>OY728144.1:296038535-296638535 GCA_963277665.1 Viscum album
TTTTACTAACCACTAGGATTGTTTGGGTTGAGAGAGGTTATGGCTGGAGAAGGGGGGTCCCTAAATAGCCAACTTAATTTTTAAACATGTGTTAGTGTGTGGATGGGGTAACTCTAGGGGAATTTAATTCTACCTGAACAAAGGGGAATGGATAGTATAAATGGTAGTGCCCAAAATCTGGAACACAATGAGGTGGAATGATGATATAATATAACTGATGACCATGTTTGAAAACACGTCATCCATACCATTTAGTCAAGGATGGGGACAAATAAAGTTAGGTTTGACCACTAACCATGTTTGAAACACTAAACTTATCTCAAAATTTTATCAAAATTCTTATAGGGTGTGTTCCTAGGATAATAGGTGATCTGGTTTGTCCAGGTACCATTTTCATTAAGGGATCCATTCAGACATAGAGAAGGATGAGGATCCAAATAAATAGAAAACTAAATAGTGTAGATGAAGTGATGGAATGGTAGAATGGATTCAAACCCTCTTCTAATTACACCACCATGACTTAAAGAACATTGGGTAGGCATATCAGTCTAAATAAAGGGAAACTCATCTTCCAAGGGGAGTTTTGTCTTGGATGTTGAGTGATAGTCAAAGAACATGCACGACATGGTAGGTGATTGGTACCAAAGGAAAGGGATTATCGGGAAAGGGCCTAAGATGCCTCATAGTTTTATATCAAGAAATAAGAAATATAGACATGCAATTTAATTTCGTATAGTGAGAATGTTGGAAACATATTTTATCATAATATGGTAAGGACATGGTGTTGCATAGTTTAAACTTCATGTGATTGGGACATAGTGTGTCAAGATTATGAATTGAGCTAACCATATTTATTCTTCATGTTAGGTCAAGAGGGAATACCATGTCCATTTCATGGGGTCGGGTTATATTTTAACATCATGGGAAAAGATGTGGAGTAAAACAACATGAATTACACCCACCTAACCATAGGGGAGGAGGGCATAGGAGGGTAAAAATGGAGGTATTCTCTATAGAGTCTGATAAGGAAAGGGAAACTTAGGATACCATGCAACAAGAAAGGGAATCTAGGGAGAGTCACATACAGTTTAATGTCATGATACTTGGATTGAACGGTTATCTCACTAGGGATATGTGTGGTATATGGAAAAAGAAACCTGATTTTAATGGAGGGGCCTAGGAGGCCACCATACACACAGAATATCCCAGAGACATTTTCTATGAACATAGTTTAAGGTTGTGATGCTTGGACCATGGATATTTTTTTAAGGTCCTAGATCTTGGACCATGGGCACTTAGATATTAGTTTAAGTTCATAGAGTTTTGACCAAAGTATACCCTAAAGTTTCTAGAATGGCACAAAAGAGTAATAACCCAATGTTAAAGGAGGGTCAAGGGAGGCCTTGTTCCATGATAAAAATAAGGGGTGGGTTGTAAACAGTTTAAGGTTGTGGTGCTTGGACTTGGCTTCTTAGTTTATGGTCCTAGAGTTTGGACAGTGACTCTTAGTTTAAGTTCATATAGGTTGGATCATAGGGTGGTGTGACTTAAAGGAGCATTAACGGCATTGAAGGAATGTTATCCGATGTAAATGGGGGGCTTAAGAGGCCACCTAATGCCACACAAACCATTTCAAAGACAACTTGCACATAATTTAAGTTCATTATGCTTGGACCAAAAGGTTGAGCATCCTAAATGGATATATGTTGTGTAGTGAAGTGACAAACCTGATGTAAATCATGACAATAAGGCCCAACTCTACATAACATATTACTAAGTGGATGGGAATAAAATTTAAATTCATGATTCTTGGATTTGGGGCTTATAATTTAAGTTCATAGAGTTCTCACCACAGAGAAAATATCTTAAAGGACATGTACAACATGGAAAAGTGACAACCTAACATGAATTGAGGGCCAAGGAGGCTCAACACCACACAACACATTCTCGGGGTGAGTCATGATTCTTGGACCTAGACTATGAGTTTAAGTTTATAGAGTTTGAACTAAAGGGGTGTTCATGTGTCTCATCATTTCTTGAGGAAAACCTATTCATGAATCCTAAGCCTATGTGAGTCATGCTTGATATGGGAAACAAGGAGCGTTATAGAATTACCATTACCCATAGGGGAGAACACAATGAGGGGTGTAAGTGGATGAAAATTTCCACAAGGTCGATAAAAAATTTCAAGACCTAGATTGTGAAAGATGAGACCAATTGGTGGATGGGGAACAAATATTGACCATGTTTAAAACATAGGTCTCCCACCTATGTCATTTGCAATATGAGGCAAAAAAATGCAGGATCAAACATTGACCGAGTTTGAAACACATGATCCACTATCTAATATCAAAGATCCTTTGAGGTGTGATCCTAGGATGGTAGGTGATACAGTGTGTCATGAGACCATTCTATTAGTGGGGACTATTTAGGTTGGGAGTGATGGTTATCCAAACTGGAGAAAACATGAAGACCTGGAGACATAACATAGTAGGAGAAATATTTCAGTAGGGTAACATCCTCTCTCATGAGGATATCAAATTATATCACATTAAGAGGCATCCTGATTTCATATGGGGTAATGTTTTTTTCATCACATAGTTTTCATATGAGTCATCTCAGTTGTATATAGGGTATTTCTTGGTGAGGTTCGGTTGTTGGTTTAAGGTCATGTAGATTTGACCAATGGGGGAATGGGTGTCTTAATGAGGTTTTCATAAAATTAAAGAGTGATAACCTAACATTAAAGGAGGGTATAAGGGACCCTCATCCACACAAAAATCAATAAACCAGACACCAGGTCGATATCATGTCTTTGGGGAAGGAAAGGCCCTGTAGCGAGTTGACGAAGATGGTTGGGCCCAGGATGAGATATTCAGGTGTCACTACATATCTCAGGAGGATAGTAATCAAACCACATGTAGTCTTGAGACATGTAATGGTAGGAGACTGATGTTTTAAGAGGATACCCTCTCAAATGAGGATACTTAATCTTCTCATACTAGGATATGAGGCATCCTGAATTTATACAGGGTAAGGCTATAGTTTAGCATCATGTGTTGAGGACATTGGTGTTTTTTCATCCCATATTCATCATATGGGGAATCATGTTTTGATATAGGATAAAATAATCTCTCATTTAAGGCATACCATATTTATATAGGGTAAGGCTACAATTTAACATCATGTTCTAAGGATATTGGTGGGGCTTGTGCATTGAGCATCCTGTTATTTCCTTCCTCATATAGGGCTATAAGGGCATCTTATCCTATTAATGGTCATAGTTAACTAATGGTTACTATACTAATAAGGAGTCTAGTTAGGGTATTTCTGTTGATATCACCACAAGTAATGGAGGATTTCTCGATGGTTTTTTTGGTTGGTCCTAAAGATAGAATGTCTAGGCATCACTATGTATCCCATGAGGATGGGAATCAAGACACACTTTGTTATGGAATGTGTCATAGGCATGGGTTCACTGGAACACTGGGGATAAAGAAAACCATGTGAATGAGTGTTGAATTCACATAGTTTAGTGTCATAGTTCTTGGACTAGGGATTATAGTTTGAGGTCATAGAGCTTAGACCAATTTTCAAATAGTTAAAGGAAATAATGTTTAGACCATGTAAAGGGGGATTTGAGGATGTTCATGTAGTGAAAATTTGGTAAAACTTTCTGTGAATGGAGATAAGGAGGCCCTACACCACATGAATTAGTCTTGAACCTAGTTTCACATGGTTTAATGTTGTACGGTCTAGGCCACAGTGAACATTTTAAAGTCATGATGCTTAGAATGTTGGAGAAAAGTTTAAGGTCATGTTGCACATACCATCATTAAATAATTTAAAGAGATGATTATTGTACTATAGAAACATTTTTAAGGTCATTTTTATGGAAATAAAGAGATATAACCTGATGTAAAAGGAGTACATAGTCCAATGTACGACACAAATACCAAAAAAAAATAGAACATAGTTTAAGGTCGTAATGCATACACCAAAGGTGGCAAGGAAAACAGTTTAAATTCATGATGCTTTAATTGGGATGGTGTTGGTATAAAGGGTATCTATGCATCGTGGAAGAGGTAAAACCCAATGTGAATGGATCCAATGAGGCTTGCATACCACATACACATCTTGATATGAACTTCACATAGTTTAAGGTCATGATTTCGGGACCATGAATGGGGCCAAGGGGTGGAAGGGTTGATAAATTTGAATCTATTCCTGAAGATAGAAATTCTAGTAATTTATACATATCCCATAAGTATGGTAATTAAGCTGCCCATAGTTGGAGTGGTAGGAGACCGATGACAATGTGGTTAATCCTCTCTGGTGAGGGAATTGACGCATCCCATAATTTTCATGGGGAATCCCATGTTTAGGGAATGGGATAAGGTTTTAGACTATATCATGATTATCGTATAAGGAATAATAGTTATATAAGAGGTAGGACTTTATGGATCTTCTCATACTTATGGTACAAGGAATCCCAATTTTATATAGGGTAAAATGTAAGTTTAACATTTTATGTTGAGGATGTTAGGCTCTGTATTTTAAATCCATACAACTCAGACTATAGGGGATGAAAAGAGTTTAAGGTCATAAATCTTGGACCAAGTTTTTTTTGTGGCTTGAACACATGTGTACATATCCTTCCAATACTGCTAATCCCACGTGATTCATGCTCGGTGTGGGAAATAACGAGTGGTGAGGGGATTCACCTAACATATGAAGCGCATAGTAGGGGTAAAGATATTTTGGGTTGTGAATTTACCAGTGACATTGGCATTCCAACTCAACACATGATAATTCACAAAGGGGTAACACCAAGGGTGTTGGAATTATACAAAAACATAAGGAGGTGGAAACGATGTAAATTAGAACTTTCATGAGGTGGACCATGAAAGGAGGGTGATTTCAGGCTAGGGAATGATTATTGATTGTGATTGAAACATAAGTTTCATAACCACATCAATCATGGATGGGGTGATAAAATGTAGAATCAACCATTGAACATATTCAAAACATGGGAACTGTCATCCATTAGAGGGGATACATCAAGGTGTGTTCCCAAAATGGGAGGTGATCCATTTTGGCTTAGAACCATCACTATTAGGGGGCCATTTGGATTTGAAGGATGATGAGAATAAAAATATATGAAGACTCAAGTTGGGTAGGTGAATTGATTAAATGTTCATGTAGAACTGAACACTCTAGGTTTTACACCACAACACATTTGATTATGTTGATGGGGCATGTCAGAAAGAGGGAGTTGAATCTATTCTCAAGTATGGGTTTCCTAACGTAGGCTAAGGACCAGGATGGACCATGGGTACTGGACCTGGGTGTCTCTACATATCCCATAAAATAGGGAATCAATCCATACATAGTTCTTGAGCCATGTAGTTTTACATCATGTGATGAGGATGTTAGGATTTTTAGTTTAAAATCATGGACTCTGACTATGGTTTTGCTTCTATTTTAAGGTCATAGTGCTTAGAAAATGAGGTTGTTGTTAGTTTAAGGTCATAAATCTTGGACTCTTGAAAATAGTTTAAGGTTATATTAAACATACCACAACTCTTAGTTAAAGGTCACAGAGTTTGGACCAAGAATTTTGGTTTAAGGTCATAAATATTAGAATATAGGTCTTAGTTTAAGGTCATCAAGCTTATATCATGGGATGAATACCCCAAAAGGAAATGTGTAGTGTGGTGGAGTGACAAACTAATGTGAATGGAAGGAAAAAAGGCCATGCCATGCAACATATCCCTTGGGGGACCCACACACAGTTCAAAATCATGATGCTTTTACTTGGGATCTTAGATTAAGGTCATAAATTTTGGACCACAAGGTTCTTCATGCAAATAACTTCTTGAGAAACTTAGTGTTAGTAAGAGGTGTAATATTCTCTTTATCCATATTGATTTAAGAGTATGATCCATTATAATATACCTTATGAATGATTTAAGGTCCTTCCCTCTTGCGATCCAACTTCGAAGTATTTTTTATGGGTATCATCAGTGTTTTGATATCCAATACAATGTCACCTTAGAGGAAGGAGCAGAGGGGAACCTTCTTGTTTAATGCTATTGTTATCATCTTTCGGTGCCTTTATAGATTTTGTAAGTCTAGATCCTATTCTATTTGAGGTATTCCAACTCATCTAAATCGAATTATGCCAATTTTTATGGTGTATTATGTTCATAAATAGTTGTTTAGGTCAATGTAAATTGAACCTATAGGGGTAGGACTGCCTCTTTCCATATACCAAGGAATATGGGGTCACTAGGGTATAATTTTGAGTTGTCTTCTGATAGTCCCAGAGAGAGTTGGGGAAATTTTCCAACTAAATATTATTATTTTGGACTAACATATTCTATATAATGTTATATAGGGTCTTGATTAATTCCTCAATATATCCATTTTCCTATGAATGGTAGCGAGAAGTATGGTTGGATTGAATGTTGTACTTGGCGTACAATTTCTCTAGCTCAACAACCCAGAATTTGGTTTTGTTTTCTGTGAGAAAAGCGTGACAAAATTGAATTTTATGGATAATGTGGGAGCTCAAAAAATTGATCAAGGACTGGGATTTTACTTCCTTGAGGATAATTCATTCTTGACACTTGTATAATAAGTCCATCGGGGTCAGAATAAACCTATACTGGTGTGATTTTTCTAGCGGGTATGGCCCCATGACGTTGATTTTGCATATTGCATGGGAATAAGAATACTTGGTGGTGTGGAGGTGCTCCGGTAGTTGATGTGAAAAGTTTTCATGTATCTGACACACATGACACCTCTCAATGAACTTGATATATTCATGGACCATGTTGGGCTAGAAGTATCCCAATCTTTGTATCTAGTGGGAGAGTTTCAAAACTGCCTAATGGGTGACAAAAGACCCATCATGGACTTTCGGTATAACCTAATTGATCTTATCTCCTGGGATGAAACAAAGTATAATTCCATAAAACCCACATATTTAGAGAGCATGATCAAGGTTAGGCCTTCTCTGGAGTGTGAATTGCATTTCCCACTGATGGATTTGCTCATGCTCAACTCGGTTTGGAGATAAAACTCATTGTTGGAGATACTCAAAAAGGGGGTTTTCAATAGGATGTTTCCTCCACTATAGGGGGGCCTGAGGATCCTAGAATATAATTACCAGTATCCAATTGGTTTACCTATTTCCTTTTATCATCATCTAAAATTTTGGGATCGATGACCCTCTTTTGTGACACATGGATGATCAGGTCATCCTGGTCAGGTTCTATGAGAGACACAACCAGGATTTCCAATGTGTCGGCTCAATTTTTCTAGGACTAAGAGACATGAGTCACTTCTATAAGGGAAGGGAACTGTTCCATCAGTTGATGAGTATCTTCCAGCAAGGGCATGATCTCTTTATTTTTTATGATATATTCATCATTGATCTATTTGATGACTAACTCAGTGTATCTCTTTACATGTAAGTAGGGTACATCAATCTCGAGGTCCAGCTTGAGACTAGTGATACAAGACTAGTACTCTTCCTTGTTATTGGTGTAGCCATCTAACAATAGGAATTAGTATGGTAGGATTTCATGTTCTTTAGTCATGAAGATTATCCCCAATACAACTCTATTGATCTTGGGATTGTTGATCCTTTTACCGATTAGGCTTTAGGAGGCACCATCAAAATGAATCTTTCAACATGGAATATAATGATCTAATGAGAGGATAGTCTCATATATAAAATAAAAATCTAGGGGAAATTCTTTATGGATTGGATGGGTGGCGAGAAATTCTTCCAATGCATATCCTTTGACAGCCTTCTACATAATGAATCAGATGTGGAACTTTTCAAGGATCACTTCCTAGCGTACCAAATGTCCCATCATTATGGGATGATTAGAATATACTTCAATGAGTCTACTAGAGAGACCATATATATATCATTATGTTTTAGATAATTCTATAACTTCTACACAGAAAAAACCAGTGCAAGAAAACTCTTCTCACTATGGGGTATCAGATCTCCATGCTGAGGAGTATGCTACTGATATAGTATAAACTATTTTATCTTTCGTCATTGTTTATCTAGGAGATAAGGGCACTGAGGTAAGGTTCCAAGGTAGTCACATAAAGGAATAGATTATTCCATAAAATAGGTAGCATCAGAACCATAAGTTGTATCAAGTACTGCTTGATGTCCTCAAACACGGCCTAGCGTTTTTCATCCCATTGATATATGGTTCCTTTCTTCATGAGCCTTGAGAAGGGTTTACACTTTTTGTCCAGATTCATGATGAATCAGTTTATATAGGCTAAGTGGCCTTGGAGTCCCCATAACTCCTGGAGGTTACTCGGGGGAGGAATTTGACTAATGAACTTGATATTCTCCTAGTTGATCTCAACACCTCTATACCTTATGACGAAGCCAAGAAACTTCCCAAAGGTAACCCCGAATACACACTTCAATGGGTTCATCTTCAGATGCTGGGAATGGTGGATGTCGAACAATTTATCAAGTTCCTTGAGATGATCCTAATGCTGATGATATTTTCCATCAAGTCATCCACGTAGCATTCCACCAACATCTTGATAATTGGTTTGAAGATTCAATATATGGCCCGCTAATAGGTGGCTCTTGTATTTTTCAATCCAAAGGGTAACAACCTGATAAAGACAATATTTTCAAAATTTTATATATGTTTTTTAGTGAATTTATTCCAACCAATTTATCAATTTTAGATTATTTTCATCAATTTTGAATTTATGCTTTGTTTTGGGATAAAATGTGAAAAATGATTACTTATGGAATTTTAATAGATTTTATTCACTTTGGTATTTTGAGAATAACATTTAAAATGTTGATCTAATTTTTAGGAGTTTTTTTTATATTTAATGATTTGTGGGATTCAACATTCGATTTTGGATCAAAAGCTAATTCGAAGATCAAGAGGCCCGAAAAAAATCAATTTCAAAACTTTTCTGGTCAATAGAGTGGGCCCCACCCCCATAAATGAGGCATAATTGGGATAAAAACCTCCAATTTAGGTGATTCTTATTTGATTTAAAATTGTGATCATATTATCATCTCCTCATTAAATTTCAAGGAGTTATTCACTCATTAAGGCATATATTGGACGCTCAACATTGAATTAAGATTTAGAAAACATTCATCGAGAATAAAATCTCATAGTAATTAGTCTATAACTTCTCCTACATGTGGTAGATAGAGCTTAAATTTAGAATTAAAATGTGAAAAAAAATTGGAACAACTTTATAGAATACTATATTTGATTCTTTGGACAAAACAAGGGGTACCATGCACATACTTTTTAAAAAAGATTTTGGAACTAGAATTTCAATAGTTAACAATCCATTATGTCCCAAAACACATTAATAGTCATTTATGATTCCCCTAAGACTATTTCATTCCTATAAATAAGAGGCTAGGGGTTGATTGAATAGGATATCGACCATCTAGGGAAGTTTTGGACAAAGAATGATACTTTAGGATTTTTCTTATTTTTTCTTTTTATTTTAGATTTCTTTTCCTATGTAATGCATGCATATTTTTTATTAAAGTGTTTCCATTTTATTATTTCATCCCTATTTCTCTTACAACCCTAATTTAATTCACTCTCTCTTAAAAATTTACCTCATGATCCCTTTTCACTTTTCAATGCCAAGTTAATAACCTGTGGCTTGTCCTTGGGGGAGGTTTCGCTGCATTCTTTGTTATTGGGATTCAATTCAACATGTTTTAAATATATTTTTGGTGGATGTGATAGTATTTTACAAGTTTGGTGGTCTTCCCCCATGGAATTATTTATAATTCCATTACTTTTATTTGATTCATTATTTTTTCCCTCTATTCACTCAGGAAAACCCTTCATACGTTGGAGTTGGGGTTGCTTGAAGGGACAAAATGACATATAGTAGAGCTGGGTATTTTAGGAATTACATTATAGGTTGAGGTGTTATCATATTTGAGTATTGTAGGAGGTGTGGTTTGGTGGTCCTAATACATGCAAAAATTATACACTCAATAAATCAAAGGAAATTAATTCATTAATTAGGTTTCATCAAACTAATTATCAAATTGAATTTAAAAAACAAATAAATAATTAATGAACCTACTTTATCAAACCCTGTATATAACACCACAAGCTTCCATGGTATGTTTCCCTTTTAATAATGCAATAGCTTGCATTGTACGCAAAATCAATATTTTAACACACCGTGACCAATCAAACTAGCCGTTATGAATAGTAATACCCACTTCTTGAAATTTTATAAATTTTATTTTTCAAAATGGACTTCATTTTGGATTTTGTAATATCAAAATTATCTTAGGATAAATTTTTGGTATTTTTCTGAAAACTTTCAATTTTTCATGAATGGTGAAAAACACTGCATTATTGGTTAAAATCGACTTTTTCTTTAAATAATTTTTTATTTTATTTAAATTTATTTTAGGTAAAAATAGATACATGATACCTATATAAGTTCAATGTAATTCATTTGAGTTATTTTATAATATGTTTAGATATATAAAAATTTTATTGAACTTTTTACTGTCTTTTACCGACCTCTTAGGAACATTTGCAAATTTACATAAAACATAATTTTACCACTTCTGTGAGTTTAATTTCAAAAATTTGAGAGATGCGGCCAATATCATTAAGTAAATTTTGGTTTAATAAGATGAAAATAATTTTTGGTGAATAGTAACTTTTGACTTTTATTTACCACGGTTAAAAGTAAATAGGGTAACTAAGGGTAAAAATGATATCATAACACATGTCCTAATTCGATTGGATAAGTATAATTAGACCAAAAATAACCTTATGAATAAAATATTATCCTATTTGGTACACTTGGATTAGATTAGGACATTTATTATTATTTTATTTAAAGAAGAGTTAAAAGAGTTAAATTCATAGTTTAATAACTAAACAATTTTTAATATAGGTTTATACATAATATAAATTCGACTATAAATATTAATTATAAAGATAAAAATATTTCCTACATAATGGTATTTTATTTATAATTTTTATACATTAAATAATTTAATTTATTTATGACACAATTATGATGCAGTAATTACCTTATTAATGAAAGATTAAAATAATTGATATTATAAATATCTAAATAAATATAATTTGAGACTTTTGATGAATTACAATAATTTTATAGGATAATATGACATGTTAGGGTTGATTAAATATTTTTTTCTAAGTAATCATGTTGTTATGATTTTCACAAAAACCAAATACTAAATAGTGTCAAAATTGATATAATTGAGTTTTTAAAACAAATACTATATTATTAATTGATATAACATTCCTAAAAATATATGGTTTGGAAAAAGTACTTATATAAGGTTATATATATTAATAATGAACCTCTTGGGGTTCTTTGGGCTTGTTATAGTATGTTTATTAACTATATAATATAAAAATACAAAGAGACATGGTAAATGTCATACTATTTAACTAAGAGTTAAATCTAAAAGATAAGGTTAATATGGTGACCTAAATCTATATAAAACCTATTGGTTGAAATTTTTTAGACCCATACCCACCTTATCCTCTAAATAAATCATTTTTTATTCATTATAAACTGAAAATTGTTTTATTATAAAATAATATTTCAAGCTTTTTCTAAAGTGACCCTCACCTCTCTTATAAAAGGGTACTTCCCATTCTCTTAATTTCACACCTCCAAAGACATTTATCTTGGATAAAACCGACCCAAATATCCTCCCAACTTTCCTACCTTCATCCTAGAGGCCTTCCTTTGGTCATAAATCCATCCTAAAGAGCCCTTTTGATCAAATCAAAAATAAGAACCCGAAGAAGAGGTAAATATTTCATCACCTCTTTCAAGTTCTTTTCTTCTTCCACTTCCTATTTCTTTGTTTTTTTCATACCAAAATAATAAATCCAGTACCTTATAAATACTTTGATGTTATTATAAATATGGTAAAACCATATTAATTATTCTATCCATCCTACAAATGACAAAGTCACCATACGAACGTATGTACGGCTTACCGTCTCCACATCGTGGTGTAGTTTGTTATTCAAACACTTCATTATTTAGATAAGTATAATAATGAGTATAAATGGTGTAAATAATAAATATAAAATTTTAATTTTTCATTATATATTATATATCATCCAATTACATACTATTTCACCATCAATATAATGATATTGTCGCTCGTGCGTACGTACGAATAACCGTCTCCATGAACGCGGTGAGATTAATTCCCCATCATAATCATTCAAGAATAATTTTAATTTTATGATTCAAAATAATGTTTATGAACATAATATAATTCTGTATATGAATCAAATACATCCTATTCATAACAAACATGTCTTACATAACCAAGCATATAAAGTAAAATGAATCAGTTAACACCCGAAATGATGATACTACTAAAATATTATTAACAAAGCAATATTAGAAGATCATATATGATATCATATTTTTGTATATGGTTATTTTATAATTTAATAAAAATTATTTAACTATTATACAGGAGGTTAATGTACCCTCTACCAAGGAAAAGTACAAGGTAAGGGTTAATTTCACAATCTTTTTATTATCCGGCGTTTTTTTTACGTAAGTATCTATTGGGACCTCTTTATCATCCATATCTGTGTTTTCTTAAAAATGTATTTCAAAAAAATTACTATTTACTAAAAAATGGTTTAAATTCATTTATACCCTTATTTGAACTTATATGTTTTGAAAGGAATCTTTCCTTCATTTTCCAAACAAGGTACTTTATGACCTTTTCGAAAAAATTAAGGTAATAATGTCTTTTTTTAACTTATACGGCAGGTGCAGCTATTCTCTGCCATTATAACATTTTCAAAGCTTCCCATAAAATATTATAAGAATATTTTCAAAATAAATGTTTTATTTTATAATTATATAACTTTTAAATTATTTCAAAATAGAAAGAGATATTTTTCTAAAAAAATTTGATTTCATCTATGTCAACATCCTTTGATGGATTTTAAGCTTATTTGAAGTTAATTTATTATGATACAAAACTTTCATATTGTATTGAAGGTTTTGAGATATTTTTGACTGTGGATGTGTTATTTTTACACCATTCATGGTTTATAGATAAATTATTTACATTTTTAGGCTAGTTTTAATACGAATGTTTATGTTATGTTTAAACCTTTTCATATGAGGAATGCATTGGACTTAGTAAGTGATGGGTGGATCCCGATATAGCTCCTCGATGCATCAGAAGGTCTCCAGAGACAAACTAGTGTCTTGGCACAAGGCCTTGAAAAAATCTTATTTTTAGTCTTGGCACAAGGCCTTGACTATGTGGTTATGAAGTCTGGCATTATGCATTTCATCATTATGAAAGTGGCTATTGATATTGCATGTGATTATTCAACTAGTATAATATCCATGTAAATAAGTAAATGGAATTATTTGATTTTATCTTTTCCATATTATGCTAAATTTTAAGTTTAAAAGGCTTTTTTTTAGTCTTATACATTTCCTTAAATGTTTATGTTTATTTATAAAAGTTTCTGCTATATTGTTATCCTAACTGAGCATCTAAGCTCACCCCTTTCTATATTTTATTTTTTCCAGGGTGTGAATAAGTATTTAATGGTTGACCTGTAGGGATAGTCTAAGGATATAAGTGTGTAAAAAGGGTACAAAATTTTGTTGATGTTTTTATTTCATGTTGTAATGTAAAACTTATGAATGTATCTAGTACTTCCAAGGCTACTAAACGGATTGGTCTTTCGGGACATGATTCCTTGTATCATGGCAATGTTATGTAATAAAGCACTGACTCTGGGTAACTGGGGTTGGGGCGTTACAATGGAACAAGAAATTTCTTCCCTAATTTCATTATGTTGGTATCTTCATTTTGATTTAAATTCTTAATTTCATACTTTCCAAAAATCCAAAACCATCATTTTCATAAATAATATAAAAACTGAAAATAATTAGATTATGTGAATTATAAATTAGTGATTGAACTGACTGTAACACTCCTCAAGTGAGAGGACCCTGGTAAGCCTCTGTGTTGCATTAGAAAAATAAAATTTCTTTTTTCCATTCCCTACAATAGGTGTGCATCAAAACCAGCACTGTTTCCAGGGATCTAAGCAGTGTTTTGATAAATTTTTCTAAATTTAAAATTTTTAAATATTGTTCTGTGTTTTCATTCATAAAAAAACATTGAAAAAAATATTTTTTCCATGATATATCTGAACTAAAATTATTCTACATGGGAAAATTATTCATAGGTGTAATATAAAGAATAATAATTTGATTATAGTGATCAAATGATCAAGTTCAAAAGATTAGTGATACTCTAGAGGAATTGAGGAGGAAAATGGTAAGATAATTTGACTATGTTCATTAATTAATAGATGAACCCAACCCTGAGATGGAGTAAGAACCTGAGACAGTGATAGAAGAAATTTCACCTCTCATCATTGAAATTGAAGAACCTAAGGAGGTAATGGTGGAGGTTCCTAAATATTCATTAATCCTCATTCAACCATTTCTAGGAGAGATAAATTAAAAGTACTTTCCTACTGAACCACATGTGGGAGATCAACAAGAACTGGATGAATTCAATAAATAATGTGACGAACTACTTGATCTCCCAAAACCTTTCAAATAAGAAGAGCCATCACCATTGCATATCTCACTAGATATTAAATAAGAATCTACCCAATTTGTGGAATTTGAAGAACAAATGGATGAGCCTGACTACCTACCTCTATATAGTGAAACTCAACTCAAAGATTCAATTTCCACAGAAGAAGATATTTAAGTCCAACCATATCAGGGATATGATGCATTCTTGAACTCAAACTCAATTAATTTTATTAAAACTAATTTGAGTATCACTATTAATTATTTTCAATTTTCAGAATTATCTGACTCTTATTATGATCTTGAAAATGTTGAGTAAAAAGAATTTACACTTTCTGAGGAACACTTAGAGCTCCCTAGGGACATTGAACATTTATTGGAGGGAGTACAAGAAGAGATCCTAATGGATTTATTGGATGTACTTGAGACATAATTTTCCTACACTAAAAGGGATAATTTTATCATTACTTTATCTTTTTCAAATTTGGAACAAATAAAATTACCAACTAATTCTCACTTTGATTATTCTCTTAATACAACACATCTGTAGAAACCACTGTATTGTAAAGAATACAATAAAGGAGGAGGAGGTTTTATACTTCATCATACCCCCTCTATGAAATATGTATTACATTGCGAAGGGTTAATATCTAGTGTACTCTATACATATAATTATCCTCAAAAAAATAAAGAAATGAAAGCTAGGAAGAACAACATGTGGTGGTTCAAGTCAAAGAAACTCCACCCACGGATGGATTATGGATAACAGCTGGTATTTCCCTTATAGAGGCAGTAAAAATTCTAAGCCCACTTGAGGTATCGTACTAGGATTTATCTTTACATGATTTCTAAAAATTTATATTTCAGTTTGATTCTTATAATTATCCATCATGAAACCCACTCCTTCCTATTCTTTTTTAGATTTAATGACATTATCCTTATGATTATTTGATTTATTTACTTTTTTAAGACCATGATGGAATAAGTAATCCCCCAAACAGTGGAATATAAGAACTAAGATTAAAGTTAAATGGATTTAACTTTTTTTATTTTTTAAACTCTCTAATTATTTTTCTAAAACTTATTTTGAGATTTAAATTAGAAAATTTCATATCCACACTTGAATTATTTCATTACTTGACTTAACTAGGATACATGATTTTATTAGGTTTCTTGTGATGACATGTTTTAGATTTCAAGGATAATGAGATTGAATGATTAAAATGGAGAATTGAATTATTAAACTAAAGAATGGATATTAAAATGAGGACTCGTGATTTAAGGAAATTAATTGATTCTTGTAAATGGAATTTCCCTATCATTTTTTATGATTTGAATTTATGAAATTCATTTGAATTGATTTGTTATTATTAATCATTCCTTGATTGATTTTTAAATTTTATAATTCTCATTTCTAAGAGGATTTCTAAACCAAGATATTTTATTTATTCTTGAGCATTTTTATTGAGTGGCCTTGGGACACGCCACTTACTAGAACTTTCATTTGATCTTTCCAAAGCTATGACTATGAAAAAACACATATAAAATGATTGAGGCATCTTTTGATAAACCACTTATCCATAAAAGGCTTCCTTTACATCAATACTTTGTTATCCCATAGAGACCATGAGTGAACTTTATAGGGATGAGCCATGTTTTAAGTCATTTTTATCCATTCCTACCCTACTCTTGGTATTTTCATTATATTTTAAAGTTAAAGTGGGGTTGAAAGGAATCATGGTGGAAGGGATGATTTTCATTATAAGGAAAAGTTTTGGGGTGCTTATTGTGGTAATAAATTAAGGTTGTTTATTAATTCATGATACTTCATTGTTTTCCCCTCTTGAATTAAAAAAATGGAAAATGATAAAAAATAACAAAAAATGAGAAAATGGGTTATGATTTGGGAAAACGAAAAATAACCATTACTAGACCTATGATTTTTATCATACATGGTTAGGTGGTGGATGTGAGGTTTATTATAATTATAACATTCAAAAAAAATAATAGGTTCTTTGGAAAATAAAAAAAATGGTATAAAATTAGAAAAAACAATTCAACAGGGTGAACAAATCATTCATTATGCTTTATTTGATCATAACCTTTACTTTGAGTTTTGGGGAAATGGGAGTTTCTACTTTTAAGGGGTAATTTCATTACATGTTTATTTTTTATATCATGCATTGCACTTAATAGATAAACATGCTTATTAAGCCTTAATTTTAAAAAAAACTACCAAACTTAAGCCTTGGAGTAATTATAACCTTTAGTGAAATACCTTGTTATTTTATGTGACTTTTGTCTTTACAAAGTGGATAAAATAGTTCTTTTACAAGCCTATAGATAAGAATAATTTTCTCATGATATGAGAATAACTCTACTTGAATTGTATCATGATAAATGATAAAAAAATATTCAAAAGATAGGTAGATCATGATATGGCATGTTTAATAATAATAAATTGTGGAGCTTGAATAAATTAAAGTAGAAGTTCTATCATTTTTTAATAGGGAAAAGTAAAATACATGAATTTATTATTTCTTTGAAAAATGGAAAATTTAATTGATATTTTATGTGACATTTGATAATTTGATTTGACATTGATTGTTTTTTAATTTTATTTTCTTGAAATTCAAATAATGATATATCGGTGCCCTATGATTTTTAATGTTGAGATTTTATGCATGAGGAAAGTGTGGGGGCATTGATAGAGATAGTATTTTCATCATTTTATTTTTGTTTTTTAATGATTTAATCCCTAAAAATTTATCAATTTGAGCTTACCTATACCAATTTTTTATTTCTTCTTTTTTGTGGCCTAAAATATAAAAATTGCTTAATTCTGGCATTTTAAAATATTTTATTCACATTGGTATTTTTATAATAACTTTTTAAATAATAATCTAATTTGTGTAATTATTTATTTTTAGGATTTATTAATTCTTGGTATTCAACTTTATCTTCTGGATAAAAAGCTAATTCGAATATCTAGAGGCCCAAACAATTAATCAATTTAAAATGTTTTTAGACAATAGAGTGAACCACACCTTTGTAAATGAGGCATAACAAGATATACACACCTCGAATTGAGGTTATTCTGGTTTTATTCAAAAAAGTGCTCACATACTCATTACTCCATTAAATTTTAAGGAGTTATTTACTCATTAGTATGGGCATTGTATGCTCAAATTGAATAAATATTTAGGAAACATCCATCTAGAATAAAATCTCAGAGTAATTGGGATATAAATTCTTCTAAAAAATGATGGATAAAGCTTAAATTTGGAGGTAAAATGAGAAACAAAAATGAACAAAAAAAATGAACAACTTTATAGAAGACTATATTCACTGATTTGTAAAAAATATGGGGGCATGAAAATTTTTTATGGATAGAATTTGGAACTGAAATTTCAACCTTGAATGACCCATTATGTCCTAAAACACATTAATGGTCATTTATGATTCCATGAATCCTCTAGCATTCCTATAAATAATATTATAGGGGTATATTGAAGAGGATATCTATTATATAGAAACAAATTTGGTTGATGGATATTGCTTTAGGATTTCTCTTTTCTTTTCTTTTTATTTTAGGTTTCTTTTCCCATGTAACACATGCATCATTTTTTATTAAAGTGTTTCCCTTTTCTTCTTCCATCCCTCTTTCTCTTCCAACCCTAATATCATTCACTCACTCTTCCAAATTTTCATTGTGATCTCTTTTATCTATGCAAGATAAAGTGACTAACCCAAGGCTTGGCACTGGGGGGGTTTTGCAGCGTTCTTTGTTATTGTGCTTCAATTCAACATGTTTTAAATATATTTGTGTTGGATGTGAGAGTATTTTATGGGTGTGGCAGTCATCCACCATGGAATTATTTCCAATTATATTATTTTTATTTGATTCATTATTTTTCTCTCCCTTCTATTAAGAAAACCCTTCATACAGTAGAGTTAGGGTTTCTTGAAGGGATGAAATGGCATATGGTGGAGCTGAGGTTTTTTGGAATTACATTCTTGGTTGAGGTTTTATCCTATTTGACTATTTAAGTAGTTGTGGTTTAGTTCACCAAAGTCATGATAAAATCACACACTCAATAAATAAAAGGAAATTATTTCATTAATGAGGTTTCATCAAATGAATTATCAAATTGAATTTAAACGACCAAAAAATAATGAATGAACCTGCATTATCGAACCCTGGACCAAGACCTTTCTTCTCTAAATTCATTCTATTTTCATCTGCATTTAGATTTCAATTATTCATTTCATTGTTTTAATACACATTTTACCAAAAACCCATACCATCATTTTCATAAATGATATAAAAACGAAAAATAATTATATTAGGTGGTTTAGAAATTAGCGATTGAACCGACTGTGATGCTCTACAAATGAGATGACCCTTGTTAGTCTCTATACTTCATTAGAAAAATAAAATTGATTTTTTCATGCCCTATGATAAGAATACATCAATAATGATAGTAGAATGTCCATTACAGTGCCCCTAAGGTGGTGGAATCATTATTTTAGAGGGTCATCCAAATCTGGTTGTACCCAAAATATCCATCCATGAAGGAGAGGCCCCTACTTCTATGATTTTTATCCTATTTTACCATGATAATCACTGCTCCTGTCATTTAATTGGCCTATAATGTAAAGTGGGTGTATGTTCCCCTATATGAGGGAACCCTCTTTTTACCCTTAGAATGATATGATGGTTTGGAATTCCTCTTTCTTGACCTCCGCTTCATAGTAGGACTCTATAGAAGCTATCTTCACTTCAAACTAGAGTGGGATTTTTAAAGCTTCTGTAAGTGATTCATTCATTTGCTTTCATAAGAGGAGGGCCTCAAGGATCAAAAGCTTCATGGGTATAACATCAAGGTTCTTCAACACATCATACTTTCATGCTAATGAAATTTTTTTTCATAAAGTGAGACACTCCATAGATGGGGGTGCAATGGATGTTATTGGTTGATATTCTAGGTTCTGAGTAGTGCTAAAAATATTATGTTGCTGACTAGCTCACCTTCTCTAAAACACTACTAGTTGGCTATTAGTTTTCTTAGGGCGGGATTTTTTTAATGCAGATGATCATGGCACGATCGCAGCTACTCTGCTCAATCAACTAACATGATCGGTTTTATAGGCATACCTACCTGATGGTACGGGCTAGGAAGAAAGTGCATGTTGAGATTTATGCAAAACCTATTGTCTGGTCTTAGTATCATGGATGGACTTATTATACTGATCATTTTGGTGGCTCAAATTTCCTCTTCCTCTCCTTAAGCGGTGTCATTTGGAGGTACCCAGGTATTTTTCATGGAATTACTCACTATTGGGTGTCGTGAAGTGGTCTACCAACTCAATTTCATTCATAGAGGCATACTTCTTCTCATAATCATTAAATTAATTTGGTGTTGGGTGGACCTTGGGTACATCTCCTAACTCAAAGGGAATAAAATCACCAAGTGTGTGAGATGGCTTCGGCACCAGAGGGAGACTCTGGTTTCCCTTGAGATATCGGCGCATATTCTATTGATTTTTGGAAGTCTGTGACATAGATACAAAGTCAGTGGACAGAAGGGGAGTAGCAACCATAAGAGTTTTTGTCCAACCTAAGTGAGCATAGATAACACTATGGGCATGGGAAACTACTCTGTGAGCCAACCAGTTATCATATTTCTACACCCTCTAGTTGTGAGCCTGCTTCCATTCACCAAATCCTTCAATTTTGTTGTCAATGTTGTCAAATACATGTATCACTTGCATTGGACCATCACCCAACTTGACTAAACCATGATCCACTTAGTCCTGGAGGTAATTGTTGAACATGTATCATTCCTTGAGGGTGTTTCTAAGGATCTTGGGGTATGATCAATGATTGTTTAACCAATAATCCCGGCCTCCTAGGGATTATTTAAGTCTATAAACTTTAGTATTCCCTTCTCTAATGTTCAGATGAAATATCCTGGGACCTATGAATCCCAAAGGGAATATGTCCAGTTTCTTCTATCTAGGAAGGAAACTCTGGGAGCATGGCCTTGATAAGGGGATGGAGCCACATTCCCTTTCCTGGCTGGTTGTGCATGGGGAGGTAGTTCCTAAAGGTTATTTTTTGGGTGAGGCTACTCTTGGTAGGGATACACTCAGCATGGATCATCTATAAAAGGTACCAATAACTTTACCGACTTAGTTACCTCTGCATGCACTGCGGTGGCAGTCTCTTCTTTTGAAGGTATCCTTGAAGAAGCTCGAAGGGGAAATGGGAATGAATATTGTATGGCATTCTATATGGACTCTACTAGATTTTGGGCCTTATCAGAAAAATCTTAAAATCCACATGTAAATTTCTGGGTGATTTGGGTAGGGACTAGCTCACCCATGACATTCCCCATGCACATCGTTAGCATCTTCTCTTGGGAATGTGGCATGTTGAGTGAATTCTTGAGGCCTTTACACCAGGTGAAAAAGTTTGAGACTCTCTCACCAGGCCTCTACATTCACTAAAATAGGTCTAAAATACTTTTTTCACATAGTGGAGCTAAACTGGTAGAGTAACTGACTACGAAGGTCCTCCCAACAAATAATAGACCCTATGGGTAGCTGGTTGTACCAAAAAAACATTGGTCCTTCTAATGTCTGAAAAATAAAGAGAATCTTGGTTGTCTCTTGTTGTTACAAGTTCCCCAACATAGGTCTAAAACTAGAAATAAAGTGGTCCAAGTGCTTCAATAGGTCACCCATCCCATTTAACAAGGTAAAACTGGGATTTTAAAACTTTTCGGGTGCTCGAATGTTGTCCACCCATGTCAGGTATGACTTTCTATTGGGTGGGATCACCACCTTTAGGGTCTCTAGGGATTTGAGATGAGTAGTTAGAGCTATTATCAAGTCATCCTAGTGAGTTTATTTAGCCACCAATGCATTGAAATTATAACAAACTTAGGGAGTGGGCCCATTGACTCGGAGAGAATCACAACCTAGATCCTGAGGAGGATAATTTCACTGCTCGGGTGGGTTTAATGACTCATGCCTCAGTCACTTTACATATCCCCCAGATTTTATTCTAAATAGATGTGTAATGCCATCAATATCGACTAGGGGAATCTATCCAAGGAGGAATTTTTCCCCATTGGAGGAGATATGGGGTCCCATAGGGAATTTCAATAATCTAAGCATCGCTCAGCAATGAGTTCAGTGATGAACCTTTTGTACCCATCAACCTACAAGAGAAAGGAAACTACTACAAGATCCATACCTACTTTCAGCATAGCCTCAAATGGATTGGAGTGCTCAACATCCCCCTATACCTTATCGAGATGTTTATGGGTAGGAAGTAATGCTTCATAGAGGGGATCTCCGAGGCCAAGTGTCTACCTCTGCTAAGGAATGGGGACACCTGTCATAGGGTCTTCCTGGTATTATGCCACCCCTTGAGGTTGATTTTTTCTATCATATCCTACATTTTTTCCCCTATTCCTGTAGTTCTTAGGCAGTTTTTTAAAACCCATATTAACCATTTTGGTGTCTAGAGGGGAACCTTCATTGTTTGTGGATACATTGGACTGTCACAAGATAGGTTTGAAATGGAGAGCAGCATACTGTCATCGGCCTCTAATCTATAAATGTGGAGATGATTCTTCCATAACTTGGTGGAGTATGGTGAGGCTCTTGATGAATATTTTTTAAAGGTTTTGGTTGTAACTATATAAATCAAGGCATGTATCCATAGAGAGTGCAGTGATCTCAACACTTTGGTACTAATGGTCGATGGCATCGAGGTGCTCCTGGATTTCTAGGTAGGTCAACTGATGATTGTGGAGGTGGTGAAATGGCATGCTAATAATTTGGTGGAAACAGATGACTTGGACCTAGGTAAGGGACTCTTATATGTCAAAGTTCAAAGTTGCAGGTGGCCAAAACACCACAAACAACTGGTCAGCAGCTAGAACCTCCCATAGTTTATCTTTCTCAGAGGAAGGGTCCAACTTTTGGTCGGCCCAAACCTTGATCAACGCTATCTGAGATATGGGTACTATGTTACATAATTTCTTAGAAGTATAAATTGTATAAAAAATACAATAAATGTGACTTATGGATAGAGAAAGTCACGTTATTGGGTTATGTAATCACAACAAAAGGGATATCTATTGATCTTAAAAGGATTAAGTTAATTGATGAATGGTCTAGACCATCATCTATGATGAATTTACATAGTTTTATTGGACTAAAAATGAACTATCAATAATTTTTGATAAATTTATACTAATTATCAAATCTACTAACCAAGATAACTCAAATGGAGTAAAGTTTTTCTGGATAGAAAAATGTGAAAGGAGCATCAAGGAGTTGAATAAAAGGCTAGTCACTACACCTATATTCACATTACCCTTTAGCATGGAAGGGTTTGTGATATACATGATAGATATATTCCCTAAATCCACATATATATATAATGTATATTGGACATATCATAAGTGAAGATATGGGAATATCATAAGGTATGAAATTTAATAACCAAGGAATATAATATAACACTGGAATGATATATTGTAAGGAATTATTTAGAGAAATCAAGCCACTAACTAGCCTATAATATTGTATTATGTGGATATATCATATGATAATATCATAAGTATTATTAATTTCTGAATATTATTACATAATTTACTTGGTAGTATATGATTCATAGGCCATGGAATGTTAAGTGTTAATGGTCGGTTAATATTCCATGTAAGGTAAGACATAATTAATCTAAATATTTTATAATATGAAACACATAGGAGAAAAAATTATTAATTTATATGAAAAATGCATGAATGAACAAAAAATTTATCATATGTTATGTAATATAAGAATAAATTCTTGAGAAGGTAAAAGAGTGTCTTGAGGCCTATAAGAGGAGGAAGTAACCATGAGAGTCATGTATGTGATGCTTGACCAAGATAATGACCATTCTACCATAAGATCCTTCATCATATATATTTATCCACCTGAGGAAATAACATATTTTGGTTGTGATGAATGTTTTTCCCAAGCTATTGGATGATTTAGATCAACCTATGGATTCATCAAGGAGGAAGGAATCTATTGGTTTCTCCATAGGGTTCTTTATCAGCCACTGTGATTGAAGAACAGGAGCAGTGATTATCATGGGTAAAGGTGCACATTTTCCATTTATATTATACATGGTTTTGGTTTTTCATAACATGGTGATCTTGGGTGTTAAGGTTTCTATTATTGTATACTACATTGAATAAGTGTTATTTGATCCTTATAATCACTATAATGGTATCAAATATTTCTATGATTCATGATTCTCGAAATCATGTTTGAAATTGAAGTAATTTTAATATTGTACTTTATATAATAATAGATATTATTAAAAATGTATAAGTTTTTTGTTATGGATTCTATTCTGATATATGATATAAAAGGCCATAATATAAATTTTTTACTATGCATAGTTTTATGATATGTGATATCATAAGTTGTGATATGATTGATCAATATGATATAGGGTATTGTAGCCAATAATATAGTATAAATTCTTTGGTTTTATCTATATAATATCATACAATGGAGGATATCGTATGAGGAAATAGCATCAAATTGTGTATGCAAAACAAAACACCGCATCGTATATACAATATACTGGATATCGAAATATATGATATTCTAGGTGCTAAAGGTTATATTGAAGCTATAGATTATCTATCATAAAATAATATAGATAATTTTGGCATGACATGGATTATAATATTAGGTTTATTGTAAAATAAAATATAGATGAATATTTTAATTTTTATAATTTTTCAATTATGAATTTAAATATATAACTTATAAATTGTTTATAAATTATTGGAAATGTATTTTGGGATATTTATTTAATTTAAATAATGTGTATAAATTAATTAATTATAATGTATTTATAATTAACAATTAAATTTTGAAACATTTAATATATAAATATCCATAATATTAAATATTAATATTAAATACCTTTTGAATTGTAATTTGGATATAAAGTTTTTATATGAAAATTATAAGGGTGATTTATAAGGTGTTTATAAATTAAAAAAAATAAGGATAAAAATAAAGGAGTTTATATTTAAATTATGAATTTCTCATAATTATAAAATTTGAAATGTTCAACCTAAATGCCTTATTTTAGAAAATTATTTAAACTGCATCAGAAAAGAGTTTTTATAATTGATATGACCAATGTTTAAATAATATTACATACATGATATTCATAATATTCATAAAATATGTGAATAATTCATATATCAAATGTTTATATTTCAGTTATCATATATTTAAATAAAATACTATATAAAGTAAAATATGAATGATTTTGTATTACATATAAATATAAAGATTTTATATTTAGTTAATTATGTAATTTTTATAATTCATGGTGAAATTATTAAGTGTTTATAATAGCGTAGTTTATGGGTTTCTCATAAATTTTTTCTCATGTTTAAATATATGAATTGTTAATTTATTTAGTATTATTATCTTATTTATTCATGAATAAAATTTTTATATTATGAATGGATGTGTTCTTTGGTTTAAATTGTTAAACTAATTCTTTAAATTTTCATGCATGCATATAAGGAGTTACGGGCTATGTATGGTAATTGATTTAGATTTCTTCTACCATGAATTTTAATTTTACTAGTTTATGATCTTGAATTAAGAAGTTAATTATAGTTTATAACAATTAGGTGCTAAAATTGTGATGGAATTGAGGTCTCGATTGAGTAAAGTAATCATGGGTATAGGGACTTTGGGTTAGAATTTTCTCTAGCCTGAATGATTATGCCTTTTCTAGAAAACCGGGGGTTTGGCTATTTGTCTCTCCAAGATTACTCATGTGGAAATTGTTGATTTCATATGATTATAAATATTTACCTAAAAGGGTTTTATATGAATTATGCATAGAATACATTTGGATATGTGTGGATATAGTTGGATTTTAATTTATGTTAGTAAAGTTGTGAGTTGTGTATAGAGTTTCACGTCAATATTTTTTGAACATGTTGAGTAGGTGGACGGAATAGGATTATAGACTAAATCATTAGAATAATACATACATGTAAAGGAAATTAATATTATAAGATGGTAATATTAAATACCATTTAAAATAATACTAATTGTTAGGTTATTTTTAAATAAAATACTTTGCAAGACCTTGATCATCCAATCAGGTGTGTTCATACCAAAGCAAGGTTCCCAAGGATTGTCTTATGTAAGGAAACCAAGTAATGAGTGGACCTAATAGAATTAAGTTCCCAATTTTGGAGTTTTCTTTAGGTTACACTTATATGGGATACCCTAATAAGATTTGGTTAGTAGATGAATAATATTGAGTGAATCTATATAACAGATTAGGATAAAGAGTTATTCGCTCAACTATCAAAAATTTATATATGAAATTATTGTCATGATGGAATACCTAATGTAACACACCAAAATTTCAAAATAATAAAATTTTATTTGATAGAATACATTGCATGAAAATTTGATTTTATCTTACATTACACATAACACTAAGTTTATCTTGTATTACAAACAACATTGAGATTATCTTACGTTACATGAAACACAGATTTTAAATGAAATGTGAAATATTATTAAAATGTTATTATTTTATATAATAGTGATAACCTAGCCATTAAATTGGAGGTTATAAATAGTATTAACTAAATTATTAAAATTATATTTATTCATTAATTAAAAATTAAATAAGAATCATTTAAAATAAAAAAGAAATGTTTTCTGAAAACTGTATTTTTTCAAAAAGACGGATTAGTCTCACTTTACACACAAAATTTAAAATTAATTTTTACCACTTTTAGAAATTTTATTTGAAAAAAAATTATTTTTCAAGCAGAATATCAAAATTAAATTATTGTGGATTTTTTGTATTTTTATGAAAAAAATTATTTTTTAATGAATAAAGAAAAATGATGAATTTTAATTAAAAATTTCCTTTTATTTAAATTAATAATAAAGTTAAATTATATATTAAATTGATTTTGAAGTAAAATAATTTAAATTTTATATCAATTAATTAAATTTAGGTCATTTGAATTATTTTAATATTTAATTTTTATGTAAAAATATTGTAAACTTTTGAACATTTTCTCTTTAAAACCCCGCTTTCTCGACACATCTACATTACTAATTTTAAATTAAATTTTTCCACTTATATGAATTTTATTTGAAAAAATGAGTTCCATACTTGGAAAAAAAATTTCTAATTTCTAATAAGGTCAAATTAATTTTTGACCAAAATTAATAGTGAATGAAGTAAAAAATAATTATCGTGGTTAAGGTAAAAATGGGTTTACTAAGGGTTAAACTAAAAAGATAATGGTCTAAATTACCTATACACTTTTCTAAAAACTATTTATTGAAAATATTTAAAAAATTAAACCTCTAAGGTTTGATAATGTTCTATTTTTGACCCTTTTGACGAATTAAAAACATGAGATCACTCAATTCTTTTCAAAAATACCAAGTGTGTCATCTCCACCACTTATAAAAGGTCACCCCCTCTCCTCTCTACTCCACACCTTCAAACCACTTTGGTTCAGCTAATACCAATCCAAATAACTTATCAAATTTCTTCCTCTCATTCTAGAATCCTTATTTTGGTAATAAATCCAACACAGGAATGTCGTGACCCGTCCCCCGGGGCCCGTGCCATGACTACCCCAAGCCCTCCTTCCATAGGCCAGGGGCTGGCGACTAGCACTGGAAAGGAATATCCCTAAAATCGAGAAGGCATTGCCTTTATAACCTGTAAACTCACATAACCAAGAACACAACAAGATGCGAGCACAAAGTAAACTGTATAGTAAAAAGAGTGTGTACAGTAAGTAAAGGGGCCAAAATACAAGCCTAATTGGAAAGTACAAGTAAAACTGAAAACAGGTCCTATGAACACCCGCCAAGGATCCTACTTGAAGGGTAGGTACAGATCTCGAATGGTCATCTCTGCGGACTGTCTCATCTAATGGCCACCACTGAGGAGCCTCCAGTCTTAGTACCCTCGACCTCGATCAGTGATGTCTGTCGTATGAACAAGACACAACAACATACCGGCGTAGCCCATGTAGGGTGAGTATAACGACACTCAGTATGGACCCGGAGACCCCCTAAGGTCTCTTAGAATTCACAAAGGATAAACCAAAAAGCACGAAAATAACATTCAACCCTACTTAGTTATATGCCCATACATATACCTAAGTTGTCAAGTATACCCATCACATTCATGAGGAAAACAAGGTCCAATTCTTTAACCAAAAGCACAACTATTCCAAAAATGAATGAATACCACTAAGGTAACACCTAAAAGGTAAGTACCAAAAAGGTAACGCCACACAGAAGTATACCACACAGGTATCACCATAAAGGTAAGTACCAAAAATGTAACGCCACACAAAAGATTACCACAAAGGTATCACCACACAGAAGATTACCACAAAGGTATCACCACACAGAAGCATACCACAAGGGTAAAGACTCAACTCACACCAGTTATAACTTAAGTATGGTAGTATAGATGATTAGTTGTATTTCTAGATCATCTTACTTCATCGAGAATCTCTATTGTTGACCCAAAAAGGATCAAAGATGTCCCACACAAGATCTGAAGACAACCCACACATGATCGAGAGATGACCCACATAGGATTTGAAGATGACCGACACAGGATTTAGAGATGTTGACCCACACAAGATCTAAAGATGACCCACATAGGATATCAAGTGTCCTCAAGTATATCCAGCCATAGGGTTGCTACACTAAGCACGCTTGATTACGGGAGGTTTTGCTCCTCAATCCATCATTATATACATCAACTTCCACTAAGTCCCATGAATAAGTTTCATTAAGGTTCGTCACATCATAAGGTACCCAATGCAGCAGACGGTGTGTCAATCGGACGCCCGGTCTGTAAGTTATTACCCTTTTAGTCCCAAGGGCCTGGTTGGATTCCCGTTTGATCCAACCCGACCGTACTCCATGTTTATCCAAAACTCAAATGGAGTACACCAAAAGGACCATCTCGATCCAAGGATTCTAGCACCATAGATGGTTTGTCAAAAAAACATCTGGTTTTCAAGATATGGCCAAAAGGTGTATCTGGGTCTAGATGGGCATGGGTCCAGTCTAACCCGGTCGGACCGACCCAGCCCAACCTGGCCTAGGCCGAACCGACTAGGTCCAGGTCTGGCCTGGTTGGCCTGGGCTGCGGCGGGCCCGGCTGGCTTGGGTCATGGTGGGACAGGCCCAGCCCGTTGGGCGGCCCGCGATGCAGCCTGTGGCCGGGGTGGCCCCTTGTGGTGGTGTTCGCCCTAGCCACCACCCGTTAGGGGAGGCGCTCCCCCCAGGTCACCTGAATGGAACATTTTCCATTCGGTTTTGGTCAACCAGGTGGCACCACATGGTGCTGCCGTCTGGAAAATGGGATCCACTGGAGGGGTCCTGCTCAGCGTGACGCATCCGACCGAAACGGTCGGCCCTCCTTCCAGCGGTTGGAACGCTCGTCACTACTCCACGGCGGCCATTCGGATGTCATCCGCCCTCCGACCTCCGCCATGGCCAAGCGGTCACAGTCTCCAGCTCTGGAGGCACGAACGTGCGCTTTCGCTTCACTGTGCAGCCGGCCAGCATGTCGGACGCTAACTTCCCACTGCTGCGGCCAATGGGCCATGGCCTCCCTCATTATTGGCGGCATGTACGTGCCGCCCCGGTTCCACACAGCTGGTTGGGTTTTGGCCACCACCTTTCTCCGCTATAGCAGATGGGTAGCGGTCTCCTTCGGCGGTGCGGTTGTACCGCCACTGTCATCACGGCCCGCGAAGAACATGTCAACATTAAAGATATGGAGGGATCAGACCATGTTTGTTTGTTCCACACCCTCCGTGTTAGACTGATAGCATGCGGCTTCAAGGAGAAAGTTTCAACATAAAACCACAAAGAAAAACATAAACACACCCTTACCTCGATTGTCCATTGGAGGTTTTGTGAGGAGGAAGATGATGATGGTGACGTCGGTGTTTCCTCGAACGTCAGTTCATTCATCGGTGGAGATTTTATTCTTTAGAGGAGGTTCTCCCACCAAGTTCTCCTCTCCACCAAAGGTTCTCCTTTGCCAACATTTTCCCCAACCTCAAGAAAGGAGAGGAGCCAACTTATTTAATTACTAGATCAATTAATTGTTGGCTCATTAATTGGGATAATTCCAAGGGTTTCCTCACAATAAAGGAAATTTCAGGAGGTCCCCACCACCAAATATTCAAAATGGTGGTTTTAAGAAAAATAAAATAAAAGTTATTTTTTTTATTTTTTTCAATTTTTCCATGAAAATCTGAAAAACTAACTTCCACCCTCGACCTACAGCGGTCTAGGTAAAGGTATCCTTAAGTGAATATCGGCACTGCGAGTTCAATGGTTTCCTCAAATTTCAATTCTGAGAACTAGTTCAAAAGTTACAAAATGTCACTTACGCATTATCCAAAAGTACCCGAAAAAAAGTTCAGAAATTCATTCCAAGCACACCGGGCCTCAGAATCACACACCATCAAATTTTTTAGACTCATAATAACTCCATATAATAAAAAAATAACATGGAAAAATATGGGTCTTTACATTCTCCCCGCCTCAGGGCTTTGCATCCTCAAAAGCCACATCACAAACTAGGGAAACAAGTGGGGGTACTATGCACTAATATGAGCCTTCCACTCCCATGTTCTCTCCTGGAGGTTCTCGTGCTACCAACGAACGCGTTCCAGAGGTGTCGACTGCCCACAAAGGACCCTCTTCTATCTATCCTCAATCTCCACTGGAACCTACAAAAATGACACCCCATTGTCGATGTCCAGTTCACCCCAGTCAATGATGTGTGAAGGATCATGTACGTATCTCCTAATTTAGGATACATGGAAAATTTCGTGCACCTGGTGCAGCTGAGGGGGAAGAGCTAAGCGGTATGTCACCTCACCAACTCTGCTGAGGACCTTAAAGGGTCCGATGAACCTCGGATATAACTTGTCACCCCGGAAAAATCTCTGAAAACCTTATTGAGGTGAGACCCATAGAAAGACATGGTAACCATCCTCAAACTTTAGAGGCTTTCGTCTCTTGTCAGCATAAGACTTCTGCCTACTCTGTGCAATATTCATCCACTCCTGGATGATCTGTAACTTCTCTGTAGTATCCTATACCACCTTCGGTCCCATGAGTGTTGACTCCCTAGGGTTGTTCCAGCACAGAGGTGATCTGCAAGGTTGATTGTACAATTCCTAAAATGGTGCCATACCGATGGTGGATTGATAGCTGTTTTTGTATGCGAACTCCACCAAAGGCAAGTGATCCTCCTAGTTGTGGCCTAAATCTAGGATGAAAGCATGCAGCATGTTCTCAAGGGTCTGAATGATCCGCTCTATCTGACCATCCATCTGAGGATGGAAGGTGGTGCTTAGCCAAAGCTATGTCCCAAACGCCTCCTGCAACCCCTTCCATAACTAGGAAATAAAACGTGCATCACGATCAGAGACAATCATAGATGGTACCCCATGAAGACACACAATCTTCTGCATGTAGAGGAATCCCAAGCCCTTTATTGATCCCTGTTCTCTAATAGGTAAGAAGTGGGATGACTTGGTGAGTCAGTCAATGATCACCCAGATGGAATCATGCCCCTTGGAAATGTGTGGAAGTCCTGTCACGAAGTCCATGGAAATTTCATCCCACTTCCACCTCTTGTGGATGAATTAAGCCCGGTGGAACCTGATGCTCTGCCTTCACTTGCTGGCAAGTGAGGCACTGAGATACAAACTCTGTTATAGCTTTCTTCATTCTTGGCCACCATTTCTAACACCAGAGGTCCTGGTACATCTTCCCCACTGCTTGATTTACCGCTAGAGGGGATGTATGAAACTCCCTCAATACTTCCTCCCTAAGCTCCACCAGTACCATAGTATGTCCTCTAAAGAGGATGACATGATCCCCACCTTCATAAAATCCATCAGGTGTCTTTCCTATGGATATCTGAGCACGTCGATCCTCACAGTCAGTGTCCCCAAGTTGTTCCTCCCTAACTTGTTGAAGGAGTGGGGGAGTGACTGTCAAAGACTAAAGATAAGCTGCTCCATATCGATCCACATAGGTTATCCACAAAGTGGCTAGATGCTCTGCTACCTCACTCAGTAATTTTATACCAGATATAAAACTGAGTGCATTTACTACTATGTTCCCCTTCCCAGGAGTATAGACTATCTCGAAGTCATAGTCCTGGAGGAACTCAAGCCAACTCCGCTATCTCAAGTTTAGGTCCTTTTGAGAGAAGATATACCTGAGACTATTGTGATCAGAGTAGACTATAAAATGTTCACCCATCAAGTAATGTCGCCACATCTTCAAGGAGAAGACCAATGCTACCAACTCTAGGTCATGGGTAGCATAGTTCTGCTCATGTTGTCTCAGCTGTCGAGAACCATATGTGATCACTGCTCGCTCTTGCATCAGGACACATCCAAGCCCAATCTCTGATGTGTCGCAGTAAACTACATACCCAATGCCCTCCTCTGGTAGCCTCAAGATGGGGGCACTCATCAATATTTTCCTCATCTCCTAGAAACTCTATTGGCATCTCTCCGACCACATGAAGGGTTGTCTCTTCTTTTTCAACTCGGATAAGGGTGCCACAACTCTAGAAAAGTCAGGTACAAACCTCCAGTAGTAACCTGCCAAACCCAGGAAACTCCACACTTTGATCACACTCTTGGGTGGCTCCCAAGCAAGCACAACCTCAATTTTCACTAGATCCACCGCAACTCCAACCTCTGAGATAACGTGTCCCAGGAAGTGAACTTCTCGTATCTAGAACTGGAACTTCTAGAGTTTACCACAAAGATGGTGCTCTCAGAGTGTGTCCAGAACTATCTGCAGATGATAGGTGTGCTTCTCCTATATAGCTGAGTATATTAGAATGTCATCAATTAAGACTACCACAAAGCAATCGAGGTATGGCTGGAAGATCCTATTCATGAGTCCCATGAACATTTTTGGGGAATTGGTAACGCCAAATGGCATAACCAAGAACTCATAATGGACATACCGACATTTGAAGGCCTTCTTCTACATATCCTCATCTCATACCATGAGCTGGTGATAGCCTGATCTAAGGTCTATCTTTGAAAATCACCATGCTCCCTTTAGCTGATAAAAGAGATTGTCAATCCTCAAGAGTGGGTACTTATTCTTCACGGTCACCTGTTTTAGGCGTTGATAGTCCACACAAAGTCTCAAACTCTCATTCATATTCTTGGTTAACAAAATTGGGGCTACCCAAGGAGAAACACCGGGCCTAATGAACCACTTGCTCTGCAAGTCCTCCAACTATACTCGCAGCTCTCGAAGCTCTGTGGGAGCCATCCAATATTCTGGTGTAGATATCAGTGTCATCCTAGGGTACAAGTCAATATAAAATTCCACCTATCTGTGAGGAGGTAGACCTGGAACATCATCAGGGAAAACATCAGCGTACTATTCTACCACTACATGATAGCTTGAACTCTCAACATCAACTGCTCCAAGGGTAAGGCTAGCCAACTGATGTGTGATCGGATGCACCCTCCTTCAGGTAATTCCATCCTATGCTGCAAAGGTTCCCTTCTTTCCAGTGAAGGAAAACCTTGTCCCATCTATACGAACACACTGCACTTTGCGCCTAATACAGTCGATCTGAGCATGAATTGTAGATAACTAGTCCATACCCAAGATGACGTCATAAGGCCTCGATGCCACAACTAGAAGATCACATTCGAAGCTCTTACCTCCTAGAGTAAGATCACACTATTGAAACCAGTGTGTAATTATTGAATTTGATCCTGTAGGAGTATCTAGCCATAAGGATCGATCCAACGACTCCACTAGAATCACTCAGCTATGAACGAGGGTCATGGTAAAGAAATAGTGACTAGAACCTGTGTCTATAAGTACTACAGCTAAGGTAGAGTAGACACATATCGTACCTCATATCATCTCCGGAGCGTTGTGGTCATAGGCCTCAACTTCCTGGATCTGAGCTCTTCCCTGTCCACCTGCTTCTTGTGGTCGGGGTGGACCACTTGGAGGTGGTGGTGGTAGGACCTTGTATCATCTTCCACCACCTACTACATAGCCAGCTCCTCTACCACATCCGCCTCCTGCCTATGGACTTCCTCGATCGAATCTTCGCCTCTGCTCAGGTAGTCCTTCGACCATCTGATGGTTGTCCGTACAACAGTTCGAGTAGTCGTGAGCCATGTAACCTTGCCCGCCGCACGAGTAACATTGCCTGCTCCTCGCCTGTCCTGCACTGTCTCGAGAGCCTCACACAACCGACCCTGTATCCTACAGTCATCCACCTATAGGTCTGGTCCTCTTGGATCTCTGTTTCATCTGTCTACTGTCATCTGTAGATGACTCTACTATGTGATGTTCACTGGTGGGTTTCACTGCCGGTGACTGCTCAGCAAGGAAACTTTCCACTAAGAGTGCTTGCTCTAACACCCCCACCTGTGTACCGATGTTGAGGGAAATCATCAAAGCTCTAATCTCCCATCTGATCTCCTGCTCGAAGGTTCAGGCCCTAAAGAAAGGGTCCTACACCATGTTAGTGGAGTAGCGCGAGAGGTTGGTGAACCTCCCTGAATATTGAGCCACGGTCATCATGCCCTGCTGCAAGTGGAGAAGCTCCTGTATATGCACTGAGCGTAAGGTCATTGGGAAGAACTCTACCCTAAAAAGGCTCTTGAAGTCTGCCCAGATGAGAGTGACCTCTTAATGAACTTGGAGCATCAAGCTCCACCATCTGCCTATTGCTGCCCGAAGAAGGCTGGCGACAAGGATCAGCATGAGATCAGTCGGTGTCCCTACTAGTCAAAAAACTCTAACCATGGACTCCAGCCAATCCTTAGGAACTTGTGGATCTGTCTCTCCACATGCTCAAGTGGCGCGCACCCTCTACTGTTGGGGCTATTGGCATCAGCTGCCCAATGGGTAGTGGTTCTGCTGGTACTCCACTCGATGCTACAACTACCGAAAGGGGGCCCTGCACTGAATCCTCTTCGCTCGGTGGGCTGTCATCACGTACTCTACCTAGAGCCCTGGCTGGTTGTCTGCGTGGAGGAATCCTGAAAAGAAACAGGTGTTCCACGGTCATTAAGTTATACTAGGTGAGCTGACTCAAAGTGATCACAAATAAAACATTTCAAAAACACACACACAATTAGTGTTTTCATGCACTGAGTTAGAAATCAGAAGTCAGGGTCCTGGTGTATGGATACGTCGGCCATCGCACTAACACTGGATTCCCCAAACTGATAACCACACTCATAACACTTAACACTATTGACGATTTAAAGATCAGAGTCCAAGTTCGTTTGTAGAAATGACTCCTCTAACACCAATTTGTCACGACCAATCCCCCGAGGCCTGTCTCGTGACTACCTCAAGCCCATCTTCCATAGACCAGGGGCTAGCGACTAGCACCGGAAAGGAATATCCCTAAAACTAGGAAGGAATTACCTTTATAACCTATAAAATCACACAAACAAACACACATCAAGATATGATCACAAATTAAATTGTATAGTAAAAAGAGTGTGTACAGTAAGTAAAGGGACATAATACAAGCCCAGCTGAAAAGTACAAGTAAAACTGAAAACAGCTCCTGTGAACACCTACCAAAGATCCTACCTGAAGGGTAGGTATAGATCTTGAACGGTCATCTCTGCGGATCATCTCATCTAATTCCCACCTCTGAATAGCCTCCAGTCCTGGTACCCTCGACCTAGATCAACATTGTCTATCGTCTGCACAAGACACAACAAGGTGCAGGCGTAGCCTGTGCAGGGGTGAGTATAATGATACTCAATTGGGACCCCGAGAACCCCTAAGGTCTCTCAGAATCCAAAAAGGATAAACCACAAAGAATTAAAATAACAGTCAACCCTACTTAGGTATATGACCATACATATACATAAGTTTTCAATTATACCCATCATGTTCATGAGGAAAACAAGGCCCAATTCTTTAACCAAAATCACAATTGTTCCACGAAGGAATGAATACCACTAAGGTAACACCTCAAAGGTAAGTACCACAAAGGTAACACCACATAGAATAATACCACATAGGTATAACCACAAAGGTAAGTAACACAAAGGTAATGCCACATAGAATATTACCACAAAGGTATCACCACATAGAAGATTACCACAAAGGTATCACCACACAAAAGTGTAGCACAAGGAAAAATAATCAGCTCACACCACGTATAACTTAAATATGATAGTATAGATGATTATTTGTATTGCTAGATCATCTTACTTTATTGAGAAGCTTTGTTGTTGACCCATACAGGATCGAAGATAACCCAAACAGGATCTGAAGATGACCCACATAGGATCTAGAGATGACCCACAGAGGATATAAAGATGACCCACACAGAATATGGAGATGCTGACCCACACAGGATCTGAAGATGACCCACACCAGATCTGAAGATGACCCACACAGGATCTAAATTCTCCTCAAGTACAGCCGGCCATAGGGTTTCCGCACTAAGCATGCTTGATTCTGGGAGGTTCTACTCCTCAATCCATCGGTCAATACTTCAAATACCACGAAGTCAAATGAAGAATTATCACGAAGGTCTTTCACGTAATAAGGGACCCAACGCAATAGACGGCGCGTTAATCGGATGCACGGTCTGTAAGTTATTATCCTTTTAGTCCTGAGGGACCGGTTGGATTCAGGTTCTATCCAACTCGGCCGTACTCCAACTTTATCTAAAACTCAAGTGGTGTATACCAAAAGGACTTTCATGATCCAAGGATTACAGAACCGTAGACGTTCCGTCAAACGGATGCCTGGTTCTCAAGATATGGCCAAAAAGGCGTATCTGGGTCTAGATGGGACTGGGTCCGGTCCGACCTGGTCGAACCGCCCGACCGAGCCCGGTCCAGCCTAGTTGGCCTGGGCTGCAGTGGGCCCGGCCCACTGGGCCATGGTCTGGCTTGGCCTATGAAGGGGGTGGCCCGGCCCAGCCCGTTGGGCAGCCCACGGCCGGGTTGGTCCCTTGGGGTGGGGTCCATCCTAGCCGCCACCTAGGAGGGGTAGCGCTCCCCCCAGGTCACCCGAACGGCCCATTGGCCATTCGGTTTTGGCCAACCAGGCGGCGCCACATGGTGTCGTCGGCTGGAACGCGGGACCCAATGGAGGGGTCCCGCTCGGCATGACAGGACCAGTAGAAACGGTCGGCCCTCCTTCCAGTGGCGTGGACTATAATGCCCCAACACCAGAAGCCTGGAGCTGGTGCATTATTTGAATACATTGACATGATTACAAGGAATCATGTCCCGAAGGACCAATCAGTTTAGCAGTCTTGGAAAATATATTACATAAATGAACATTACATTAAACATTAGAAAAATAAAACACAACATAAATGATCCTTTGTGAATTCCATTAAACCACTAGCTTAACCCTCCTTATCAATCATAATACACTTCTTGGAATCCTTGGAAAATAAAACATAAGAAAGGGGTGATCTCAAACGTTCAGTAATGGTAAGCAATACAGCGGAAGATAACATAAACATTAGGCATGGTGAATAATTTAAAACACATGCCTTTACAAATAATAAACATGAACACTTTATGGAAGGAATATGAGATGAGTAAATATTTCCATAATAAAACATAGTCATGGGTATTCTACTAGTTGAATAACCACATAAACTATCAATAATATTTTCATAATAAGGGAATGTATAATGCCAAACATTCTGAAACATTTTGTCAAGGCCTCGGCCAAGACGTCTAAAAATGATTAAGGCCTTGGCCAAAACCATATATCAAATTGGGAAAGGCCTCGGCCAATTCCACATATAATTGTCTCATGAGACCTTCTAATGCACCCAGGATCTATAGAGGGCTCCACCCATCACTTACTAAGTCCAATACATTCCTCATATGAAAAGGTTGAAACATAACATAAACATTCTTATTAAAACTAGCATACAAAATGTCAATACTTTAACCATAAACCATTAATGGTATAAAAATAACACATCCACAGTAAAATATATCACAAAACCTTCAACACAATATGGAATATTTGTATTATAATAATTTAACCTCAATCAAGAATAATATCCCGTAAAGGATGTTGACATAGTTGAAAATCATCAGTAAAAATCTTTGAGAGAAATAACCCTTTTTCAGGAAATCATTTAAAAGTCACATTATTTATAAATGAATTTATTTAAAATATAGTTTTGAATCAAATTTTCCCAGACTACTTTTAAACTTTTGAAATGAATTAACATTTTAAAACATTCATGTCCATATAAATAAATCTGTAAAACCATTTTGAAAACATGGACATTAATGAGAAAGGTTTAGAAAAATAAATCTTTAAAACATTTAAAATGATGTTTTGGTAAAATTTCCCTTAAATGAATCAATTTTTAAACTCCTTTATGAAACATGTACATGGATAATAAATATTTCCCAGTATATACTTGCTTAAAAACAACCTCGGATAATAAAGAGATTGTGGAATTAACCCTTACCTTTTATTGTCCTTTAGTCGAGGGTACGTTTAACCTTTTGTATAAAGATCGTAGTATGTTATTAAATTATACCATAACCATATTAATATTTATTATATCATATATGATTCATTTATGAATTTATACTACCCATTTAATAATAATTTTCATGTTAAATTAACATTTTGGGTAATAATCGCTTTCTTTATCGTACGTGTTTTAACTTGTTACTATTGATTGTATCACTTAGATCATGATTTAAATACTTCCAGAATATAAAACATGATTTATATATCATATATATTTAGAATATAAATATGTATAATAGACATATATATGAAATGAAAAACACTATTTATAGAGATGGTAAGCCGTATGTACGCATAAACGTTGTTTCCGTTCTCATATCGTATTGAACGTAACTAAGTGAATAAGATATATGTAAGTACATATATATATATATATATATATATATATATCTAAATTAGAATTATTATGTAATACATTACATACTTATTAATGATATATATTTTTATAATCATCGTTGAATGGTGAACGTGGAAATGAATCTAATCGCATCGCGGATACGGCAATCCATACGTACGCACGAGCAACAATATCATTATTTTGATGGAGAAATAATATTTAATTGGATGGTATATCATATATAAATAATAATTAACATGTTATATTTATTATTTACATTATTTATACTCATTATTATACCCATCCAAATAATTAAGTGTTTGAATAACAAACTACACCACGACGTGGAGACGGTAATTTGTACGTACGCACGTATGCTGACTTTGTCATTTATAGGATGGATAGAATGATGAATATAGTCATAAAATTTTTATAATAACATCATAGTATATATAAGATACTGGATTTATTATTTTATAATGGAAACAACAAAGAAAGAGGAAGTGGAAGAAGAAAAGAACTTGAAATAGGTGATGAAATATTTACCTCTTCTTTGTGTTCTTCCATTTGATTTATCAAAAGGGCTCTTTAGGTTGGTTTTCTGACCAAATTAATGCCTCTAGGATGAAGGGAGGAAATTTGGGAGGATGTTTGGATATGTTTTGGCCGATCCAAAAGGCTTTGGAGGTGTTAAATTAAGATAAGGGGAAGTGCCCTTTTATAAGAGAGGTGATGGTCACTTTAGGAAAAGCTTGAAATATTATTTTATAATAAAGTCATTTTAGGCTTATAATGGCACCAAAATGAATTATTTAAATACTAAGGTAGGTATGGGCCGAAAACCTCTCAACCAATAGGTTTTAGATAGGTTTAAGTCATCATATTATCGTTATCTTTTAGATTTAACTTAGTTAAATAGTTTGACATTTACCATGTCTCTTTGTATTTTTATATTATATGGATAATAAACTTACTATAACAAGCCAAGAGAACCCCATGAGGTTCATTATTAATATATAAAATCTTATATAAGTCCTTTGTAAGAAACTTATATTTTTAGAATATTATTTCAATTAATAATATAATATTTGTTTTAAAAACTCAATTATGTCAATTTTGACACTATTTAGTATTTGATTTTTTTGAAAGCCATAAAAACTTTATCACTTTGAATAAAATTTATATAACCAACCATAACATGTCATATTAACCTAGAAAATTATTTTAATTCATCAAAAGTCTCAATTTACAATTATTTGGATATTTATAATATCAATTATTTTAATCTTTCATTAATAAGGTAATTACTGCATCATCATTATGTCATAAATAAATTAAATTATTTAATGTTTGAGAATTATAAATAAAATAAAATTATATAGGAAATATTTTTAGCTTTCTAATGAATCTTTATAGTCTAATTTATAGTGTGTATAACCCTATATTAAAAATGATTTAGTTATTAAACTTTGAATTTAACTCTTTTAATTCTTCTTTAAATAAAATAATAATAAATGTCCTAATCTAATCCAAGTGGACCAAAGAGGATCATATTTTATTCCTAAGGTTATTTTTTGGTCGTATTATACTTATCCAATAGAATTAGGAAATTTGTTAGGGTAATTATGATATCATTTTTACCCTTAATTTCCCTATTTACTTTTAACCGTGGTAAATAAAAGTCAAAAGTTACTATTCACCAAAAATTATTTTCATCTTATTGAACCACATTTTACATACTGATATTAACTGTGTGTCTCGGATTTTTGAAATTCAACTCACAGAAGTGGTAAAATTAAGTTTTATACAAATTTGCCAACATGCCTAAAAGGTGAGTAAAAGAGGTTAAAAACTTCAATAAAATTTTATACATCTAATTTTATTATAAAATTACTCCAATGAAATACGTTGAAATTATATAGGTATTATATATCTATTTCGACTTAAAATAAATTTCAATAAAATAAATAATTATTTAAATAAAAAGTCAGTTTTAAATAATAACGCAGTGTTTTTCACTATTCATCAAAAATTGAAAGTTTTCAGAAAAATACCAAAAATTCACCCTAATCTAATTTTAATATTTAGAATAAAAAAATGAAGACTATTTTAGAAAATTCAAAACATAAAAGTTTCATTTATTAATTTAAAATTAATTCTCGTTGTCAAAACCAAAAAGCGGGTTTTTAAAAAGTAAAAACTATCAAAAGATTAACATGTGTTTATGTTAAATTTAAATTTTAAATTACTTATAATGACTTAAATTGTATTAAATGATAAAAATATAATCTAATTATACTTAAAAACCTTTCAAATTAATAATTTAACACTATAAATTATTTCAATTAAAAAAATTCAATTAAAACATTGTATTTTTCATTATTCGTCAAAATATAAAAGTTATCAGAAAAGTATAAAAACTTTACCCAAACTAAATTTTTATATACCTCTTCTAAAGAAGAATTTAATTTAATTATATTAAATATATAAAAGTGTAAAATATTGGTTTTAAAAAGGGTTCTCCATTAAAAGGCGGTAAAGTTGCATTTTTTGAAAGATACTTCTTTTATCGGAAAAATTGAATTTGTTCTTATATTATGTCTAAGAAATGTATAATATGGATATTAAAATTATATAGAGTATATAAGATTCAAAATGCAGTTAATACTATTCATAACCTCTTTTTGAATGGCTATTTTAGTAAGTTGGTGTGTGCTCGAACTCGGTGTTGCGTGTAGCGCAAGCTATTGAATTACTTTAATGAGATAACGTACTATGAAATATTGTGGTGTTACATTCTCCCCTTCTTCAATAAATTGTTTCCTCACAATTTGAAATTGTTCTTCAAAAATAAATGGTTAAAAATAGAAAAATATCTTTGTGGAAACCCCACATCGGAAATTGGGATAATAAAATTTAGTCTTAATAAGAGGAAAAGGGAAATGAAAAAGTCACCAAAAAATTATGATCTCGATTATGAGAACATTGGTAGAAATTAGTGACACTTAATTGGAGGGAAAATGTAAAAATTTATAGGGAGTTATTGAGGCCATCAATCACAAACAAGTGTAAAATTGAGGGTCTCCAAGCCATCAATCTATGATGAGTTCAACAAAACATAAGGAATTAGGATAACACATATTTTTGGTTTTAAGATCCCTTCCCTAAAGTTTAAGAATTAATTTATTCATAGAATAAGAGGAAAAAATATACTTGACAATTAGAGTTTCATCCTTCAACTAATTCCTACCACAAACCCATCTTTCACTTCAAAAGTAATAGAATTCAAAAAAAATTCTATTTATCCTAATTGTATAGGGTTCCAAAAATAATGAATTTATAATTCATTTTTCAGAATATTTAAAAAAACTACATTATAAAAACCAGGACATCATGTATGCCAGTGGTAGGTGATCCACCCATGTCTTCCTTCGGTTGCGGGTTCAAGTCTCACGGCCTTTCCAGATGCGACGGGTTGTCGCCCAACCTCCGAGTTTTCCTTTTTATGACAATCCAAAAATAATCTCAAGAAATGAGTTAACCTTAAAAAACTTAATCGATTCCAACCTTTATACTTATCCAAAATACTTCTATCCAAACACACATTCCAAAATTTATAAGGAAGGTGAACACAATTAAGATCCTTTTTTCCATGTAATAACATGTGAATACCTTCATCATGTATTCTTTTAAAACATTGTAACACCCTGAATTACCATAAAACCTTATTTATTACATTCATGCTCCATTATTACTTATAGAATACTGGATATACTCCTTCTATCCAAAAATGTTGTAAACTCTAATAATAATGGAATATACAAATCATTAATTAGTTTCAAGGTAACCAAGAATATCCAATATAATTTATCCAAATCAATCATATATTATTCCAAAATCACTACCTCAGTATCAGAACCATATTATGGTTTATCTTTCTCTCAACCATATATTTTCCAAAAAAATTAACCTGCCATTGAGTCACTTTTCTTGGTTCCACACAATCTCAAGTCCTTAATGAAATAGTACTATAGTACAATCCCTATATACTCTATAATTCTTATAACATGTACATCATTAATACAATACTTAGATGGCACAATACTTTAATAAAAACATAAGAACTCTTAATTATTCCTCTCCATCTTCGGTAGTATCATAACTTGATTATTATCAAATAGCATCATTTGGGGTATACTCTGATGATTTGGACATTGATTCGCATAGTGTCCCAACTCATTGTATATGAATCATTGTACATTTGAAACCTTTTTCTTACCCTTTAAATCACGTACTTGGTTTCTATTTTCTCCACACTTATAACAAACTATCATTACCTTTATACATTTACCAAGGTTATTCTTTCCACAGTTATCAAATATGGGAAAATCCTTCTTTCCCTAATTCCCTTTATCCATTTTTCTTTCTACCATCCTATTATTCTATGGCTTCCATTCAAATCCATAGGACTCATAAAATTCTTTACTTATCTTATTAACACATGATACTATTTATTCATATGATGATTATACATGGTACACTATTTCATTTCTAAATGTTGTCTTAATACCATGAAAGATATGATCCTTCTTAATCTTTCAATCATGCGTATTACTAGAATTCTTATTCCTTCTACTAGGTGCCATTTCTAAAAAATGGAATACACTATGTTAGTTTATGAATCGCAATGCATAATTCCAAACTTGTAAAATATCTAACGTAAATTGAAAATATTATTCATATAATCTATAATCATAAAAAATTTTATTTGAGGAATTATTTACTCTTAAATCATTTATAAAGTATTGTAATGAAAATGTGAATTATCCTAAGCATATCCCCTGGTAGTGTCGTAACCAAGAGTGCAGCAAGGCCCATTTTCATGGACCAGGATACCCTGGGTCAAGCCTAAAACTCCTTGTTGGAGTTTTCACTCCTAGGTACATCTGTGTTAGAGCCGCGTCTACCTGCTCGTATCCAGATAGGGATGTATTGTTTTTAAAATACACAAAATATCTACATTACCAAAATTCTAGGAAGTTCTTCTGTACTAATCCTTAAATTCTATCTTAGAGTAATGTTCTCTAATGAGAGTTTGTCTAAATCTATTTCCAAGGTTGTTGATAAACTTCCTCTGATACCAACTGTAAAGCCCCGACCCCAGAAGCCCGGAGCTGGGGCATTATTTTAATACATTGGCATGATTACAAGGAATCAAGTCTGGAATGACCAATCAGTTTAGTATTCTTGGAAAATAGATTACATACATGAACATTAAATTACACATTAGAAAAATAAAACACAACATAAATGATCCTTTGAGAACACCATTGATCTCCTAGATTCACCCTACTTATCAATCATAATACACTTTTTGGAATCCTGGGAAAATAAAACATAAGAAAGGGGTGAGCTCAAACGCTCAGTAAGGGTAAGCAATACATTAGAAGATAACATAAACATTAGGCATGGTGAATAATTTAAAACACATGCCTTTAAAAATAATAAACATGAACACTTTTTGGAAGGAATATGAGATGAGTAAATAATTCCATAATAAAACATAGTCATGGGTATTCTACTAGTCAAATAACCACATGAACTATCAATAATATTTTCATAATGAGGGAATGTATAATTCCGAACATTCTGAAACATTTTGTCAAGGCCTCGGCCAAGACGTCTAAAAATGATTAAGGCTTCCTCCAAAACCATATATCGAATTGGGAAAGGCCTTAGACAATTCCACTTCTAATTGTCTCATGAGACCTACTAATGCACTGAGGAGCTATAGCGGGCTCCACCTTTCACTTAATAAGTCTATTACATTCCTCATATGAAAAGGTTGAAATTCAACATAAACATTCGTATTAAAACTAGCATACAAAATGTAAATATTGTAACTATAAACCATGAATGGTATAAAAATATCACATACATGGTAAAATATATCACAAAATTTTCAACATAATATGGAATATTTGTATTATAATAAATGAACCTCAATCAAGAATAATATCCCATAAAGGATTTTGACATAGTTGAAAATGATCAGAAAAAAATCTTTGAGAGAAATATCCCTTTTTCATGAAATCATTTAAAAGACACATTATTTATAAAGGAATTTAATTAAAAGATAGTTTTGAATAAAACTGTCCCATACCACTTTGAAACTTTTGAAATTAATTAACATTTTAAAACATTCATGTCTATATAAATAAATCATTAAAACCATTTTGAAAACATGGACATTACTGAGAAAGGTTTAGAAGAATAAATCTTTAAAACATTTAAAATGATGTTCTAGTAAAAATTACCTTAAAATAATACCATTTAAAACTCTTTTATGAAACATGGACATGGATAATAAATATGTCCCAGTAGATACTTACGTAAAAACAACCTCGAATAATAAAGAGATTGTGAAATTAACCCTTACCTTGTACCTTTCTTTAGTCGAGGGTACGTTTAAACTCCTGTATAAAGACCCTAGTATGTTATTAAATTACACCAGAGTCGTATTAATATTTATGATATCATACATGATTCATTTATGGATTTATAGTGCTCATTTAATATTAATTTTCATGTTAAATTAACATTTTGGGTAATAATCGCTTTCTTTATCGTACGTGTTTTAACTTGTTACTCTTGATTGTATCACTTAGATCATGATTTAAATACTTTCAGAATATAAAAAAATTATTTATATATCATATATATTTAGAATATAAATATGTATAATAGACATATATATGAAATGGAAAACACCGTTTATGGAGACGGTAGGTCGTATGTACGCATAAACGTTGTTTCCGTTTTCATATCGTATTGAACAGAACTAAGTGAATAAGATGTATGTAAGTACATAAATATATATATATATATATATATATATATATCCAGTAGCATTATTATGTCATATATTACATACTTATTAATGATATATATTTTTATAATCATCGTTGAATGATGAACGTGGAAATAAATATCATCGCGTCGTGGAGACGGTAATCCGTACGTATGCACGAGCAACAATATCATTATATTAATGGATAAATTGTATGTAATTGGATGTAATAACATATATACATAATAATTAACATGTTATATTTATTATTTACATCATTTATACTCATTATTATACCCATCCAAATAATGAAGTGTTTGATTGACAAACTACACCACGACATGGAGACGGTAATCCGTACGTACGCATGTATGGTGACTTTGTCATTTATAGGATGGATAGAATAATGAATATGGTTGTACCATTTTTATAATAATATCACAGTATATATAAGATACTGGATTTATTATTTTAGAATGGAAACAACAAAGAAAGAGGAAGTGGAAGAAGAAAAGAACTTGAAAGAAGTGATGAAATATTTACCTCTTCTTCGGGTTCTTCCTTTTAATTTGATCAAAATGGATCTTTAGGTTGGATTTCTGACCAAATTAAGGCCTCTAGGATGAAGGGAGGAAAGTTGGGAGGATATTTTGGCAGGTTTTGGATGATCCAAAAGGCTTTGGAGGTGTGAAATTAAGAGAAGGGGAAGTGCCCTTTTATAAGAGAGGTGAGGGTCACTTTAGGAAAAGCTTGAAATATTATTTTATAATAAAATCATTTTCGGTTTCTAATGGATCAAAAATGAATTATTTAAAGGATAAGGTAGGGATAGGTCTAAAAACCTCTCAAACAATAGGTTTTGGATTGGTTTAGGTCATCATATTAACCTTATCTTTTAGATTTAACTCTTAGCTAAATAGTTTGACATTTACCATGTCTCTCTGTATTTTTATATTATATGGTTAATAAAAGTACTATAACAAGACAATATAACCCCATGTGGTTAATTATTAACATATATAACCTTATATAATTCCTTTTTCCAAACCTTATATTTTTAGGAATATTATATCACTTAATAATATAATATTTGTTTAAAAAACTCAATTATGTCAATTTTGACACTATTTAGTATTTGATTTTTTTGAAAGCCATAAAAACTTTATCACTTTTAATAAAATTTATTTAACCAACCATAAAATGTCATATTAACCTATAAAATTAGTGTAATTCATTATAAGTCTCAATTTATAATTATTTGGATATTTATAATATCAATTATTTTAATATTTCATTAATAAGGTAATTGATGCATCATCATTGTGTCATAAATAAATTAAATTATTTAATGTCTAAAAATTATAAATAATATATCATTATGTATAAAATATTTTTATATTTCTAATAAATATTTGTAGTCTAATTTATATTGTGTGTAACCCAATATTAAAAATGGTTTAGTTAATAAACTTTGAATTTAACTCTTTTAACTCTTCTTTAAATAAAATAATAATAAATGTCCTAATCTAATCCAAGTGGACCAAATATGATCATATTTTATTCCTAAGGTTTTTTTGGTATAATTATGCTTATCTAATGGAATTAGGACATGTGTTAGGGTAATTATGATATCATTTTTACCCTTAATTACCCTATTTACTTTTAATCGTGGTAAATATAAGTCAAAAGTTACTATTCACCAAAAAAATTATTTTCATCTTATTGAATCACATTTTACTTACTGATATTAACTATGTCTCTCAGATTTTTGAAATTCAACTCACAGAAGTGGTAAAATTAAGTTTTATGCAAACTTACTAATGTGCCTAGAAGGTGGGTAAAAGAGGTTAAAAAGTTCAATAAAATTTTATACATCTAATTTTATTATAAAATGACTCCAATGAATTAAATTGAACTTATATAGGTATTATATATCTATTTTTACTTAAAATAAATTTAAATAAAATAAATAATTTTTTAAATAAAAAGTCGGTTTTAAATAATAACGCAGTGTTTTCACTATTCATCAAAAATTAAAAGTTTTCAGAAAAATACCAAAAATTCACCCTAAACTAATTTTGATATTATGAATACAAAAATGAAGTCTATTTTACCAAATTCAAAACATATAAGTTTCATTTGTTAATTTAAAATCAATTCCCATTGTCAAAACCAAAAAACGGGTTTTTAAAAAGTAAAAACTATCAAAAGATTGACATGTGTTTATGTCAAATTTAAATGTGAAATTACTTATAATGAATTACATTGTATTTAATTATAAAAACATAATATAATTATACTTTAAAACCTTTCAAATGCATAATTTAATACTATAAATTATTTTGATTAAAAAAGTTGTTTTCAATTAAAACATAGTATTTTTCACTATTTTTCAAAATATGAAAGTTATCAGAAAAGTGCCAAAAAGTTAACCAAACTAAATTTTTATGTCCTTCTTCTAAATAAGAATTTAATTTCATTAAATTTAAAATATAAAAGTTTCAAATATTGGTTTTAAAAAGGGTTCTCCATTAAAAGGCAGTAAAGTTGCCTTTTTTGAAAAAAAAATCTTTTATCTGAAAAAATGAATTTGTTCTTATATTATGTCTAATAAACACATAATATGGATTTTAAAATTATATAGAGTATATAAGATTCAAAATGTAGTTAATACTATTCATAACCGCTTTTTGAATGGCTAGTTTGGTAAGTTGTGGTGCGCTCGAACTTCGTGTTGCGTGTAGCGCAAACTACTGAATTACATTAATGAGATAACGTACTATGAAATCTTGGGGTGTTACATGGATGTGTACCACTACTCCACCATGGCTGGCCGGATACCAGCCACCCTTCGACCTCTGTTGCGGCCAAGCAGTCACAGTCTCCAGCTCCGGCGGCGCGGACGTGCGCCACCGCTTCGCCACACGGCCGACTGGCTTGTTGGCCGCTACCCTACTCCGTCGTGGCCTCCTGCTCAACCGGCGGTGCGAATGCATGCCACCCTACCCCCATGCGGACGGCCGACGTGTCGGCCACTGACTTCCCACCGCTGCGACTGACGGGCCACGACCTCCCTCATTACCGGCGGCACGGACGTGCCGCCCCGGTTCCATGCAGTCAGTCGGGTGTCAGCCGCCACCTTTATCTTCCATAACCAACAGGTTGCGGTCTCCTTCGACAGTGCGGTTGTGCCACCATCATTATCGCAGCCTACGAAGAACACTTCAACATTAAATATGTTGAGGGATCAGGCCATGTTTGTTTGGTCTGCACCCTTTGCGTTTGACTGATAGCATGCAGCTTTGAGGAGAAAGTTTCAACATAAAACCATGAAGAACAACATAAACACACCCCTACCTCAATCATCCATTAGAGGTTTTGTGAGGACAAAGATTATGATGGTGACATCAGTATTTCCTTGAATGTCAGTTTGTTCGTCGCTGGAGATGTTCTCCATTGGAGGAGGTTCTCCCACCAAGTTCTCCTCTCCTCCAAAATTTCTCCTTTTCCAACGTTTTCTACAACCTCAAGAAAGGTGAGGAGGTAAATTATTTAATTAATAGATCAATTAATTGTTGGCTCATAAATTGGGATACTTCCAAGGGTTTCCTCACATTAAAGGGGAGTTTGGGTGGTCCCCACCACCAAATATTCATAATGGTGGTTTCAAGAAAAAAAATAAAAGTTATTTTTTTTATTTTTTTTCAATTCTCCCATGAAAATCCAAAAAACTAACTTCCACCCTCGACCTACTATGGTGGAGGTGAAGGTCTCATTAAGATAATATCGGTGTTGCGAGTTCAACGGTGTCCTTGGATTTCAATTCTGATCACCGGTTCAAAAGTTGCAAAACACCGCTCATGCGTTTACTAAACGTATGTGAAAAAAGTTCAGAAATTCATTCTGGGCACAACAGGCCTCGGAATCATGGGCCGTCAATTTTCAAGGAATCATAATAATTCCATATAATAAAAAACATTCATGGAAAATCCATCTATTTAATGGAAAGGTTTAGTATAAACCTAAAGAGGATACCCAAAGAAGTGGTAATGTTTTTCAACAAGCATCTTTATTTTATTTATTCTCCACCTCCTTTGATTATTGTTATAACATCATGATATAATAACCTTAGTATCTTACATATAATTCAATGTTGTTTCAATAAGTTCATGACCAAAAAATATCTCCACTTTCATCAAATGGGTTGTGAAATCGACGTTTGTGTGTACGGTGGACTACCGCCTCACGAACTGATTTCAATCCTTCTTCCATTACCACCATTCACAGTTGGGTATGATCATGGATATAAAGTATATATATGATATTTATAACATAGTTATATCATTTTAGTAATTTTATCATATATATATATATATATATATATATATATATATTTACCTTCCATTCCTTAGGATATATGATAATGTTTCTCGTGTGTACGATAGACTATCGCCTTGCAAAGCGATGTAATTCGTCTTTCACTAATGCTTCACATGGAAGGTGATAAGTTTAAAGTTAATAATTATATATGATATAAATTAAATAATTATTATATTCATGACATATTTATTATTCTATAAATATAATATATCATTTTATTTCTTACCTTTTCGCTCACATAAAGATGATAACATTGTTCGTATACGTGTGGACTACTGCCTTCACAAAGCGATGTGACTCTTTTTCATCACCACACCACTTGGATGATATATATAAGTATATATTATGGTATACATGATATTATTATCATTATTTAGATATTATATATTACTTAACTTATTTCCATAATGATCATTAGAAATTGGAAATGTTACTCATGCATACATACGGCCTGCCGTCTCCATGATCCCAACATATTTCATTTTCCGTAACCATCTTTCATTATTAGTTTTAAAAGTAAAATTGATTTATAAATATGATAATTATGACATTATTATTATTATGGATATGATAAAACTATATAATATGTGAAAGAATCTGATATTTCATGATGAAACACCGTTGGGTTCATAAAATATTGCATGGAAGATCAGAAGGATTTTATGCATTTTGGAATAGATAGATTAAAATCAACCCAGATACTTCATGAACATTAAAATGGTAAAGTAACATTAGCCTCAAAGAAACCCAGACATATGCATAGTATTCTCACTATATGAGTCGTTGCTCAGTATAGCGCCTCCGCATAGTGTCCTTGTAAACAACTTTTGTTTACGGGGAGAGACAGTATTTTTCCCCCATAAATAAATTTCATTTGAGGGGAAAGGCGTCCTTTTTTCCTCAAAAATAAATTTAGTTTCTAGAGAAAGAAATATTTTTCAATCCTCCCACAAAATAATATTTTCCCTTTGTGGGGTGAGGCGGTATCCTATAAACCCAAATCCTTCACAGGTGGCGGTTGAGTGGTTATATTTGTACCCCTATAAAAAACCCACGCATGTACTGATGGGGTAGAGTATTTTTTTGTAGTGTGTTTTTTTGTGAAATAGTCCTAGAAATCGATTTCAGCAGGTAAATGTCTACCACATATTTCAAATTAAAGAGGGCATAAAATCATTATGCATAGCAAAGAGTCCTTTACAGGCCAACCATCCACATAGCAGGTCCCTTTGTGGACCAGTATTTCATGAACCACATGCGGATGAAATATTTGTAAACCACCATATCTCATAGAAAATAGAATGAAGGATGGGGTACTTCGGTCTCAGTACCCTTCTACGAAGCTCCCAACCTTATCTCAGCCCCTTCACGAACTGTACATCCAACCCTCTCCATCATCCCCCAACCCCTCACGAAGCACTAATACCCAACTTGCCCCATCGTGAATCACATCTCATGAAGCACTAATACCCTACTAGTACCCTTCATGAAACACCACTCATGAAGTGTTAATACCCTAATGTAACCCTTCATGAACTACCAAGACAAGGCCTCTCCCAGATCCTCTAGATATATATGATCAAACTATAGGGAACCCCATTGTGCCCTCTCGATCATACCTTCTCGTGGTAAATTAGGTCATGTTGTAACCTAAATAATAAGGGGGTCCTTTTAATGTTCTCAATCATGAATTCACATGGTTAAAAGGGCCCCAACCTTGGAGTTAGTGCCAAGGACCTCCCTATTTTATAGATTGAGGGGACCACTTTCCTTTCCCTTTTATGAGGGAAAGTGGTGGATAATTCTCTCATCCTATCTAAAATCGGGAGAAAGGCATCCCTCTTAGATTAAGCCTCTAGTAGGTTATCACACCCCTCCTCCTCTTTGTCTTCCCGAGTTATTAAAACAAGAGATGAGATGGGTGCCTGAGCCCTTTCTCTCTCTCATATCCCTAGACTCATCCACTAGTGGATGAATAATATTGTGTGGTTTGTCAGATCTTTGATTTCCTCTTATTTATCACACTGATCATGACTCATGTGGTCTTAGAGATTAGTAACGATCAAAAAATACACATGATCAAATACCAATATCTAAAGGAAATTCCCTTTATGAATCTTCCTCTTGACACTCATATAGGACTCCTCCAAAGGTGTAAGCCCAAAAAACCTCTAAATCACCATGATTCAATAAATTCCTCATGGAACCACTCACATGGGCCTCCTCCAAATGTGTAAGCCCCAACTCTTTCCAAACTATGTGGGATTTGATTCCTGGCCAATTGGGATATAAAGGAAGCCTCCCTGAGGTCCAAACCCAACACCCAAAAATAACCCTAATGTTCTCTAAGCCATAGCACCAGTATGGTTGTATCCAACCTGAAGGACCATATTCCTTTCAGGTTTATTTAATCACCATCATTAATGGACTATATTTCCAGTAAGATCATACCCCCACCAAGGAGACCACATCCCTTCCAAGTTATTTCTTTCTACATTGGAACAATCCCAACACCAGTCATTGACTAGGAATATTTCTCCAAGATGTCCCTATCACATGACATTAACCTGCATGGTTTGGTCCTCATCACATGACCTTAAAAGGTATGATGTATCCCATTAAGTGGAATCGAACTATGTGGGTTATTATTCCTTTTGTGAGGATACGTAGGAAGCTTGCCTTGTGGTCATGATCCCTCCATCGAAACAAATTTCATATTTTCGGATGACATTAAATTCTCGAGCACCAAGATGTGTGGATTGAAACTAGAATCTTGAAAATAAATGATATAAGAATCTATAATCTGCTTACAAAAGGGTACCATCAATGGAGAACATCAGATACATAAAGATGTATCTGTTGATAAAGAACCTCAGATACATATAGATGATTCTGAAATAAACACATGCCAAAATAATTAATTTTCTATACAAGGGAGACCCGTATGATATTTAAGGATTTGAAAAATGATTCATGAATGCATATTAAATCTATAAGAGAGTCCTGAAGTAGGAAATAGTTCCCCCCAAAAGGGTGTGATTTCCCAAACTCCCATCCTCTTGGCCCGTGTGTATTCTAAGGTCTCATTGGAGAAATCTAAGTGGTCACCTACCATTGGAAAGTAGGTTCGTATTATCTTGAAACAAGTACCAGTGTGAAAGCGTGGCGAGAAAAAAAATAGTTAACCTTATGTGAATCATTTTTCTCACCATCACACATTGGTCCATTTTTATTTTTCATTTCTCATGAAAAAAAAGGTTAACCCATCCTGAATCCTTAACTGATATGACTATGTTCTCCACATGTTAGGCACCTTTACACATAATAAAACCAGTCCCAAAACATGGATCCAAAAATTTTAATTATGCATGTGTTCATTTATTAAGATGCTTATTTGATAGGTATTCATGTTTTTGCTTGCCACATTTATTCCAGGAAATTTTTATAAGAATTCCCTTCAATCCAATCCAATGGAATCCTTTCAACCAACTTGAGATTTTTTATTTGTTGTTGTGTCCTCATTAACTCAAAGGACTCCATCACCAACCCAACATATTCAATGATGGGTCTCAAACATTCTCATTTGGGGGTACCAAAAAATGGTACCATACTAACCATTGAGGCAGACTAATAGGACCTCCGCCACTTAAATCTACACTAATCGTCCGCTCAACAATGGTCGGTGGCCCAGAAGTCAAAAGAACCAATTTCTGTATCAAATCATTTCGACATATTATCCCCAGAATATTGCAACAAATTTCTCCATTATCTTAGGGTGTCTGATCCATAGGTCACTAACAGCCACACTCAAACAGCACAGGGGTCCCACCAAAGGGCTCCTACCAACATTTTTCACCACCAGTGTTGCACTACCTTAATCCCTCAACATGATGGGGGGACGCTTTCGGAAGTTCATCCAAAGTCACTCAGGACTGGGAACCCAAGAAAATTTTTTGAGGGAAACATTTAGTTATTAGGGATAAAAGGAGTACCACTACTCCCTACAAAGAATATTAACAAAAAGATTTGTTGGCAAATCATGAGCTAGAACCAACACCTTCCCACACCATTCAAGCATTTCGGCATAGCTCAGCAGCATCTAATGAAGATTTCTAGAAAAATTTGGGGGGAAACCATGAGCAGTCACACAAACCTTCCTATACCTATCAAGCCCATCAGCATAGTTTGGTGGCACTTAGAGAAACCAACCATCAGATCTCAACTACCAATAAGGGGTAGACCCATATATCTTCCTCTGAATTTGATTATTATTAGGATATCTCAGCAATAACTGGAATACAAGAGTAGGAATATATCCCTACTCTAGCTATAGAATGGGAATATATTCTCGTTACATATAATGAAGTATCTCCTTATATATTAGTGATGATGGAAGGATAAGCATCTATCTTGTTCCATATTATGCAAGTTTTTCATGATATATTGATAGCATCATTAGTGACTAGGAGTCTTCCACATAACCCCACCTCTAAATTTTAAGGGACTCAGCAAGATAATTTTAGAGTCACCACAGAGTAGATGCACATTTCTTCTCTCATCCAAGAGGTTCATATCCATCCCATGATAAATGGACAACTGGATTGGGCCCATATCCCCATTATAATTGGGGTTCATTGGTCTACTCTAGTGTCCATTCCAGGTCGGGCATATATCCCTACCAAAATTCCATAAATCTTTCAAAAGTTTCTAAAAAAATGTGGGAACTAAACAAATAGGTTTCCATATATGAAATTCATCACCCATAGTAGGTGGACCTAATCGCCCAGAGGAGGGCATCTAAAAAGAAGCTTCACTAAAGACTATTAGGAAATGTAGAGTTGGTTCTTAACCTTTATCTATTGAATGATGGTGTTCTTGAAACCCTAAGGAATCTATATATGGAATCTCAATATTCTACTAATCCTCCACCAAATTATGGTGATGGTAGAAGCAGTTTTAAAATTTCTCCCCATTATTTGGTTGCCAACAATTCTAGAGGTCCTCCCCAAACACTTGATAATGAATTCTCACTTCATATTCATAATCTAATTGATCTCAATAGCACATATCCTGATGAGTGTTGCAGTATCCCTCTATGTGGATAAAATATAAAATAGTAATAAGGTCCTCCCCTTACTACCATCCACCCTGAAGTTCCTCCCCAGGGTATAGGCTGAAGAATTTCTCTGTATTAGGACATAAAAATATGATGGTAGCCCTCACCATGATGTAATTAATTATGAAGGTCCTCCATATAGAGAAATTTTAGTTCATTAAGAAGGTCCTCCCCTAAATGAATAAAACTTGAGAAATCCCTCCTATTATGAGGTGCTTCGGAAAATGAGTTCAGTCATGCCTAATGCCACTTTATTGAAAATATATATTCTTTCTCAACTAGAAGATATATCAATTCAATGGTCATTCTTCAATCCCTCCTTGGATCCATTACCTTCTAATGCAATAGAGAAAATCCATTTCGATCTCTTTTCTTATAATAAAGAAATGTGGAAACATCCACTTTGGTTATATTTGGCTGAGGAACCTATTGAAAAAAGAGAAGGGATAAATATTTCTCATGAGGAGACAATTAGAAAAGGACAATATACTAGTAATGTGTTAGCCTTTATCCACTCCTCAATTCAGTATTCCATAGTCATTGTTGGATGATTTTGTGCAAAAAAATCACCTCAACATATGGACTACTATTCATCTATTGAAAAAAAATGTATTTACTTACAATGAATACCCAAATCACATCAAGGTAGTAGAAGAGATACACCATAAAATTAGATTAGCGGCCCTCCTAGCTATATGACACCCAAAATGTAGAAAACATTAAAGATCCATTAAATGAATATTTATAGATGCATTAAAGGAATTATGTCAGTTAATTACTAACACCCCATTCGGTTTTCATGTCATAGGATGGGGGAATAAGGGGAATTTCATTTTACCATGCTTCCTGATCAAAAAATTCCACCAAGAGTGACATCATGTAATGTCATTACCCTAGGATGAATTCAAGAGAAAAACCTTGCTCAAAATGATGGTCTTCTCAGTAATAATTTTCCCACAATAGATCTCAGAGATGTCAAGCTAGAAGAGAGTAATCCATAGAAAGTATTTTTTATTAGTCGTCTGAAAATATCAAAAAAGCTTACCGCTTAAGAAAAGTCAATAAATAAATAGTACAAATTTCACAAATATCTCAAATCTCTTTAGAAGAAGGTATATTAGATACAAGTCTTTTGATGAACCCAACCAATGTTAGAATAAATAGTAATAAAATCAAAAGAGCGTCCACAGTAATTGAAACTATGGTGATACAGGAGAAACCCTAGCCTGTAGAACTGGGGGAACTTTTAACACAACCCTTGGAGCCAAAAAATCATGCTCTAATCATTGTGAACATAGAACAAGAGCAACCTAAGACCATGGGGGTGGGTGTAATTTTACCTCAAACTTAACAAAAAATAGTATTTTCTCATTTGGGGGAAGTTCTACAAAATGAAACCTCTCGGTCTGTCTCATCCCATGATCCAGTTTCATCTTCAAGGATGCGGACAAAAAAAATATCGGGTGGTTCTCTTAAATTTAACCATCACCATACAGCTTTGAATAGGTCCCTGAAATAAAGGATTATCTCCCCTAATGGCTAAAAATAGAAAAGGTCCATTAAGATCACAGATGATCCTAGAAATCACAGCTCTTCTGGTAGATGCTTCTAGAGAAAATGTCTCTCCCACTATTTAGAGACTGATAAAATACATGTGTTTATGTTAGTAAACATCATTGGAAATTATAAAAATACTAAATAACATAAGGATAATGTATAAGAATATGAGGATCATATATCCATTCAAAGTGCCATCCACACAAAAACTGTTGAAGAAGGTGTGTGTACCATAATTCATAGGTTTACCCAAAATTTGGGAATTCCACAAAATTATCCATTACCTCCACATCGATAGGAATAATCCAAATAAAAGGGTAAATATTTAGTTCAATCCCACTTATTACCCAAGGGTATCAAATCCATCACACTTGTGAAGAGTATATCTCATTATGAGGAAAATATGAGATAATTGAAGAGGCTTAATGCTGAATTACTCAGGGGTCATATTCCCACTGGGTATGTTCTTCCAACAGAACCTCATTTCACTTCTCTAGCTGATATCCCTCAACTAAAATATCTCACCATACCAGAAGAAAAAGATCTGCAATTTCCACTCGGTGTAGGAGAAATACATCCAATCAATTTGGAACCAGTGAAAGTCGAGTACTGAGAGTTCCCTTCATTGGATAAACAACCAGACCAATGTCAGTCAAGTTACAATCGTCCAGTTCAAGCATAGGTGCAAATAGGACCAACAAATCCAGTTCAGCTTATTATCCCCCTACTCCATCTCCTACTCATTTGGACAATCCTATATGACTTGCTAACACTATTGAGTCATTGATAGCCCTATTAGAGGAAATGGAGGGGAAATATGCACCAATGAAACTGAAAATAAAACCCTAACCTAAATGGGTAGATGCAACACTTCCCCTACCAAATTTTGGAAATCATATGTTTCCAATGTTTGATGTTTTGGGAGATTCAGACCATCATCTGATGCATTATATATCTCAGTGTTTCCCTATGATGGTAACTTTGTTACAACAAGAGGCCATTAAACTCTAGTGTTTTGTAAAAACCTTATAGGGATCAGCCTTCATATGGTACACCAATTTACCTATAGGGTAGATAAAATTATAGGAAGACCTCCACTGGTAATTTCTTTACCAGTTCAACTCAACACTGTGAAAGACAATGGTCCTAGACCTCTCAAACTACAAACAGTAATAAAATGACATAGTTTTAGACTTTATTGTCAAGTGGAATGGTCTAACTAATTCCTAAATTTTTTAATTTTCACAAGAATTTTTTTTCATATATGAATAGAAAACTTCCATGATGAGTTAAAAACACCACTCATTTTGTTCAAGTATACAGGTTGGTTTTGAGACCTTTTTGTAGTTTCACAAAGGTTGGAAGACTCTATATTGTGAACCAGAGCTAAATCTAGACCAATACTAGAATCCTTGGGAAAGAGGAAAGGAAAATTAGAAAATGAAATTGTCACTCTGAAACCAGGTCCGGTGTCATTTTCCACTTTGAAGCCTACATATTATCATTTATCACCCCCTCTAAGGTAGAATTAAGAGCAAAAAATTCATCAGGATAAAAGGGTATAGATAAAATGCTCTCAATTTAAAGAATATAAGAGAGTAACTTACTTCTTCCAAGATGAGAAGGTTCCTGGATATTTCTTATAAACTTTTGAAACTAACATGTTATCTCTTCTAGAACCTAGAAAACATGATCAAGTTAGTCTTGAATATTTTCCAAATTCTTTCTACTTTCATTCAATTTTTTGGAATACTATTTAGAATTGTTTTGTTTTCAGATATATACTAAAAATATGGTTGATTCTGGGTAGGTGAAGCTGAGAAAAATTTCAGCACAAGTGGTATGCATTTTTTCCACTATCCTAGAATAAGAGGGTGAATAGAAGGAAGTCACCAGAAAAGGTACACATAATATTAGTGATTTAATGAATTGAAACATAATCAACCAAACTCAATCTTTTCTTAGATCATAGTTGAAACAACCAAAGGATAATTTTCTAAGAAATAATATGGAAAGAAGGAGGGAAAGAAAATATAGGAAGAAAAACCTACACCAAGTTCAAAGATACCCTTGACTCTCTCAGACTTCTTTCCACCAGTACCAAGAGAAAGGGAACTACCCCACCAAATAGTACAATGATCACTGAACCATCAAACAGATACCTCATCAGATGAAGAGTTTATATTCATCTCTATTAATGTCATCCATTTTATGGAACCCTTATCTGATGTTGAGTTTTAATATCAATCTGATTTCCCCAAACCGAATTGGGGAGACATGAATTGAGGCTGCAAGAGCTGAGTAAACATAGCGGTTATAACCATGGCTGAACACAATATATTGGTTGTATCCCTACTAGAGAAATTTATGAGGATAAAACTCATGGGAAATCCCTCCTACAATACCAAAAAGGGCATAAAAATGCAACCAAACATCATCAGAACTAATAATTTGGGAATATGAATTGATGAATAGGCAACAATTTAACCAGCCCAAGCAAGTGAGCAAGCCTAGGTGTCCCAATTCTATAGTATAAGGAATACCCTCCAAATTTGTTCAACAAAATTACTCATCTAATCTAGTAACATCAACTCCAAAAATGACTTCAAGGGAATTGATCCCTATGGGAAAACATATACCTTTGACTGATAAGTATGAAATCCTAAAGCAATTGGACACAGTTCCATCAAATCTTTCAATTTTGGATTCTCTCAATTTTTCAAATGTTTGTGATAATCACTTGTAGAGGATTTTATATTCCCTTAAGAGTTAGAAGCTTAAGTTTTTTTCACTGAGGTATATCATGCAGAGATTGACCCTAAAAAATTTCATGTTGTTATCTCCTTAACTGAGGAAGATAGAAATGATGGAATATAGGGAAACATTAGGCCCCTATATACATCTACAATATTAGATGATATTAACATCCATCAAGATTTCATTAACAATCACTCAGGATTCTAAATTATTCCTATCAAAAAGCTTCTCAGACTAGGATATACTAGAGATGATCTATCCCCTTCCATTTTAACTCTTTAAGGGTATGGTAAAAGTGATCAGAAAACCCTTGCCCGCATTAAGCTCTAAATTTATTTTGGGGATCTGGTATCTGGCTCTGAGTTTTTGGTCATCTGACAAGATATAGTTTTCAATGTCTTTCTAGGGAGACCTTAGTTACACCAGAATGTATAGATCCATTCATCATATCACTAATTACTCAAATATTGTATCAATGGGAATATTGGTACAGTTCATGGTAAAAAATAACTTCTTGAGCCTTTTTAATCTCAATATATTGATACAGGATTATATCAGATAGAATGAAAGAAACTGATAATTGATGATTTCTCTTGTGTTACCACTCTGAATGGTTTGTAAATGCTTTAGCTAATCCATTCAAAGATCTTGATTATGAATATGTGCTTCCAATTAGATAGGTCAAATATATCAGAACAGATTTTGATATGTGGACACTGATCTTTATGATATCATCTATGTCTTTCAAACCCAAGGATGTTGAAGAAATATTGGATTCCTTTATTAAAACTGTTGTCTCTAATGGAAATTATCTATCCTTATCCTCATAATTTCATTAGGTCATCACTTCATCTATTGAATCTATAGAAGTCATGATATCACCATTAGAAGCTAGCTCTTGGGAAACTAACCTTTCCCCTAAACTTAATTATTCTCCTTCTTATATTATCCATACTTACATGGACACAAATTAAGAGGAATAAGTAAAGGAAGAAGTGGAATAAAATAGACTTAGAGATTCCCATCCATCATTTTAGGAATGAGTTTCCACCACTATTGATGAAATCCAACAAATCAACCTGGGCACATAGAAAGACCTGTGACCAATACGCATTAGCACAAAAATTCCCCTTGATGAATAAGAAATTTACACCTCCATTATGAAGAAACATCTAGATGTGTTTGCTTGGAATTACATAGAGATTCCAAGTTTGGATCCTAATGTAGCTACCAATCAACTGGGTCTACCAGAAGACCATCATGGCTACAAGTAGGAATCCAAAAGGACACATATGACTCATGCTACCAAGGTCAAAGGTGAATTTTATATGATCATCAAATAAAACTTCATTTTTTAAGTAAAATACCAAAAATAACTCACCAACATAGTCCTGGTAAAGAAAAATAATGGTCAATTTAGGGTTTTCATTGATTTTATATACCTTAATCAGCATTATTCCAAGGATTACTTCCCATTTATGATCACAGAACTTATTATTGATGCAACAACTAGATATAAATCCCTTTACTTCATGGATGGATATTGAGGATAGAGTGAAATATGAATGTCCTCGAATGATGAATAATCCACTTCCTTCAGGGGGCCCCGGAGAGTATTCTTCTATTGAGTAATGCTCTTCAGTTTGAAGAATTATGGTGTTACATATCAATATACCATGCATCACATCTTCAAACCCTTCCTATAGAAAATAGTTGAATGTTATTTAGATGATTTTGTGGTTAAATATCAGAAACATTCTGATCACCTTTTTTATTTTAAAATCATCTTTGGAAAACATTGACAACACATACTGAAGATGAATCCCCTTAAATGTGATTTTAGCATTACTTTGGGGAAATTTCTTGGGTTAATTGTACACCACCATGGAATCAAAGTAGACCCTAAGAATACTAGGGAACTTATGCATATGTCCCCTCTTCAAAACCACAAATAAATGAGAGGAATTTAGGGACACATTTCCTATATTCCACACTTCATTTCAAACCTTGAGAGAAAATGTTTTCCCTTCACTATGATGATGAAGAAAGGGGTTTGTTTTAGTAGATTTATTACTACCAAGAATCATTTTACAACCTCAAGAAATATCTCTTGATCCCACTAATATTGATACTTCCAGTTTATGGAAAGTATCTCATTCTATATGTGGTGACTCTAGAATGATCACTAGGTTCCTTCATTTTAAATAATAATGATATCAATAGTGATATAATCATTTATTATATCAATCAAACCATACTTGAAACTAAGTCTTGATATTCATAAATCGATAAGAACTATTTGGAATTGATTTTCTCAATTCATAAATTAAGGAATTACCTGTAGCACCATGATGTCAATTTGGTCGTGAATTGACCTGCTCAAATATAACCTCAATTTCCCCAAGTTGAATAGATGCTTGGTGTTATGGGAAGATATTATTAAATAGTTCAACATTTGATTAATAACAAAAAAGTTGATAAAAATATGGTCCTTAGAAAATTTCCTGGTGGAATATCCCTCTGTGGAAGAAGTACTAATGAGTAACAAATTTCTAGAAAAGGAAATCTATTTTGTTCATGACTCTACTAGAATGTGGGAAATTTACTTTGATGGTGCATCCAAAAGTCCAACTGGAAAGGGACTAAAATATCCCAAGATCCACAAATTCTGGTAGGGGATATCCTTATTTCACCAAAAAATGTAATTTTACCATATTACTTTCTATTATCAGAAGTATTCACCAATAATGAGTCTTAATACCAATCCCTCATTGTAGGAGTGGGACTAGATTTGCAAATAATAGTGACTCAACTGAGAATCAAGGGTGATTCCAAGTTGGTAATTAAGCAGATCAACAGTGATTACACCATAAAAAAGAAGAGACAATCCCCCTACTTAATTATCTTTGAGGTTTGATGGAATAATTTCCCTATGATACAACACAAACTCATGTCTTGCTCTCACAAAACACTCAAGAAGATGCATTAGAAAATGATGATGTGGCCTTCGTAGATCCATATTGGGATGAAATAGTCATCAGCATTGCCCATCGAGAATAGTATTGTTGTTTTTTCAAAGTGGCATGGAAGATATCAAAGATATCAATTTTATCCTTGAAATAGATAATTTTGTAAATGTTTGGATGATGCACATCTTAGAATATCTCTAAAATGGTTCCCTTCTCAAAAAAATCTGGAAAATAGTAGGTTGAATGATGGGAAACTAATTTCACTATTTATAATAACCTTGGTCATCATAATGCTCTTTATAATTGAATCTTCAATGGAATACCCCTCAGATGTGTTGATGAAAAGGAGACAATTTCCACCACGGAATAAGTTCATACTGGCGCTTTTAGCTCCCAACAGTAATGAACCAAGTTTTCTCACCAAATCAGGAGGCTTAGATATTTTTTTCCATCAATGACATAGGATTGTATAAAATTTTTCAAAAAGTATCATTCCTACCAAGTTCACTCTAATTTCATTAATATCCATAATGATATAATAACTCCATTTGATCTCTTATAATTTCATAGGATAACATGGGGAATACATAAACAAAATGGGTGATCCAAAAATCCCATTAAGGTAATAAACATGGTAATAAAGCATAGAAAATGAGTTAAAAGGCATAACATGATAACATAAAAGGCATGGATCATGAATAGATGTATAAAATCATTAAATATAGAACATGTAATCATGTTATCATGGAAATATTGGAATGTGGTAGAAACATATAACATGACATAAACATGAGTCAAAGCTAACTGATAAGACAATATCACATGGTGGACAAAGTCCCATAATGGATTTGGTTTACTTCTGAACCCCATACATGATTTATCGTGAGACTAAACATTACCCAATGTAATGGAGCGCTATCTAGGTGCACCCATCATAATATGTTCATGAATATGTCTTCCACAATAATAAATCAAACATAAGGAATAAACATATGAGTTACTAATGGAATGAAATGGGTATCATAATCATGTCATAAGGCATAACCAAAGGGTGTATCATAATGTTATCCATGAAATAAGGGATTTAAATCATAATTGTACATTTATAAAGGAAAAATAATCATATACCCTGATAAATTATGTCTAAATAAAGTGATAACATGTAAAAGGAGTGGTTAAGTAACCTTTGAAATGTGCCACTTAAGTAGGGTTTTAAGAGAAGAGGTAAAGAGTCTTTAAAAGGGGTAAGAGATTAATAATTTACATAAAACCAGAAGTGAACTAAAATGGTTTTCCAAATAAGGAGTGCTTTATTAACCAAATAATTTTTAAAACATTTCATTCGGTGGTACTTTAATATAGATAAAGAAAATAGAGAAGTTCCCTTTAATTGGATTTTTGAAAGGAATTAAGAATGGAACCTTTAATACATGTATATCCCCATAAAATAAAGATTAAATGAACATGGTATATATGTGTGAGAAATATATACATAATATATAATAAGTATATAATAATAATTAAGTGATAAATTTAGGTTGATAGAGAGAGAACGTAACTTAAAGAAAATATAGGGGTTCAGAAAGATCCCTTACCTTGTGTCTGGATGCAATCTATGATTAATCAAATTAGATTAATTAATTAATTAATTTAGAACATATTATACATGTATTTTATTTATTATAAAATTATTAAGTTCATTTATGGTCATTTTTATTAGTTATAAATTTTAATTTCATTGTTTCGTAAGCATTCATTTCATGTTTTCATGGTCGGTTCACCTGTTTAAAATTATGGAAATTATTTTCAAATGGGAATAATTATCTAGAAATAAAATTATATAGTATTGATTTAATTCCAGAAGTTTAAATGGTCACATATATCATTTTTATGTTATGAGGATGATTCGTTTTAAAAAAATTCTAATGATAAATGTTTAGTTTGTTTTGGGCTGTTTTTCAATCATCACAAACTAGTTTCGTTTTATTTAATATTATATCTATATATTAGTTGTAGAACATGATGAATTTTATAATATACATATTAAAAAAATTAACCATAATAATGGTTTTATGACAAGACTTGAATGCAGTAATGGAAAACAAAATATCATTATCCATAGTGACAGTAAACTGCCATAATTTGGACAATAGTTTCATTTCTTTGAATAAGCGGAGATGAGAAAAGAGGTGGAAAAAAGATATTACTTTAGAAATATAAAATTCTTGTATATAAAAGATACTCTATTTATTATTATTTTATGGATGAATTAGGTGATGATAATTTATAATAAGAAATGAAATTAAAAGAGATGGTTTCAGAAAGTTACCTCTTGAATATCACCTCCTTGAAGGACCCCTTAAGGAACATAGAATTTGTCTTTTGTTGAGACCATCATATCTTGGAAATGGATAAGAGTCTTGGAAATATAATTGGTCAAAATATTGACAAGATAAAAGTCTTATATGTTGTGAGAAGAAGGGGTGGTGAGAGGTGGTATTTTTAAGGGGAGGAGAGGGGTGTTTTTTATTATTTTCATTATTTCTTTATTATTTTGGTTCAAGATTGTAAATAGTGTTGATTATTATGACTAAATGCATTAAATGGTTCAGGAGTGATCAAACCAATGAGTTTTTAAATCATCCATGACTCAAAAATTCATTAAATTGGCTTAAAATGTTAAATACCATAAATTACTATATTTCACTATTCACCAAAAATTCAACTATTTTAGAAAAATACCAAAAATCCACCCTAACCATTTTTCAACATGTATATTTAAAAAATGGAATCAATTTTATGACAATAATTTTCTAAATATGATAAAATTAATTTTTAAATAAAATCATCATTTATTCAAAAAAATATCAATTTAAATATTATAATCGATTTTATGACCCTTTGAAAAATTAGTTAAGGTCACATAAAATTATATTATAATTCTAAAAAAATAGAATATTAATTTATGGATATATTTTATGAGAATAAATTTTCTTTTAAATCATTATATTAATTATTAAATTGTAAATAAACATTTATGTTTTACAAAAAATAGCAACACATAATTTATTATTTCTAAAACATTTATTTACTTATACCATGATATAGATATATCATATTTTAATTTATGATATACCAAAATTTTATTTTATAATTTTATAGGTTAGTTTACTATTCTAACATCCAAATTATTATTCCTAACATTCAGATTTATAACGGCCATATAGGTTTCTTAATTTCTATAAATGCCACTTATTTCATTCATTATTCATTAACTTCTATTTTCTATTAAGGATATATATATACTTTCATCTTAAAAATGAATATTTTATTATTAACATTATTTTTTATTTCTATAGCTTTGTTTATGAGTGTGTTCATTCTAGTGGATCGAGTATTTCCAAATTTTCTCATTCTTGTTATCTTATTTTCTATTTATTATCCCACTATAATATTTGGAATTCTTATTAGTTTATTTGATGAATAATGTATCATTATTAATTTATAAGAATAATATTTTTATTAGGTTCTATATGTGATGTGTTTTCTTTATAATTATAATAAGATAAATTCTACTGATAAAATTATGGGTTGTTACATTCTTCCCCCCTTCTGAAATTTCGCCCTCAAAATTTTATTTTACATAATATGGTAAAAATAGGTGAGGGTATTTATCCTTCATCGCTTCCTCCAATTCTCATTCTTTCACTTCATACTTATGGTTTCTTCATAGTACCTCGACCAAGTGAGTGGTCTTGTTACATATAACCTTGTCTCTATAATCCAAAATCTTCACCAGTTGCTCCTCATAAGAGAGATCATTTTCCAACTGTACACCTCCAAGTTAAATAAATGTGATAGATCTGGTATTTACTTCCTCAAGAGGGATATGTGGAATACATCATGTACTTGAGACATTTTTGGTGTAAGTTCTAGTCTATATGACACATCTCTAACATGATCAAGAATCTCGAAGGGGGTGATGTAACTAGGACTTAGATTTCCTTTCTTCCCAAATCTCTTGACCCTCTTCCATGGAGATATGTGGAAGAATACCTTATAAAAAAAATGATTATCTATATAGATCTTCTTTTGACTTTGGGTATCCCAGATATTCTACTAGATAGTCTTTACCTTTTCTTCTATTTCCTCAACCATTTCATGTCCCAGCAGCTTACGTTCACCAACATCATCCCAGCATGCAGGTGTTCTATATCATTTCCCATAAAGGGCTTTATATGGATTCATTTGGATGATTGAGTGGAAACTATTGTTGTAATAGAACTCAAATATAGTAATATGTTGATCTCAACCTTCTTTTAATTTCATTGATCATGCTCTCAATATATATTTTTATGTCTAAATAGTACACTTATATTTTCCATAAGTTTGGGAGAGATAAGTTATATTGAAGTTCAACTCAATATTTAGATCATTTTGGAGACTTTTCCAAAACATAGAAGTAAATACCATATCATGATCATATATAATCGATAATGTTACTCCATGCAGTCTCACCACTTCTCTGATGTATATCGAAGTAATTTGGTCGAGTGAGAAGTCCTTTTGAAATGCAATAAAGTGAACAGTCTTTGTAAGATGATCCATAATGACCCATATAGCATTATTTCTTTTGGATATCTTTAGAAGTCCAGTGAAAAATTCCATAGTGATGTTTTCCCATTTCCATATAGGTATGGGTAATGGTTTCATCATTCTCTTATACTTTTCCTTTTAGCATTCACTTGGTGACATACTAGACACTTTTATGTATATTCAGTGATCTCCTTCTTAATATTGTCCCACTAATAGTGCTCTCAGAGATCTCAATACATCTTTTTTCTCCCTAGGTGGATATATAAGGTTGATTTATATGCATAATTCAGAATCAATTTCTCTATCTCTATATTGTATGGTATACATATTCATGACCCAAATCATACGGCTCCTTCCTCACCAATTTTGAACTCTAAGGATTTCTCATTTCTTATAGCTTCCACCTTCTTCTGAATTTCCACATCATTTATTTGAGAATACTTTATCTTCTGTAAAAGGGATGGTTGAGCAATATTTTCTAAAATTAATGATGATGTCCCATACCTTATTATTCTCATTTCCATCCTTTGTAAGTCTAAGAAGATTGGATCCTTCTCAATTATACTTAGAGCATCTGCCACTTTATTTTCTTTACTAAAATTATAGTGGATTGATCATTCATAATCCTTAATGATCTCTACGAATACTCGTTGGTTCATATTAATATCCTTCTATATAAATATATATTTTAGTCTATTGTGATCAGTATATATCTTACACTTCTCCCCGTTGAGATAATATCACCATATTTTCAATGAAAAGATCTTAGGTGCCACTTTCATATCATGTGTGGGATAGTTTCTCATGAACTTTTAGCTTCCTTGAGGAAGGGATATAACTTTATAATTTTTCATAGGTACACAACCTAATACTTTATTTAAAGGATCACTATATACCAAAAGGAGTTCACCACTTGTCGGTAGTTTAAGTAATGGTGAAAAGATAGGCCTCTTTTTCAACTCTTTGAAGAAGTATTCACATTCACTAGTCCATAAAAACATTACTCCCTTCTAAGTTAGCATAGATAGTGGGTTTGAAAATCATGAGAATTTCCTAATGGATCATTATTAATACCTAGATAGACCAATAAAACTAATGATCTTCATTATAGATGTTGGTCTGGGCCACTCCTTAGTTTCATTTATTTTAAAAGGTTCTGAATATATTCCTTTGTTGGTGATAAACTTCTCCAATAATGATACTTCCTCCATCTAGAACTCATATTTATTGTACTTTTCATATATTTTCTCCCTTTGAAAAGTCTTTAGCATAGTATTCAAATCCTTCTTGTGTTCCTTATTTCTCTTAGAGTATATCATAATATCATCTATAAAGACTACCACAAAATTTTCAAGATAATATATAAATTATTTATTCAATAATTTCATGAAAATTGTTGGATCACTGTTTTAGACTCTTTCATCGAGGCATGTGCATCCATCTTTTTGGGGGATGGTGGTGTTGTTTATTTCCCTGCATTCCCTCTTTCAAAAGGCAAGAGGAATCTGTTCCTTGTTCAGGGACATTTTCTCCTTGATCGAAACGGGATGATGGGATGTTAGTTCTTCCTTCCGGGGATTCCTCCTCAAAACTCGTCACTAGTACGGGTCTCCCTTATAGATTTAAGATGTTGTTCATGAAACTCTTCCCAGTTCCATATCTTCATGGACCCCAGTTAATTACACTACTTCTATTGGGACATTCTAAAGGGTCCGATCAGAGCAGAAACCTTCAGTCAGGGGAGTAGTCACGTTGTACATCACTGGCGTGTCTGGACGTTGGGACATTGGAACGGCTGGGTTTATTCCCCTTATTATAGGGCTTCTTGAGGGCGCAGAATCCCGAGGCATCCCACATCAAACATGGGGAATTTTATTCCATAAGCATGTATCTGAGGTTTTCCTCTGCATCCCATGTTTAACACAGGGTATTCCACGAGTTTAACATTTAGAGGATACGAATCGGACTGATCAGAACACTGATTAGAGTGGATCAAATGGGTGCAACCCCTGGAGGGAACACTGATGTTGGGGCCAATGTGTGGTTATCTTCCCAGTTGTTGTTAAGGGGAATGGGGAATGAGGTGGCATGATCCCACCAGGATGTGGAGGCCGGAGTAAGAATCGGGATGGATGATGGAGGGTTTAATGAAATAGGTGTAGAATGAGTTGGAGTCGACTCGAGGACAATGATGATGTTGGGATTGAGTCTCGAAGAGACCTCCTATGTATCCCTGTGGTAGGGAATCAAAGTCCCCACAGTTCATCTGATGAAGAATTACTGCCAATTGGGGATTTCAATGGCTTACCACCGGATGGTGGATCGCAACAGCTTACTGATGGATGGGGTCACAATAGCTTACCATCGTATGGGGATTTCAAAATCTTACCATCGGATAGTGGATCGCAATGGCTTACCACTGGATGGGGTCATAACGGCTTACCATCAGATGGGGATTTCAACAGCTTACTGCCAGATGGTGGATTGAAATGCTTACCACTGGATGGGGTCACAACGGCTTACTGTCAGATGGGGATTTCAATGGCTTGTCACTGGATGGTGGATTGCAATGTCTTACCACTGAGTGGGGTCACAATGGCTTATCGCTAGATGGGGTCGAACCTCAGGGAGGCTTCCTATGTACCTTATTTAGGATACAAGGATCAAACCCACATAGTTCCTGTGGGATGGGGGTTGGTGAACTGGCATAGAGGAGGACCTGGGGTCTAATGGTTGTTGTGATTGAACCTCATGGAGGTGTCCTATGTACTTTGTCTTGGAAAGGATCAAAGTCCACGTAGTTCAGGTGGGTGCAACGGCTTACCGCTGACTGGGGAAACAATGGCTTACCACTGATTGAGTTCCACATTTTAATGTCACGTAGGATGCGGTAAAACTGATGTGAAGGAGGACCCGGGGCCTAGATAGATTGTGGGCTTGAACCTCATGGAGGCTTCCTACGTACCTCTCCTTGGCAAGGATCAAAGACCACATAGTTCAGGTGGTTTTGGGTGAACCGTCATGAAGGGGTTTAGAGCAACTGAGTGTTGGGATTGAACCTTAGGGAGGATTTCTACGTACCTTATCTAGGATAAAAGGATCAAAGACCTCATAGTTTGTGATGGTGTGGGAGCCGACGTGAAGGGGGGTCGGAACCAATGGTTGCTGGGATTGAACCACAGGGAGGTTCCTACGTACCTTGTCTTAGCAAGGATCAAAGACCTCATAGTTCATGGGGTGTTTGGGGAACCGATGTGAAGATGGTCGAGACCAATGGGTGGTGGGCTTGAACCTCAAGGAGGCTTCCAACGTACCTCTCCTTGGCAAGGATCAAAGACCTCATAGTTCAGGTTGGGTGTGGGGCTTACACTCTAGGCTTCCCAGAGAGGATGTCATGGTCGATGCTTGCTCTAAGCCCATGTGATCCATGCTCTGTGTGAGAAATAAGAGACAATAAAGACCTGAAGATCAAGTTGTTAAAGGTGCATCCATGAGAAGTAGACTTGGGCCACATGTAGTTGGCGGACCAAAGAGGAAACAGGGGATTACGTGTGGTTAGCAGCCCAAGTGATGGAAATTGGGACTTACTCTAGGAGGGAGGCCCGGGTGGTGACAAAGCCCAGTGGGAGAGGGATTTAGCACCTAGGAAGAGAGGAGGAGCAGGGGTGCTACGTCCATAAATGAAATATAGGGGCTTACACTAGGGTGGTTTCCCTTTCCCCGCAGACAGATGTCGCTCTGATAAAGAGGATGTCATTTCATGTGATTAATGATTTCACTCCCGTGGATACCAATGGGCATAGAGAATTTCTGAGATGGGTCACCCCACATGAAAGGCACGGGCAAGGTCACATTTTAATGTCATGTGCTGAGGATGATGACGCTTGGAAGTTTAACGTCTGGCAGCTCCAACGAGGTGGGTGCACTCTGCACACCTAGGACTTACATAACTAATACCCACCCACCCTTGAGGGAAGGAAGGCATCAGCAATGTCGTGACTAGGGGTGTCGAGAGGTGATCCCATTGGGGGTCTAGGTTAGCGTGGCTATGCAAAGAAGAAATAGCCGTTAGTGTGCCTATGTGAAGGATCATGAGGTGAAGCAATGCATTGTGAAGCACTGCCCAAGGGACTTTGAAGTTACTTCATACAAACCTGGAGGGTTGCATGGGAAAATGAGTTGCAGGTCATAGGAGTTCATAGGTATAAGCCTTGTGAAGCTCTGGTACTACATGAAGTAGAGGGGATTCATGAAGGGATGTGCTTCGCGAAGTGAAGTTTCCTAGGCTAGGCATAGGTAATAGGTGAATATGGGAGGAGCTTTGCGAAGTGGAAAGGCATTCGCGAAGCAATGCCTTGCAAAGCAAGGTGTGGTGAAGCAATGAGATTCACGAATCACAATGACCCTACCTTAGCATGTGGGTCGCGTGTGTATAGAGGGTGTTTCACGAAGCATAAATTCTTTGCGATGACCCGAGTCCCCGCAGGGATACCCTTCCTTTGCTAATGCTTGTAGGATTCGCGAAAGGCATCCCTCTCAGAAGAGGGTTTGAATTAAAGCAAAGGGGAAGACACTTCGCAATGAAAAAGTACCTTAAGAAGCTCATGGTTCACAAAGAAAGAAGTGTTTCAGGATTTGAGAACTGAGAAGTTGAAAGGTCAGATGATCCATCCTTTGGGCTCGAGGGGAGCCCTGTATTTATAGGCAAGAGGCACCGCAAAGCAGAGCTCACTCGACGTGAAGACAAAGTTTTCTCCGCGAAGGGTCGCGAATGTAAAAGGGGTTCGCGGAGCCTCTCACCTACTTTCTTTGTGGTGGGGTCATGAATGTCAAAGGGGTTCGCAAAGCCTCACGCCTCCTTGCTCCGTGGAGGGGTCACAAACGTTAAAGGGTTTCGCAGATCCTCCCACCTCATTGCTCCGCAGCGGGGTCACGAACATCAAAGGGGTTTGTGGAGCCTCCTGCCTCCTTGCTCTGCGGCGGGGTCGCAAATGTCAAAGGTGTTCCCGGAGCCTCACACCTCCTTGATTCGTGGTGGGGTCACGAATTTCAAATTCATTCGTAGAGCCTCCCACCTCCTTGCTCTGTGGTGGGCGTGGGGCCACGGGGCTCCAGGAATGGTCTTCTCGAGGCAGCCTCAGAGACTTCCCTCTTGTTCTTCTTCTTCTTAACTTTTAGCGCCAACAAATTCCCACCCTCAGACTTGGAGCCAAGGAGAAATCAAGGGTCAAAGTCTGAGGTTCAAATGCCAAAATCCCTTGTCCATCCACAAAGTTGTTTTGTGAAGAGGGCCCACGAGATGGATAGGCGACGTGTAGGCTTAGCACGCCATGAAGCTCAGCGTGGTATGGAAGTTCCATGAAGCTCCAAAGTTTGTCGCCTATAAATAGGAGATCCGGCCTTTCTTTTTTCCTTTATTTCCTCTATGAATTTGGCTTCTAGTGCTCTTGATTTTCAAAGCTCCACGTACTCTGCACTTGCTCTCCATGAATTGGGCCTTCGGCTTCACGGCTCACAGCGAGTCTTCGACTCCACGACAGAGCTTAGAGACTTTATTTTGAAGGTCGGGGAAAGGGTCTATGAACAGTCTTTGTGAATGAGCTCCACGACATTGCTCCACGAAAGTGCTTCACGAACCAAACACAGGAAACACCCAAACTTTAAAACTGAATGGTTCACCAGGAGGCTGCCAGGGGGGTCCTCACGGACGCTGCCCAAAGGGAGGAGATGGAAAATAGCTTGGGCCTAGGGGAGTTAATACAGAGCCATTCTGACCATGGTTCTTTGGTGAAGATACTATCAGAGATCCAGAGGAACTATCCATTATGCAAGAGGATTCCTTTATATAGCTTCAGGCTGAGGGATGACATCTTAATTCCTGAAGCAAGTAGGGACGAGCCAGCTTACTGGTTCAGGAGTACACCGTGTCAGCACCAATGGTTCAGGGCGGCTGAAAACCATGACCGAGAAGACTCCATGCCCGTCAATGTTGACTGCATGTATAACCACCTGAACAATCTAGATGGGAAGGAATTGTAGCTAAAGACTCCCCCCCCTATGTACTAGACAATCTTGAAGGCAGCCTTGAGGAACCCGGGGAAGGCATGGTCTGAGAAGTGGGACCTGCGCCAGGGTGGCAACTTCACAGATGATTGGACTTGGACCTACTGGGTAGGTGCCTTATGTGAAGAGTTTGGGGATGAGCTGAGAAGAGTGGACCTATATAAGGTGGCTTGGGCCTCCTAGTTTCACATCTATCAGTCGAAGCAGCTGATGCCGGAGTTGTTGAGTAGGTGGTCATTAGGGACCAATACCTTCCACCTACACCATGGGGAGGTTGGTATCAGCTTGTGGGACGTGCACTAGATATCAGGGGTCCTGATATTAAGGGTGATGTATGATGAAATCATCCTATCATGGGTGAGTGGGAGGATCTAGAGCAAATTTCATGGCTGGAGATGGAATTGATGGAGCTGGTGTTGGGAGAGGACAAAGAAGTCGTAAGGGATGTCCATTTCAGGCGGTGGTTCCAGTAGTTTCTAAAATTCCCAGGAGATAGACAGTTTCCGGTGAGGCCTCATACTTTCCCGAAGGGGGATCAATGAGGCAAGGAGCACTCATACTGGCGGATCTTGGAGGAAAGCTAGTGGAAAACCTGGGGATTTAGCGTCATCACCGAGCAGCATCCGATAGTCAAGATGATGGCATTCATCGCATCTCTCATTTGCGGTTGGATCCTGCTGGTGCTGGATACAAACATGGGCGTGCGACCCAACACATTCATAATGGAATCCATGTTGGCGATAGGAGGGTGAGTCAACCTTGGGATCCCGATGCTCGCCAAGCTATACAAGATGTTGTGGCACATTAGTGAGGGGAAGAATCCACAGAGAATATAAGGGCCATTACACCTCCTGTATGGGTGGATATCAGCGCATGTTAGGGGGGTTTATGAGTACCTGAACCCTATCTCACCTCTAGGGTTGAACTTTTTCCCCTCTATTCTGAATGTCGCAGGAAGCTTCTCAGCCAAGCTGACCACAACGTTGGTACTAAACCTGGTGTGGAAGGTGGAGGAATTCAACTTTGACCTGTTTTTGTTGCCAAAAGGTACTTTTACAGACAAAGGCCAAGGAACTAAAGAGAACCAATCCTATATCTTGGCCTTTCAAGGTGGATTCCTAGTGGAAAGGGTGGACTATGATCCCCTCTGCGAGCTATACACCCCGCACCGATTTGCCCAGAAATTTTGGTGTATGCAGCGACTGACCTCGTGGGTCTATCTAGGGGTGCGCCATGAGGAACACCTGTGTGTGATGAGGAAGATGTGGTTCATGTTCACACGGGAAGATGGGAAGATGCAGAATGAGCAGCCTATGCCTACTGTTGTCTTTAGATTGGTAAAGGAGTATGCCCAAATCTAGGAGGCGACCTACTTGGGGGAGATGCTAAAGCAGCCAACCGTTCGGGTCGGTGATGGTGAGCCTCCCCAACCTCAAGGATAGGGCTTGAAGGTGGAAAGGGAATCTCACGGTGGTAGGGCTTCCATGGTGGCAAGACCCGCACTAGTTGAGGGTGAGGCAGCAATAATAAATCCAACAGCGGTAGCGAACCCGGCAGTTCCATAAGAACAGAGTCATCTAGAGGGGAGGCCACCAAGAGGATTCCGTAGGATATCCACCCAGGCTCTGAGGAAATGGCTACACCATATAGATATGCTAGAGAATGTTGTCTTTCTGGAGGCCTAGGACATATGGGAAGTCAACCGGAAATTCCTCATCCTGTCTGAGATGTGGCAACACTTGAACCATCTCGAGATGGATTTTCTGGAGAGATGGGCCCTATTAGGGCCGACTTTTTAGTGTCTCGGGCGGAGGCGGAGTAATACATGGAAGAGCTAAAGGACTTTGTGCATTCTCGGGGTGCCCCGCGTCCAATGACAGACCATGTTAAGGTGCTTCCAGGTCGTACGGTCCCTCTACAGTTGTTATCCACTAAACTAAGGGAGTGATTCCCTCTACTAGAAGAATCAGATGAGTCCTCCTAGGGGGTGAGGTTGGTAGAGGGAGTCTGTTGGAGGAGAGTGAAGTCGACGATCAATCATCGGACTTCTAAGAGTTCGCAGAGGCCCTCGAGGTAAAATCTGAAGCCCCTTCCTTAGGGTATGCTTCCAGTTCATTCTGGACTCCTTACTAACATTTGACCTGTGTGGGAGGACCTCATACATAGAACCTACTCTTGTCCCTCAGTGGATGCAGATGCGGGGCCTTCGGGATCCACACCTGTGGTGGAATCAATTGCTACGTCTAGTAGGGCTAGGACACCTAAGGTGACCCCTCTGGAGCTTTCATATCTTCCGATAATATACGGGGGACCATGCCTCGAGGTCATGATAACATCAACCCAAGAACGAGACCAGGAATTTGATCTCAGTAAGTTTCTTCTACCAAATTCATGGATGTCACCAATTGACCATGTAGAATAAAGTACATGATTCTTTTTGATGTGTACGGTTATTTGATTGGCCTGGGCTAGCGGCGAGGTTGGTCGGGACTTCTGGCAGCATGTTTCCCAGGGGAATGTTGGTGATCGTGGAGGTGGATATCTAGACTGACCGAACTGTGGCGCTCCCGATCGCTAGTGGGACCGCCAGCGGGGCTGTGCCCAAGATTATTGAGGTGGGATCCAATGATAAGGATTGATCAGATAGCCCAAATCCTTTCATTCCTAATCAAATGCCAAATGCAGACCCTGCTGACGAGTTCCTGAGGGTGTTCCCCACATATGAGCCTGCCAACTGCATTGACTAGGATGAGACGACCTCTGATGAAGAGGATAGCAAAATAGTCTATCACTGATCATGGAAGCTGATCAAGCACTTCAATGATGACACCCCCCCAAGCACTATAGCTGGATGAGATGAACAAAATTCACTCATGACTACGTAAACTATGTGTTGGGGGAGTGGACGCCCAGCATCCTCACATGCTCATCTGAGATCTTATGGTAGAGAAGATTTAGGAGTATGACGGTGGCCTTGGTGTGGGCTGGCAGTGCAGGAAAGCGGTGAACATAAAGAAGCTCCGAGAGGCTAAAAACGAAGTTCAGCGGTCACAGGTCTATGTGGATGAGCACTCATCCACCCTTAACATGCAATCAGAGCTGATATTTTGATTGAAGGCCCAGCTGGTAGAGGCCGAAGAGGGAATTAAGCGAGCCTCCGAGGAGATGACCATCATATGGACTGACGTAGAGTGGGCCAAGATTGTGGCCAATGAATTGTTCCCCATCACTGCCAAGGAGGAGCAGGAACTGAACAGGCGGCAGCAAATCCAAGATGCCACAAGCCATAGGGTGGTGGAGATGCAACTTTCCTTTGACGGTATTAACCCGTCCATGGGAGGGATAGACCCTTGAGTGTTGTAGAGATAACAAACCCTCTAATGTACTTTCATGATTTGATTATTTGACTTCGTAGCTTGCACGAGTCCCGTTATTAGTGTTGGTTTTACATGCATCTGTTATATTCGTGAAACGCCCAGTGATCAATCCCTAAGCTCACGCGGGTTGAGTCCAATGTGAGAAATAAGGGATGATTGCTATGTTATTCCTTCTGAACATAAGAGTGTTGACCAAGTTTCAAGCATCCTGGGTTTGAACAACCAACCCGGATTTCCAAGAAGAGAAGGGGGAGACCTGAATGGAGAATGAAGCTCTCAGAATAGTCGAATTACCATTTTCCCAGTGTGCACTTGTGCACGAACGAGGTAACGCCAGGGGAGCTGGAATAAATCCAAACATGGGGGAATGGAAGGTGTGAATCATAGTACCCAAGATTCATAACACTATAGTGATGGAGTTACAATTAAGAATGACTGTTGACCGTGTTCAAAACACAGTATCCTTATTGCGTTAGCCTGAAATGGTGATAACAAATGAGGACCGACAACTGACCATGTTCAAAACATGGGGCCTGAATCAAAATGACATCCATTAGTATTTCGGAACATTAGCCCAAGATAGTAGGCGAGCCATAGGCCGTGCATCCATGCTCTTAGGGGGTTCCTACAAACGTGAAATATGATGAGGATCTGAATAAAGGGCACGTAAAGCGTGGAGAGTGGAGTGATGGGTTGTTCGACTAGAGTCCAACACTCTTGAAATTACACCACCATGGTGGAAACACATTAGGTGGGTACATCAGTCTGACCAGGGATCAAACATACTTACAAACAGGATCTCTCTGGTAAGGACCAAGAAGTACCCATAGTTTTACGTCATACGGTAAAGAAGATGCACATAGTTTAAAGTTCATACTTCCTAGACCATGGTTAATAGTTTAAAGTCATGTTACATGGACTGTAGGATCCTAGTTTAAGGATATAGAGAGTGGATCGTGATCTGGGCCGAGGGGCCAAGAGGGTTAATGACCCTAGGGCTGGGCCCAAGGCAAAATTCCTAGGTGTCGCTACGTATCCCATAAAGATGAGAATCAAGCCAAACGTAGTTTTTGGGGAATAGTGTGGTCATAGACCAACACTGGTAGAGATAATCCTCTATGGATAGGAAACTGACACACCCCATGATTAATATAGGGCATCCTGAACTTGTTCAGGGTAGAACCACAGTTTAGTGTCATGCATTGAGGATATATGGACTCATGTAGTTTAACGTCATACAATAGGACGTGGAGTGAAAGGGAAGATCCCAGGAAGGGAGTATGTGGTGTAGTGGCTATAAAACCGATGTGAATGAGGACATGGAGTCCAGATCACACCACGTATCCTCGAAGGAAGCTCTTCAAGTCAAGGGACCAAAAGTGAAAATTAGGCTGGGCCCAAGGCAAGGTGCTTGGACATTCCTATGTACCCCATTAGGATGGGAATCAAGCCATATGTAGTTCTGAGGCACAGTTTAACGTCGTGTAGGATGATGAATGGCATGTGTGGCATGGATGTTCCAGTACACATCCTACCAGAACTACTAAGCCCACGTGAGTCGTGCTCGATTTGGAAAATAAGGAGTAGTGATGGGACTTTCCTAGCACAGGAAGACACATTTCAAGGGTGATGGGACACTAGGTTAATGAAATCCCAATGATGTTGATCAGCCTATATAACAAACCTAGATTCATGGAAGAGTAAAGCCGAGTATGTTGAAATTCCACTTGAAAATAAGAAAGTGGAAATATGTGAATCATGATGCTTCAGATATGGACCACAATGATGGTGGCATGATGATAGGGGATAGTTGTTGACCATGTTCAAAACACAGTATCCATATCACATTATCTTGTAATGGGGACAGACAAATGAGGGTCGACTGTTGACCATGTTCAAAACATAGGACCTATCACAAATGTCGTCTGAGATCTTCAGGGACATTAGACTAGGACGGTAGGTAAGCCAGTGTGGCATAAGACCAGGCCGCAAAGAGGGTACCTTCATACATGGAAGAGGCTGAGGATCCAAATGACGGGATCACGAATCTTGGACATGGAATAAGGGTAATGTCCCCATGAAAATTCCATACTTCGGGATCTTTATCAAAACGCATCTGCACTGGAAAGTCATGCACCTTGTATCGGATGAATATGCACTAGATTGATCCCCATCCTCATGGGGTATGTAGGAACATCTGTGCACCTTGCCTCGGATGAATCTACACTGGAAAGACGGCACTGGTGGATATGGTCCCACGACATCGAGTCCCCATATTGAAAATGGCCAAGAGCACTTGGTGGGGTGGAGAGAGTTTGGAGGCCGATGTATAAAGTTAGCATAAATTTTATATGCATGGAATATCTTGGAAAACTCAATGAAATTGTGGATCATGGAGTGCCAAAAGTACCCTAATCTCTGGATCTGGTGAGATAGCTTCGGTCCAATCTGTTGGGAGCCGCAGGAACCAGCACGAACCTCCTGTATGACCTGAGAAATCTCGACTCATTGGATGCAATGGAGGAGAATACCATAAAACCCGTGCTTGTAGAGGATATGATCATGACTGGGACCGTCCTAGAGGGTAAACTGTAACGTACGGTGTTGGATTCACTCGAACTTGGCCCAATCATCTGGGAGGTAACCATTTTGGAGATATTCGACAAAGGGGGATCTCTAGTTGGGAGTCACTTCAACCACTGTATCTTGGGGTCTTGACGTGGAGGCTCTGGTAGTAAGATGGATAACCTACAGGTCGTTATCATCATCTAGGGATACAGGAGCAATGAATCTCTGATGTGCCATGTGTATAAGTAGATCATCCTGCTCAGGTTCTTCAAGCGATGTAGCCAGGCTGTCCAGGGCGTCAACTCGACAGTTTTGAGATCAAGGGACATGAGTAACTTTTGGATGAGATGGGAACTGGGCCATTAGCTGGAGAGTGCACTCCAACAATGGTATGAGCTCTGGATTTCAGATGATGTAGTCACCATTGATCTGCTTGATGACTAGTTTGGAATCCCCTTTCACATGAAAATGGGGCACATCAATCTCGAGGTCCAGCTCGAGGCCTGTGATGAGAGCCTGATACTCTGCCTCATTGTTGGTGAATCCTTCTGAAAATAGGAATGAGTACGGTAGAATGGATTGTACCAAGGTAATAAAGATGATACCCAAGCCTACCCTGTTGAGCCTGGGATCATTGAGCCTCTTGCCAGTGGGGCTTCAAGAAGAACCATCAAAGTGCATTTTCCAGCACGGCATGGCTTGGTCCACCAAGAGGATTGCCTCATCGGGGAAATCGAGATCCAAGGAGTGGTCATTAGGGGCCAGATGGTAAGCAAGGAAGTCTGCTAATGCTTTCCCCTTAATAGATTTCTAAGGGACAAACCTGATATCAAACTATTGGAGAATCACTACCCACCGAGCGAGATGGCCTGTCAACATGTGGAGGTTCATAATGTACTTCAGTGGGTCTAACCGAGATACCATATGTACCTCATGGTGCTACAAGTAATGTCTCAATTTATATAATGCGAATACCAGTGTAAGGAAGATATTTTTGATGGGGGGTATCTAGTCTCCGTATCGAGGAGTATATGACTGAGATAGTAAAGTTTGTTCTCCATCCCCTCATTGTTCTTTTGGGCAAGAAGGGCACCGAGAGATCATTCCAAGGCGGTCACATAAAGAACCATTTGTTTTTTAGAGATGGGTGGCATCAAGACCAGAGGTTGGAGTAGATACTACTTGATCTCCTCAAAATAAATATCACACTCTTCGTCCCATTTGTAAGCGGTGCCTTTCTTTATGATCCGAGAAAAGGGCTTAGACTTTCCTACCAAGTTCGCGATGAATCAGTGTATGTAGGCTAAGTAGCCTTGGAAACCTCAAAGCTCTCAAATATTGCTCGGAGGAGAAATCTGGCTAATGGCCTTGATCTTCTCTGGGTCGATCTTAATGCCCCTGTATCTAACAACGAAGCCGAGAAACTTTCCAGAGGTGACCCTGAAGGCACACTTCAAAGGGTTCATCTTTAGGTGATGGGAATGGTGGAAGTCGAACACTTTCTCAAGGTCTTTGATATGGTCCTGACACTGGCAAGATTTGACCACCAGATCATCCACATAGAATTCCACCAACGTTCCAACGATCAGCTTAAATATGTGATGCATAGATCGTTGGTAGGTGGAACCTGCATTCTTTAAACCGAAGGGCATGACTTGGTAACAGAAAGTAACTTTCGATGCCCTGAAGGTTGTGAACTCCTCGTCCTTGGGGGCCATTAGGATCTGGTTGTACTCAGAGTACCCATACATGAAGTAGAGGTCTTGGAATCCAGTTGTAGCTTCAATCAACAACTCTGTCATGGGAAGGGGAAAATGATCCTTCGGATAGTGACAGTTGAGATCCCGGAAGTCGATGCAGACTCTGATCTACACATTCTTATTCCTGACTAGCATAATGTTGGCTAGACATTTGGGGTAATGGACCTCCTTAACAAAATTGGCTCTAATGATCTTATCAAATTCCACCTCTACCATGGCAGAGTGAGATGGGTGCATCTTTATGGGAGGCTGCTTGAACCCGTGATGATTTACAGGGAGACCGAGGTGGTGGATGGCTACCTGAGGATCTAGTCTTGGAATCTCATCATAAATCCAGGTGAATACATCGCGGTGTTGTTTCTAGAAGTATATGTATTGTTGTTTCTCCTCAAGGGGCATGGCGGTGCTGATCAATGCGGGTCTCGGGTCCGCCTCACTACCGAGGTTCACCTGTACCAACTCATCGATTGTGGTAGAGATGACCTCTTCAAAGGCAGGGGGATCATCCTATAAACCCTCTTATTCACTTGTGGTGGTGGAATCCTCAGTCGGAGGAGTCTCTTTTGAGTCGGTAGATCCCAAGGGGAGGCTGGTACCCGCCTGAACGGCAATGGACACTGCATCGGAGGACCCATGTGCTACTGCAACCATAGTGATGAAGGTTGTTGATCCGATCTCATCAGGGACTTTGGCCCAAGGGGCCACGCTTGATAATATAGAAGTAGTAATGTCACATTGTCTTGAGATGATTAATTCCAATCCAGTGTAACAAGCACGTATAATGTATTGCTACTGCCATGGGGCAGACATCCCGATACCTTATAGGGGTAGGAGGCTCCGGGATCACCTAAGCCTGATTTGTATATGAGTACGAGGTGATTTTTTGTCGTCTCTTAGACTTTGGAATGTGTCTCCCCACTCATAACAGACACAATGAATACTTTTCCCATGTCTGGGGTTGTAGCCTCTAATTGATGGATTGGAAAGATGTAGGAATCATCTAGATCTATCCACAGGTCAGTCGCAGTCATGGCATGCTTGACCTCATTGGTCTGAATTTGGTTTTCCTTTCTCTTATAGTAGTTGGCATCCAGATAGTGGACCTCACAATAAGAAAAGGGATATTTGTCACCTTGAAGAATTCCCACTCGACCATTAAGGGAGTACTTGAGGCACTGGTGATATGATGAGGGAACCGCCGCATATAGGTGGAGCCATGGCCTTCCCATCAACGCATTGTAGGCGGTGTCTTGGGAGACTACCATAAATTCGATGCTAGCAACTAGGACACCAAACTAGATCCTCAAATGGATCTTATCGACCGGCGTCTATTCTGTCCTATCATAACCTTGGATTCTTAGGTCAGAGGGACTCATATCATCATTAGACAATCCCAGCTTTCACAGTGTTCAAGTCGGGATTAGGTTAATTCCAGAGCCTATGTCGACAAGACAATGAAAAACCTCCATGGCCTTGAACTGGTTGGTGATGTACAGTGGGTGAATGTTCCCCTATATGGGGGAGCCTTCATCTTCTCTAGAGAATGAAATAATGTCTTGGAATTCAGTATTCTCGACCGCTTCAGCATGAAAAGCTTCTACAGCTGCTACTTCCATCTCAAACTGTAGTGGGATTCTTAAAGCCTTAGTGAGGGCCTCGCGCATATCTAAAGATAGGAGAAGGGCCTAAAGGATGGAGAGCCTTGCTGTAATACTAGAAAGATGCTTGAGAACATCTTACTTATGTTTCAGGCATGAACTTATTCTTGCAGAAGGTTTCTCTATGACAGGAGGTATGGTGGGCCCTGCCTACTGGACCAGTGGCTGACTGGTACTGGGAACATCCCACTACCAACTGTTTAAAGCATGCAGAGTACCTTCCATACTGGAGCTAGTTGACTGGGACCGGTCTAGGGTGGAGCATAGATGATCACGGCGAGGCCTAGGTGGCCCTGCTTAGTCCAGTAGCACAAACGGCAGTGGATACAGGCCTGATGACACCGAATGAGCAGGCTACACATGCTGAGCTCTACAATGATCTTGTTGCCTGGTTTCAGTAGCATGCACAGCCTAGCTGGAAGTTCTAACCAAGGAACTCTAACGACCCATATAGCCACATCTTCGTCGATGCTGGTGATGACTGGGGATGTTAGGAGGATTCACTTGGCACTCCTCATCGCCAGGAATCATTTAGGGATTTACCAGATCTACAGTGTTAACCGAGGCATACCCTTGGCCATCACATGAAGAGTCATCCACTACTGGACAGACTCTAGGATGGATCCCAATCTTCATGGTCATGAATTCACCAAGAGTGCGAATGATGATGGCATCGGTGGGGGACTTTTCTTTCCCTTGTGTCGCTGGTGTCTGCTCTTCTGGGAAGAGGCCAGCTAAGACAACAATGCAGAAGTGGTGGTTGCAGCTTCTGAAGGATCTAGCTGATTCAGGCATGCCCAGATGACACCATGGGCATGGGTGACTGTTGTACAAGCCACCCAGTCATCATACTTCTGGGATCCGTGACTGGAAACCTGATGCCACTCACCCTCACTGTCGTCATTATTGTCTGGCCTCACAAAGACGTATACTACCTGCGTCGAGGCTGGGCCTAGCCTGACTATGTTTTTGTCGATCTGGTCTTGGAGCCAATCTTTGAGCACATAGCACTTCTTAATAGTTTTCCCTAGGATCCGGTGATAGGGGTAGTAATTAGGGTGATCAGTAAGGTTTTCCTCTTCCGGTCTTCTACACTAAGGTAGACGCACAATCCCCAGTTCCAAGGTACTGCAAAAGTAACCAGAGACCTGTGTCTCGTTGAATGAGTAGGTCTGGTTTCTCATATCTAGAAAGGGGGCCCCTAGAGCCTGACACTGACCGAGGGATGGAGGAGCCTGTCGAGGAGGTGGAACTCTGTTATCTTGCCTGGGTGGTGGTGGTGCATTGCACGGGGGTACCTGCCAATTTTGAGGCGGCCACTGCTGGGCTGGAGGTTGTGCCTGTGGTGGCGGACCTCTGTGAGGTTGTGGAGGCAGCTCCACTGGCAATAACTCTAATCACCTAGGGGCCTCTATTTGGGCCACTACGGCGGCCTCATCCATGGAGGCCCTTATCTCAGGGATTGCAGGAGCCAACAGACGTGCCTGCTTAGCCTACTGTAAGGCTTCCTCTATGTGTTGGTCCTTATCAGAGAAGTCTCAAAATCCACTAGGGTAGTTATGGGTGATTAGAGATGGAACCAGTTCCATATTAACATTTCCCACACACATCATTGGTAATTTCTCCTGAGTCAATGGCATGTTGAGGGACTGCGTGAGTCCTTTCCACCAGGTGACAAAGTCGGTGACAAGATCATCAAGCCTCTGTGTGCACTTGAAGGGGTCTGCGATACTCATTTTCCATGTGGTGGAGTTGAAATGGTAGAGGAATTTCCTACGGAGGTCCTCCCAGCCGGTCACCGATCTGATGGGGAGCTGGATGTACCATACAAACACAGGGACTTCCAACATCTGCATACAACACTGGAGTTTGGTGGATTCCTACTGCGCTGGAGTTCCAAACATGAGACCACACCTTGAGGTAAAGTGGGCCAGGTGCTGTGGTGGGTCCCATGTTCCGTTTAAGGGGGGAAATGTGGGATTCTCGAATCCCAGGGGTGCTGGCATATCATCTACCCATGCCAGATATGGATTTCCATCAGGTGGGAGTGCCACCTATCACATTTCCAACACCTCAAGGTGGTAAATGAGTATCGCCATTGGATCATTTGGATGAGGGTCCCTATCATGACGGGAATCTCTAACCATGAGTGCATTGGCAAGTTCTTCAACATGGTAAGAAGGCCCAGCGGCTCGTGGAGTGGTTGGTGGCATGACCCTCGGGGAAGCTGGGGGAACCCAAGCTCGGTCCCTTAGATTGTCACACTGTTCTGCAGGGTTTGGCAAGACATACCGTTCCCTCTTACTATATGTTCCAGCTTCAACCCTGTCTGTGAGGGCGGGATGGTCAAGGTCACCTAATCCATCTTGACGAGGGCAAGTTTTTTCTGCCCCTACTGCCCTGGCCTGGGATTGTTGTAGTCTGGTCGTTGCTCTGTAGCCCATTCATCCAGGAGGTCATCGACTAACTTCTTCTGTTTGGAAAGTTGTTGACGCAACATGGCTTTTTCAGGGTCTTCTTCCATCTTCTACACTGAGCTGGATGGTTTGGAGGATTTGACAGCTCCGAGATTCTCTTTACCCTTACCATAATTTCGGCTAAGGACTAATGACTTGGTGGGCACATGGAGACCGAGCAGGATTGTCTATTGATGAGTAACCCTCCCTGAGGGGTCTAGTAGTTGTGGCACACCTTCAGGGGGGAGGTCCTAGTCCAGGATCTCCAGCTCATTTTCCTCTTCCGATAGGGTGGCCATGTCTTCAATGTCTCCTAGCGAGTCTGGTTGCTGTTAAATAGGACTGAAGAGGAGGGTAGCATATTTTCCCTAGACATGGATCTGCAGGTGGGGGGAAGCCTCCATGATAATCTTGCAGAGTACCTTGAAACTCTGAACGCATTATTTTTGGAGGGCCCTATGGAGACCTGGAGACTCAGGGCGTTGGGCCACAGGGAGTGCGGCCAAATCAACTAGACGGCATTAATTTCCAATATCTTCAAAATTCACTTGGCTCCTAGGATAAACCACTCGTTGATGATGAAGGAAGAAGTGCATCACCCATAGGGTTTTACGTAAACACTCAACTTCCTCTAGGGTGAGGGATTCCGGTGTGCAAAAATTCGGCACTGCCACGGGCCAAAACATCTCAGGGAAGTGGTCCGCTGTGAGGATATTCTATAAGCTCCTTGGCTCGGATTCAAGGTCTGTCCCTTCATTACCCCACTCGTCAACTAGAGGCAGCTGAGGAACCGGTAACAGTACTGAAGAGGACTGCTGGGATGGTAGGCTGGCCAGTGGAGAGTACAGCAAGCGAGCCGACAAACCGCCACATCTCAGGCTGTCCTCCGAAGAGTGTAGCGACCTAGCCACCAAATCACGATAGGATGGGCTGGCGGACAAAGTTATTGGCACAGTGGTGAGGGCTACTGATGATGGGATGTGCAGATGCTCACCCACCATTGGTCCCCAAAATAGCTCTATGTGATCTCTAGTCGAGGTAGATAGTGCTTCTGGTGGCGACGATGGTGATTGCACAACCATAACCTGTAGGGTTGCCAAATTTTCTTCCTCTTGGATATACCTGCATAGGGAGGTGGTAATATGATAGACCTCACATTCTGGGAGTACTAGGCTGATGCGTCTCATTCCTACCCCAACCCTTGACTCAGAGGAGTGAGGGGAGGGTTTTTGCATTGAGTCGTACTCTACTTCAGAATCTAAGAAGCGGACTAGTTTGATCTCTGTCTGGACCTTCTCAGAATTCTTCTTATGGTGGTGAAAACCCACCTTCATACCCCTAGATTTCTCTTTGAGACAGATTATATTTCTGATATGAGTAGGTCCTTCGGTCATACTGGTGCTGGGGTGGAGAGGGTTTCTGATCGTACCACGATTCACTGTTTTATTTCACCCTTATACCAATGTATTAAACTGATTTTATATTGAAAATTACATGTATAATAATAAATTTAACTCCATGTTCTATTAAATTATTTTGTGTTTAACATTGTTAAAATGGAAAATTTTACTTGTTTTGATAATTATATTGTAGGTGGAGGTGATTTAGAGGACCTATGATGAAGTCCATGAAAAATGGGTCATTCTGCACATGATCCAAGAACACTAGTAGTCTAAAACACATGTTGCTACTAATCCGTGAATTCAAATGGGCTGAAACATTGTGGGATGGTCCAAAATTTAATGATATCCATTTAATATTAATGAACCAATTACCAATTCTTCCATTAAGAGGCCCATACAAGCTGATCTGTCCAATAAAGTGGATCTGCACGGGGTCAAAATATTTCCTTTGTATTTTAGAAATATCTCTTATTATATTTCATATATGGCTGCCAAATTTGACATGGAGGTATACAAGGTGTCTTCCAACAACTCTTTAGTTTTTTCAAAAGTGAGTTAAGTCTTTATGACCAACCAAAACCATGAACCAAATGGATTCGTGAAATCAGGGTTCCCAAATCCACTTCCCACTTTGCCTATAAATTGGCACCTTGGGCACCCCATTTTGGAGTTCGAACCAGAGGAAAGGTGTTTCCATTTTGGAGTCCCAAAGAGGTATTTTCATAATCCATATAAGTTCTAGAGGCTATGGTAAGTGTTACTTCAACATCTCCTTCTTCCTCCCCTCTCATGGGTTTCTAAACCCCTTGTGATCACCCAGGGAGGAATGTGATGTAATCCCAAGCATCATGTTTTTATTTTATTGAATGATCTTTTTAATTCCAGGTTATATGTTATTTTTACTCATAATATCTTTTAATTTTATTGAGTTGTGTATTGGTGTGTCATGCTCAACTCATATGATCATGTTTGGGGGTACCCATTCATGTGATGTTTCACACACCGTTCACCACTTCCTTTTCCCCCTTTCAATTGTGGTGTTTGTGTGGTTAATATTGATCAATTGAACTCAAATATTCACTATCAAGGCCATGTAAATTTATTTCATGGAATCACAAATAAATAAGATACAAACCTAGATAGCACATCGAGTTCTTCGTGTGTTGGCTCGATGAGTTTCGGTTATGAAGTCCAACACAAATCACCCAATCATCGACGATGTCCGGTGAATCATTGTGTGTTTTCAACTGAACCCTAGGAGGTATCCTAGTATATACTTAGTAACATTCTGGTTATAGGTGTTAGAAACCAGGGATTAAAATATCATGACCCTATATCATGAAGCGATGAAGGATAAACATCATGAGAGTACCTCGGGTTGATCACACTTAAATAATCTTGTTCATTTCAACTTTGTTTTATAGCTTTCATTTTCTATTTTCATATTTAATCCTCAAACCCCCAAGTTTTAAAAAAACCTCATTCCACTTCTAATTTCATAATCAAAACCCTCTTTTTAAATTAATTATCTAAGGCTCCATCGAGAGAAGACCTAGGGTTGCTACTATACTGCAGAAATGCTAGTCAAAATTAAACAACTAATTTGACGCGCTCGACAACGCGATAAAATTTTGGCGCCATTTCTGGGGATACAAGATCATTTATTTTCATTATTTACTTTTATTTATTTATTTATTTTACTTCTTAATTAATACTCCTTTCAATACCCCTCCCCCATTTGATTTTTTTGTTTTGGGTTTTTGTTGTTGTTTTTGTTTATTTTTGTGTGTTTTCTCTATCTCTCTCTAATTCTGTAGTATAACATTATTTTCTTCTTTAACCCTTCTTAATTTCTTTCTTTTATCCATCTCAAATCAAAAAAAACACAACAAACTATAAATCAATCAAACTGGACATCATTGTTTCATGACAAGATCTGGTAAAGAAACACTACTTGAATTTGATCCTGAAATTGAAAAATCACTCCACTCACAAATCACGGCTTCTAGAGAAGGTCAATCAAGTAACACTGAGGAACCCCTTGTGGAACCTCAAGTGGTCTTCAACCAATCAAAAATTGAACCCAATCAAACCCAAGAAAACATGGCTGCAAATAATTGAACCTTAAAAGAACTGACCACCCCAGATGTTGAGTACCAACCTGCATACATCCAATATCCTAAGGAAGCAACCAACTTTGAGTTGAGATCATTACTCATCCACCTTCTTCCTAAATTCCATGGTCTTCCTGGTGAGGACCGTCATAAACACCTTAAGGAGTTTCACATAGTGTGCTCCACCATGAAACCCCAAAATGTGTATGAGGACTTAATCAAGTTTAGGGTCTTCCCTTTCTCCCTTGATGGTGTAGCAAAAGATTGGATATACTATTTTCCTACCACGATTGGGGGTTGGAATGACCTTAAAAGACACTTCTTAGAGAATTTATTCCCCACCTCCCGAATGGCATCAATTAGGAAAGAAATCTGTGGAATTAGGCAATCACAAGGAGAGACCCTTCATGAATACTGGGAGAGATTCAAAAGACTTTGCTCAAGCTGCCCCCACCACCAGATTAGTGAACAACTATTAATCTAATACTTCTATGATGGAATTATCCCCATGGATTGTGGAATGATTGATGTTGCAGCTGGTGGTTCCCTAGTTGATAAAACTCCTTCCACCACTCGTGACTTAATAGCCAACATGGCTCAAAAATGCACAACAATTTGGTAAACGAGCAATTGCACCAACTCGAGGAGTTCATGAGGTAAGTCATTAAGACCTAGAAAAAAAGGTAGATAATAAACTTGATGAGATGAATACCCTTCTAAGGAAATTAGCTCAAGCACAAGGTAACTCAAAATCTCCTCCTGTTCCATTACATTGTGGTATTTGTTCTGACAATACTCATTTTTCTGACCAGTGCCCACAACTTCAAGATTCACCTGAGTCTTGTGCAGCCATGTTCCCAGGGCATCCATTCCAACAAGCACCTCCCTTCAAGTAGGAACAATTCAGGCCAAATCTAAACCATGGGTGGAAAGCACAACCCTAGTACCGACAAGGAGGAAACTCAAGCTACCCCAAGCAGAATTGGTATCAACAAGGCCAAGGTACACAACCTTCTTATCCTTTTAATTCTCAAAACAATCATCCTCCTCCTCCCAAATATGAACCAAGCCTCGAGGATATGGTGAAACAAATGGAAACCCAAAACCTCTAGTTCCAATAGACAACACAATCGGAAATTCAATATCTACGAACTCAAGTGGGACAATTGGCGAACACCATCGGTGAGCTTAAGATGCAAGGCTCTGGATAACTACCATACCAACCCATTGTCAATCTGAAGGAAAAAGGTAATTTATGTGCAATTACACTTCGTAGTGGTAAATAAGTTTCTCCTTATACTGATTCTATGCAACAGGTATGTCCCCCTCTTGAAAACACTCTTTCTCCACCCATAAAAGATTCCAATGAAGAAAAAACAAAATAAAAAGGTCAATCAAATTATCATTAAGGATTACCATGAACAATTCATTCCTCTTCATTTCCCTCAAAGACTCTCTAAATCTAAGAAAAATTTTGATAATGAGATTGAAAATGAAATAATGGATACATATAAAAAAGTTCAAGTTAATATTCCATTGTTGGATGCAGTCAAGAAAATTCCCTGTTATTCCAAATTTCTTAAAGAACTTTGCACCCATAGATGATGGCTGAAGGGGAATGAGATATTCAACTTGGTGAGGAATGTCTCAGCCTTGATTCAACCAGAAATTCCAACCAAATGCAATGATCTGAGCACATTCACAATATCGTGTACCATAGGGGAGACTTTTTTTCTGATGCTATGCTAGATTTAGGTTCTTCTATTAATGTAATGCCTCACTCCATGTACAATTCTCTGTAGGTTGGAGAGCTTAAACCAATGGTAATTGTCATACAACTTTCCAACCGAAGTACTACGCATCCAATAGGATTGATTAAGGATGACCTTGTAAGAGTGAAGAATCTCATCTTCCCTGTTGATTTCTACATTATTGAGAAGGAAGATACCCGAACCCAAGGACATGCTCCTCTCATACTTGGGAGGGAATTACTCAAAACATCAAAGACAATAATCAACATTCACAATGGTACACTGTCCATGGAATTTGGAGGAGAAAAGGTCATTTTTAACATCCTTGAGGCTATGAAACACCCCATTGAAGAGAACTCCAATCTTCCTGTATATTCAATGGAAGTGCTCTCAAACGATGCACACACACACAATTCTCTCCTCAACTCAAATTCTGATTCATTTTTATTTTCTTCAACCTTGGATGATTTTAGTTTTGATTAATATTTTGAGTGTTGTGTGGGTTCTGAAAATTGTAAATTTTGTGCTTTAATTGATGAGTGTGTTCATTCTGAGGTACCCATGACCGTCGATGATTCTGCAAATCTCATTTCAATAGATTCTCTATCTTTAGAGAATAAACATGAGAAGATAGATAGTTTAATGGACCTCACTCCCCCTAAATCCCCTCCCTCAGTCAAAAAACCTCCTGTGTTGGAATTAAAACCACTTCCATCTAATTTAAAATATTAATATCTTGAGGGTATTGACCAATTTCCTGTCATTATTGCCAATAACCTCTCTTAACAGTAGGAATCAAAACTACTTGATCTTATGAGAGAGTGTAAAAAAGGAAATATGATGGAAATTGGGTGATATTCCCAGGATTAGCCCATCTATTTGTATGCACCATATACTTTTTGATGATAAGGCTAAGCCCATAAGACAATCTCAATGTCGGTTGAATCCCACTCTCCTTGAAGTGGTAAAAGTAGTAGTAAATTACTTGTTGCGGGGATCATTTATCCTATATCTGATAGTAAATGGGTTAGCCCATTGAAAATTGTGCCTAAAAAAATAGGAATAATAGTTGTGTCAAATGAAAGGAATGAATTGGTTCCAACACGTGTGCAAAACAGTTGGCGAGTCTATATTGACTATCGTCGACTAAATCAAGCCATGAATAAGGACCACTTTCCTCTACCTTTCACTGACCAAATGTTAGAATGATTGGCTGGTAAGTCCCATTATTGCTTCCTTGATGGATATTTGGGTTATTTTCAAATCTATATAGCCCCTGAGGATCAAGAAAAGACAACATTTACCTGTCCATTTGGCACATTTTCATACAGAAGGATGCCTTTTGGTTTTGTAATGCTCCTGGTACTTTTTAGCATTGTATGTTGAGTATATTTTCAGAGTACCTTGAGAATTGCATGGAAGTTTTTATGGATGATTTCATAGTTTATGGAACTTCTTTTGATGATTGTTTTTCACACCTAGGTTTTATCCTCTGTCGTTGCATAGAAAAAGATCTTGTATTCAATTACGAGAAATGTCATTTCATGGTCGAATGAGGGATAGTTCTTGGGCATGTTATTTCAAAAGAGGGAATTCAAGTGGATAAATCAAAAATTGAACTAATTTCAACCCTTCCATATCCAAAATGTGTTCGTGAGGTGTGATCTTTCTTGGTTCATGCTGGTTTTTACCGCCGATTCATTATAGAATTTAGTAAGATTTCACTTCCCTTATCCCGGTTATTACAAAAGGATTCTGAATTTTTTTTTGATAAAAAATGTGAGGATGCTTTCAATTCAATAAAAAAGAGTCTCACATCACCTCCCATCATCCAACCACCAAGGTGGGATCTCCCCTTCAAACTTATGTGTGATTCCTCTAACTTTGTAGTTGGGGCAGTTTTATCCCAAAGGGTTGAGAAGGATCCTCATGTCATTGCATATGCCTCACTTACCCTTGACCCAACCCAGGAGAACTACACAACCACTTAAAAAGAGATTATTTCTATTGTGTTTTCCTTGGAAAAAAAATTCATATCTTATTGGGTCAAAAATCATTGTCTTCTCTGATCATGATGCCCTTCATTTTCTCCTAAAAAAACCTGAATCTAAGCCCTGCCTCATTCAGTGGATGCTCCTCCTCCAGAAGTTTTACCTTGAGATTAAAGATAAGAGAGGAGTGGAAAATGTTGTAGCCAACCACATTAGTAGGATTTCCCCACCATTGGACCATCATGTTGACTCACCCCTCCCTATTGGATAATTCTTCCCTCATGAGACCCTTTGTGATGTTGTGGACCTTACCCCCTGGTATGCAGACATTGTGAACTTTCTAGCAACATCCAGGGTCCCCACTGATTTTAGAACTTCTCAATTCCAGATAATTCAGCATGATTCTTAGTGGTATATTTGGGATGACCCATACTTGTGGAGAATTTGTAGTAACCAAGTAGTTCTTCGGTGTGTCCCTGACCATGAGTTCACCTCTATTTTGACCTTATGCCACACCTTAGCCTATGGGGACCACTTTGTCTCTCAACATACAGCTCTAATGGTTCTTGAATCATGACTTTATTGTACAACATTGTATAGGTATTCCCATAGATTTTTCAAGTCATTTAGTTGTTGTCAATTCACAGGGAATATCTCCAAGAGGAATGAAATTCCTCAACAACCCATGTTATTCTGTGAAATTTTTGATGCATGGGGAATTGACTTCATGGGTCCTTTTCTGAATTCATTTGGCTTTTTATACATTTTATTGGTTGTTGACTATGTATCTAAATGGGTTGAAGCAAAGGCCACTAGGAACGATGACTCTCATGTGGTTGTTGATTTTGTGAGGTCTCGGATTTTTAGTAGGTTTGGTTTACTGAGATTCATCATTAGTGATCAGGGTTCACATTTTTGCAATCGCAGCATAAAAAATTTTCTTCATAAGTATGGGGTTGATCATAAAGTCTCCACTGCATATCACCCCCAAACTAATGGAAAAGTAGAAATCTAAAATTGGGAAGTTAAACAAATCTTGGAAAAAACGGTACAACCCAATAGGAAAGATTGGAGTTTTCACTTGGATGATGCACTTTGGGCATACCGTACAGCTTTTAAAACCCCAATTGGAATGTCACCATATAGAATTTTGTTTGGAAAGGCTTTTCACCTACCAGTGGAGGTAGAACACCATGCATATTGGGTTGTTAAACAATGTAATATGAATCTTTTAGATGCAGGTGTGCATAGGAAGCTGCAGATTCAAGAGTTGGAAGAAATTCGACGTGATGGATATGAAAACTCCCAAATATATAAAGAGAAGACAAAGGCTATCCATGATAGCATGATACATCAGAGGAAGTTTCATATTGGTGATAATTTTCTCACGTATAAATCCAGGCTAAATCTCCACCCAGGTAAGCTTCGTTCCCGATGGATCGGTCCTTATACTATTACTGAAGTTTACCATTTTGGTGCTATACAGGTTTTGCATGAGAAGAGTGAAAAAAGGATTACTATCAATGGGCAGAGTCTCAAACACTTCTATGAGGATTTTCCAAAGCATCTCTTGGAGGAAATCCAACTTATAGATGCCACATATGACACCATTTATCAGGTTGTCCCTTCTCACTACCTTTATTTACTTTCCTATTTTAAAATACTTTCTTTGAGTACAATATAACATTTAGGTGTGGGGGAGGGTGACATGTCATAGTTAGGATTAAAAAAAACAAAAAAAACAAAAAAAAATTAAAAAAAATGTGTTTTCATTTTTGATTTCTTTTCCTTATTCTGTGTTTTTAAATAAAAATTGATCTTAAAAAGAATATCCAAAATCATTTTTCATGCTTGAGTAGATTGTGTGGAAAATTCCATTGTTTTTGGAAAAATGTTTTTCAAATGAATTTTGATATGGAATATTTTTCTAGAATTTGTATTTTCAAATTATTCTTAGGTGTTTAATGGATTTTTGAAACCCATGCCTCATTAGCACTGACCAATATTTTAATCCCTTACCCGAGATATATTCTACGCCCTTTATTGTATATTATTTTTTTAATCACTTTCTTGAGAGTCTCAGGTCATGTAGAGAAACTATAACTTGCCTTAATTCTATTTTAATCCATAAGATTCAAGTATGCTACATTAATTATAGAGGCAGTCGTTCATTGAAAATCCCTTTTTACAATTATCCTCTATTTTTGGCCACCTTTACATTTTATCCTTATTAAGCCTTAGAGACCATGAAATGCCTATTAGGTAGCCACATTACAAGATAATTTATCCCTACCTAGCCATATCTTGTGTATATTATTGTTTTATTTTTATCAAGTGTGGGAGAGAGTGTGTTTACATGGGAATTCTGGGGAGAGAATCATCGTTATGGGTTGATATAAACGGTGCCTACATTTTCCTTGGGAAATGGGTTCACAAGCCATATTACATCATTGTTTTACACATGTTTCCCTCTTTATCTTCAAAGAAAACTATACAAAAAAATAGTTTTGTACATTGAAAAAAAAAACAAAACATAAGAAAAAATGGAGAAAAGAGGATGTTTACTCATTATTATTTATTTCTTGGTTGTGACCCACAAAAAAGGACAATGGGGAGAGTGAGTTGGAGGTGATACACTTTGTGAGGGGTTGATTGTGTACATTCATTGTGAACACCTTCTGAATTTTGACATGTTTTGTACATAAGATATTAAACACTCCACTTCTGCATCATATTTTTAAACATTAAATCCTATCAACCCTTAAACCTCAAAACAGCCTGTTGGAAGTCCTCTTGAGTAGCACACTAGTTTCTGCTGGTAGAGAAATGAGAATATTGGAAAGCATATGGTAATATCACATGAACTCTGGGAAAAGAGCATAAATCCACTTTCATATGTTCCTTGAGTGAAGAGGTAAAATTTTAATGTGAGGTAGGTTGCGACATGTTGCATGGGTGAACAAATGAAGTTCAACAAATTTGAATGTGAGAAAAGAAAAATGATAGGAAAATTGATTCCATAGAAGAGACATGATGAATTTCATTTCAAAATAATCTTGGATATTTTCACACTTTTATATAGGAATGGGATATTATTAGGATATTATACTTCGTCCAGGAGTGCAAATGTTTAGTTGTGGGGGTGTGAACGTACCACAATTCACTATTTTATTTCACCCTTATACCAATGTATTAAACTGATTTTGTATTGAAAATTACATGTATAATAATAAATTTCACTCCATGTTTGATTCAATTATTTTGTTTTTAACATTTTTTAAAAGTGAAATTTTACTTTTTTAGATAATTATATTGTAGGAGGAGGTGATTTGGAGGACCTATGATGATGTCCATGAAAATGGGCCATTCTGCACATGATCCAAGAACACCAGTAGCCTAAAACGCATTCTTCTACTAATAGGTGCATTACAATGGGATGAAACTTTTTGTTATGGTCCAAAATTTAATGATATACATTTCATATGAAGGAACTGATTACCGATTCGTCCATTAAGAGGCCCATACAAGCTGATCTGTCCAATAAAGTGGATCTGCATGGGGTCAAAACATTGACTTTGTATTTTGGTAATATATCTTATTATATTTCATATATGGCCGCCAAATTTTACATGGACGTAGAAAATTTATCTTAAAACAACTCTTTAGTTTTTTCAAAAGTGATTTAAGGCTTTATGACTAGCCAAAACCATAGACCAAGAGGATTCGTGAAATCAGGGTGCCCAAATCCACTTCCCACTTTGCCTATAAATTGGCACCTTCGGCACCCCATTTTGGAGTTCAAACCAGAGGAAAGGTTCTACCATTTTGTAGTCCCAAAGAGGTATTTTCATCATCCCTATAAGTTATTTAGGCTATGGGAAGTGTTACTTCAACATCTTATTCTTCCTCCCCTCTCATGGGTTTCTAAACCCCTTATGATCACCCGGGGAGGAACGTGATGTAATCCCGAGCTTCATATGTGTATTATATGGAATGATCTTTTTAATTATAGGTTGTAAGTTGTTTTTATTCATCATAACTTTTAATTTTATTGATTTATGTATCGGTATGTCATGCTCAACTCATATTATCATGTTTGGGGGTACCCATTCATGTGATGTTTCACACACCGTTCACCACTTCCTTTTCCCCCTTTCAATTACAGTGTTTGTGTGGTTCATATTGGTCAATTAAACTCACATATGCACTGTCAAGGCCATGTACATTTATTTCATGGTATCAAAAAGAAATAAAATGAAAACCTAGATAGCACATCGAGTTCTTCGTATGTTGGCTTGGTGTGTTTCGGTTATGAAGTCAAACACAAATCACCCAATCATCGGTGGTGTCTGGCGAATCATTGTGTGTTTTTGACTGAACCCTAGGAGGTATCCTAGTATAAACTTAGTAACGTTCTGGTTCTATGTGTTACAAACCAGGGATTAAAATATCGTGACCCTATATCATGAAGCAATTAAGGATAAACATCAGGAGAGTACCCCGGGTTGATCACACTTAATTAATCTTGTTCATTTATAATTTGTTTTATCACTTTCATTTTCTATTTTCATCTTTAATCATCAAACCCCCAAGTTTAAAAAAAATCATTCCACTTCTAATTTCATAATAACAACCCTATTTTTAAATTAATGATCTAATGCTCCGTCAAGAGACAACCTAGGGTTGCTGCTATACTGAAAAAATTCTAGTCATAATTAAACAACTAATTTGACGTGCTCGACAACACGATTAGTTTCCACCTGAGTAATCCGGGGTGCAAGGAGCACCGGGAAAAATATAAAAGGGAACATGGGGAGGACCTTCGTGGGTAGTGCTGGAGCGGGTAAGACCTCTGCTGGAACTGGGGGGAGCATGGGGGGAACCTCCATGCTTGTTTCCCCTAGTGACATCAGTATGAGGAGGATCCTCATACTGGTCGAGCTGAACACGGGTAGGACCTATGTGCTGGGCGCTGGTGAAGTGAAGTCGAACCTCACTCCTCTAATTTTTTGGGTGAGGAGGACCTTCTCCAGCTGCTATGAGGACACAGGGAGGGTCCCACGTTGTAGAGCGATCAGATGTGCAACGTCTCCATACCAATGGTTTGTGGCGGGAGGAATGACTCCATATCTGGTGTAGTGGGCACGGGAGAGACTTCCGTACTGAGCATCACCGCTGTGGGGAGGACCCTCATTTGGATTGAAGGTGGCATAGGGATTACCTCCATGCCGATCCTGGAAGCGGGGAAGACCCACATTCTCCATGGTAGCGGTACGGGGAGGACCTCCGTACTGGGTGGCATTGTTGTGGGTTAGTCTGCGGCAGCCACTGCCTATGCTGGAGACCAAGAGAGTCAACCCAGCCTGCCCATGGGGCGGTTGGGGCCTTGATCCAGGTCGAGTGTATTAATTTCCCTACTCATCATACATAGGGAGTTGGCGATATGTGTCTGAAGTGGCCCAGGCCATAGTAGCCGCTAACGTTGACTCCCCTTAGTAGACGTCCTCTTCGGCTTGCGCCCGATGACACCGTCGGGTTAGACGGACCGGAGTCGGTGGTGTAGGTACATGGATTACCTACTCCTCAGCTAGTAATACAGGGTTGCGGCACTGACACAGCCTGGTGGGAGCCCTTACTGGGAACCCATGGGATGGGATCCTGGCTAGCCTGACCCGGATATACCCTACCTCATCGACGTAAGGCAGGGAGTCATTGAGACGTTCTGGGGATAGGCTCCCAAAATAGTTATATGTTGGAGTGGGGAGAAGTGTCTCCCTGCATGAACCTCGGGGGTGGCATTTATGATGAGGTATAGATGCCTCTAAATCTAGGTAGGACACATCCCGAGTCTGGATAATACCCTCCTCCTCGTACTGGAGTTTGAGGTCATTGATTTCCCTTCATTGGATGAACTCTGAGGGAGAGATGGGGCGGGTGCGCCCAGCGATTGTGGCTGTTGAGACCATCGCAGAAGAGGCGGAACCATGCGGGACTATCGCGCTGGTACTGCACCTACCCCTGCATCGGTGTGCAGGCAATGATCGAGTTCCTAGTGCAGTAGCTTGGTTTCTAAAAGTAGAGAGATTAACTCATCAGTTCTGAAAGAAAAAAGGAATCAACGACTAGTGACCCAACACCATTCCGTCTTCCATGGCTGGTAAGATGGATCCACGCTGACAACATCACAGACCGGGACATCCAACATTTTGACTTCCCCAACTTTTGGTGAGTTTCACGCCAGGCCCACTATTTACTTGGTGGGACCCAGCGTCGGATAGCTGGATCCAGTGACACGCTAATCCACTAATGTCTCAAACACTACTAATCTCCATATTGAGGAGAATATCTTCACGTCAGGTTCACCATTTCTATTTCTGACACTTTCACCTGGGTGCACACATCCATCTAGTTAGGGGACGGTCGCACTTTTTGTTTCCCCGCATTCCCGTTATCCAAAGGCGGGTGGCATCTGTTCCTTATTCAGGGATATTTTCTCCTTGATCGAAATGGTATGATAGGATGTTGGTTATTACTTCCAAGGATTCCTCCTAGAAACTCATCACCTAGTTCAGGTCTCCCTTATAGATTTAAGACATTGTTCGTGAAACTCTTCCCAATGTCATATCTTCATCGACACTAGTTAATTACACTGCTTCTGTCGGGACATTCCAAAGGGTCCGGTCAGGGCAGAAACCTTCATCCAGGGGAGTAGCCATGTTGGACATCATTGGCGTGTCTGGATACTGGGACACTGGCGCGTCTGGGTTTCTTCCCCTTATTATAGGGCTTCTCAAGGGTGCAGAATCCCGAGGCACCCCACGTCGAACATGGGGAATTTTATGCCATAGACATGTATCTGAGGTTTTCCTTGGCTTCTCATGTTTAACATAGGGTATGCCGCGTGTTTAACGTCTAGCGGAGATGGATTGAACTAATCAGAACACTGATTAGAGTGGATCATATGGGTGCAACCCCTGGAGGGAACAGTGATGTTGGGGCCAACGTGTGGTTAGCTTCCCGGTTGTTGTTAAGGGGAATGGGGAATGAGGTGGCATGATCCCACCAGGATGTGGTGTCTTGGGTAAGAATCAGGATGGATTATGGAGGGTTGAATGAAATGGGTGTATAATGAGATGGAGTCAACTCGAGGATGATGGTGATGTTGGGCTTGAGTCTTGAAGAGACCTCCTACGTATCCACGTGGCAGGGAATCAAATTCCTCGTAGTTCATATGACGATGGCTTACCGCTGATTGGGGATTTCAACAGCTTACCATCAGATGGTGGATCGCAACGGCTTACCGCTGGATGGGGTCACAACGGCTTACCACCTGTTGGATATTTCAACATCCTACCGCCAAATGGTGGATTGTAACGTCTTACCACTAGATGGGGTCATAACGGATTACTATCGGATGGGGATTTCAACGGCTTACCACCGGATGGTGGATCACAATAGCTTACTGCTAGATGGGGTCACAATGAATTACTGTCAGATGGGGATTTCAACATCTTACCACTAGATGGTGGATTGCATTGGCTTACCGCTGGGTGGGGTCACAACGGCTTACTGCTGGATGGGGTTGAACCTCAGGGAGCCTTCCTACATACCTTATCTAGAAGACAAGGATCAAACCCACGTAGTTCTTGTGGGATGGGGGTCGATGAACCAAGGTGGAGGAGGACCTGGGGTCCAATGGTTGTTGGTCTTGAACCTCAGGGAGGTGTCTTATGTACCTTTCCTTGGAAAGGATCAAAGTCCACATAGTTCAGGTGGGTGCAACGGCTTACCACTGACTAGGGAAACAACGTCTTACCATTTATTGAGGTCCACAATTTAACGTCATGCAGGACGGGGGTGAACCGACATGAAAGAGGACCTAGGTCCCAGATAGATGGTGGGCTTGAACCTCATGGAGGCTTCTTACATAACTCACCTTGGCAAGGATCAAAGACCAGTTAGTTCAGGTGGGTTTGGGTGAACCGTCGTGAAGGGGTCGGAGAAACCGGGCGTTGGGCTTGAACCTCAGGGAGGCTTCCTACGTACCATATCTAGGAGACAAGGATCAAAGACCTCACAGTTCATGATAGTGTGGGAGCCGATGTGAATGGGGGTTGGAACCAATGGTTTTTGGGCTTGAACCTCTGGGAGGCTTCCTATGTACCTCGTCTAGGCAAGGATCAAAGACCTCATAGTTTATGTGGTGTTTTGTGAACCGACGTGAAGATGGTCGGGATCAATGGGTGGTGGAATTGAACCTCAAAGAGGCTTCCTACGTACCTCGCCTTAGCAAGGATCAAATACCATGTAGTTCAGGTTGGGTGTGGATCTTACACTCTAGACTGACTGGAGAGGATTTCATGGTCGATACTTTCTCTAAGCCCACGTGAGTCATTCTCGGTGTGAGAAACAAGAGACAGCAAAGACCAGATGATCACGTCGCAAAAGATGCATCCGTGGGAAGTAGACTGGGGCCACTCGTACTTGGTGGCCCAAATAGGAAACAGGGGCTTACGCATGGTTATCATCCCAAGTGATAGAGTTTGGGACTTACTCTGGGAGGGAGTTCTGGGTGGTGACAAAGCCTAGTGGGAGAGGGATTTGGCACCCAAGAAGAGAGGAGAAGCAAGGGTGCTTCCTCCTGCAAGGAAAGATAGGGGCTTACACCAAGGTGGTTTCTCTTTCCCCATGGATAGACGTCGCTCCGATAAAGAGAATGTCATTCCATGTGAGGAATGATTTCACTCCCATGGAGACCAGTGGGAATAGAGAATCTTCGAGATAGGGCACCCTGCGTGCAAGGAACGGGGTGAGGTCATAGTTTAACATCATGTGCTGAGGATGATGGTGCTTGGTAGTTTAACATCCTGCAACTCGAACGAGGTGGGTGTGCTCCGCACCCCTAGAAATTACATAATCAATACCCTCCCACCATTGATGAAAGGAAGACATTGACAATGTCGTGACTAGGGGTGTCGAGAGGTGATCACATTGGGGTTCCATGTTAGCGTGGCTATGCGAAGAAGAAATAGTCATTAGTGTTCCTATGAGAAGGAGTATGAGGCGAAGCAACACATTGTGAAAAACCTTCCAAGGGACTTTGAAGTTACTTCATGCAAACCAGGAGGGTTGCATGGGAAAAGGAGTTGTAGGACATAGGAGTTTATAGGTAGAATCCTCTTGACGCTCTGGTGCTCCATGAAGTGAAGGGTCTTTGTAAAGGGATGTGATTCACAAAGTGAAGTCGCCTAGGCTAGGCATAGGGCATAGGTGCATATGGGAGGAGCTTCATGAAGTGGAAAGGAATTCGCGAAGAAATGCCTCATGAAGCAAGGGTGCCTCGCGAAGCAAGGTGTGGTGAAGAAATGAGCTTTGTGAAGCATAGTAACCCTGCCTTAGCATGCAGGTCGCGTGTGTATGGAGGGTGTTTCAAGAAGAACAACACTTCACAATGACCTGAGTCCCTATGGGGATCCCCTTCCTTCACGAAGGCCTGTGGGATTCGTGAAAGGCATCCCTCTCGGAATAGGTGTTGAATTAAAGCAAAGGGGGAGGCATTTCACAATGAAAAAGTACCTTAAGAAGCTCATGGTTCGTAGAGCAAGAAGTGCTTCATGATTTGAGAGTTGAGAAGGTGAAATGTTGGATGATCCATCCTTTTGGATCTAGGGGACCTCTGTATTTATATTCAAGAGGCACCATGAAGAAGATCTCGCTCAGCGCAAAGATAGAGTTTGCTCCACGGCGGGTCGCTAACGTCAAAGGGGTTCATGGAGCCTCCCGCTTCCTTGCTCTGCAGCAGGGTCGTGAACATCAAAGGGGTTTTTGGAGCCTCCTGCATCCTTGCTCCATGGTAGGGTCATGAACTTCAAATAGGTTCGTGGATCCCCCCACTTTTTTGCTCTGTGGTGGGGTCATGAACGTCAAAGGGGTTTGCAGAGCCTCCCGCCTCCTTGCTCCGCGGCGAGGTCATGAACGTCAAAGGGTTTCGCGGAGCCTCCCTCCTCCTTACTCTATGGTGGGCATGGGGCAACAGGGATCCATGAATGGTCTTCACAAGGTATCCTCATATACTTCCCTCTTGTTCTTCTTCATCCCAACTTTTGGTGCCAACAATCATTAATGATTCTGAAGGGAATCACTATGAACTCATTGTGTCCATACCACATTCGAAATGAAGTCTTGGGAATATCTTCTTTCCTCGCCTTTAATTAGTGATATCCTAACTACATTTCTACCTTAGGGAAATAGTTATCCCCACATAGTTGATCGAACAAGTCATCTATTCATGGTAGTGTATATTTTTTCTTTATCATGATTTTTTTGATCTCATGATAATCAATGCAGAGGCGCATTGATCCATCCTTATTCTTGATAAAGAGGACTGGTGAACCCCATAGTGAAGCCCTCGGTCATATAAAACCCTTTTCCAGATTCTTTTGTAACTACTTATTTAGTTCCTCCAACTTAATGGTGTTCATCCTATAATTATTCTTTGATATAAGAAAAGATCTAAGTATAAGAACAATTGAGAACTCAACCTCTCAGTTAGAAGGAAGACCTGATAATTATTCTGGGAACACATCAGTGTAGTCCCTACCAATGGACATGTATTTGAGCATGATATTCTCCTTTGTATCAATCATTTGAGATAGATATGATTTCTTATAAGGTAATAATATCCACAAATGAGATGATGATTCTGAAGGAGATTCATCCTCCTCCTTACACTTGTACAGGATTGGGAGATTCCTTGGGATGTGAAGAGTGATCTACATTTCCTAAAAGTTGATTTTGGATTTATATAAAGATAGACAATCCATGCCCAATATAGAATCAAAATCCACCAAATTAATATGATATTTTCTAGGAGTTTCAATCCACAAACATTAATTGGGGAGGAGTTATATGCTTTAGATGTAATAATTTCCCTATTCTTTATTCTCACAGATAACTCAACCTTTATATTTTGATGTGGTGTTTGAATAGTTTAACTAGAATTAAAAGATATTAAATAATGAATAGAACTAGAATCAAATAGTACATTTTCTATTCTTAAATGAATAACCGGTTTAACAGTCACCACGTCATTTTTGAGATCCACCTTAGTAATAGTGATGGTATATGACATTACTTTCTCCCTTGGAGGTTTTTGTTGTTTATTGTCTCTCACAACCCCTGGCTTAGGGAATTGCCTCGCATAATTCCCATGTTCCTTATAGTTTAAACACTACATTATAGGATGGGTGTTGATCTGAAATTTCCTTTAATCTTCCACATTATTAGGCTTCTTTAAATCCCTCCAACAATAATTAGTTTGATTCCACTCTCTTCCACATTTTAAGTATCTCATGGTTCTCTTTAGATAGTTCCCAGGATGATTTTTCCCACACTTTTGGAATGTGTTATGTTGGGATTTTTTTCCTTCATGGGATTTTTCTGTTGATCCTCCCATATTAAAATCCATTCTTCACTTTTTATCTCTAGGACCATGATCCAACTAAGAGTCACCAATCTCCATATCTACCTTTAAGGGAAAAATGGATAACCTCCTCATAGCTTTGAAATTCTAGAATCACCAAGTATTTTCATATACTCAGCTTTAATTCACTAAATAAGTGGTCCATCTTACTTTCAATGTTCATGAAAAAGATGGAGGCCTATCATGAAAGCCTTGTAAAGTTTTCCTTATACACCCAGATAGATACATATTTCTTTTTCTTTAGTCTGAGGAACACCCTCTCCATATTAATATGGAGAGTTTGGGAAAAATATTTATTGAAAAATATTTTCTTTAATACCCCCCAATCCATGGAATCAATTTCCTTATTAGAATTTGTGTTTTGATTAGTTTCCACCACTGATCAGCTTCTCCATCAAAATGATAGACTTCCAGTATGACTTTTTATTCTTCTGACTATTGGAGAATAGAGAATATCTTATCAATGGATTTAATCCATTATTCTGTGATGAGGGGGATCAAAATATACTCTAAATATAGGAGGTATTTATTGCATAAAGTATTCAACTAAAAATTTCTCTTTATTAGGATAAGGAGGGTGTTCCACAAAATTCAAGTTATTATTCATAACTTGAGCCAATTGATCTAGTACTATAATGAATTTATAAGCTCCCATTCCTATTATATTTTTCATAATTAGGGAAATCGTCACATTGACTATCACATTGGTGGTTATCATGGGTTCTCCTATTTCCCTCCATAAATAAGTAAATAGAAAAAAAAATAGTGTGATTTAATAATTATCTAATGAGAATATAAAAATTCAACCATAAACTTTGATGGAATAACTTATAAATGAAAATTATATTCTAAATTATGATTCCCTAAGTTTCATAATAGGTTATTCATGGTGATACGATTATCCCTAGGGTTCTTACTAAAGTTTTATATTCCTAACCCCCCAAAATAACTAGACCATTATTTGATACCAACTATAGTGACCCAAGCCTTTTACAAATATTATTACATGATTTTAATCATAATTATCCATGAAATACAAACTAAGGATCGAAAACTCTAGTGTCTTTGGAAGACTAGGTACATAATTAGAAAAAATGAAACTAGAATAAATGATAATTTTATTAATATCTATAATGATATCCTAACTCCCTTTGAGATATTATAACTACATAGGATAATCTGTGGAATACATAAACAAAAGGGGTGATCTAAAATCCTAATAAGGGGATAAACATGGGAATAAAGAATTGCACATGATTTAGAATGCATAACATGATAACATAAAAGGTATGGATCGTGAATAAATATATGGAAACAAAAAATATAGAACATGGAATCATATGATCATGTAAATATTTGAATGTTTCAATAATAAATAACATGACATAAACATGAGTCAGAGCTAACTGCTAAGACAATATCACATGGTGGACAAATTCCCATAATGTATTAGGTTTACTACCTAATCCCATACATGAAGTCTCATGAGACTAAAAATTATACAATGAATTAAAGTTATATCTGGGTACACCCATAAAAATATGTTCATGAATATGTGTTCCATAATAATAAATCAAACATAAGTAATAAACATAAGTGTTAACCATGGAATTAAATGGGTATTGTAATCATGTCATAAGGCATAACCAAAGGGTGTATCATAATGATATCGATAAAATAAGGTATTTAAATCATAATTGGAAATTAATAAAAGACAAATAAGTGTATATAATGATAAATTATGTCCAACTAAAGTGAAAACATGTAAAAAGAGTGATTAAGTAACCATGGGAATATGCCGCTTAAGAGGGGTTTTGAGAGAATAGGTAAAGAGTCTTTAAAATGGGTAAGAGAATAAGAATTTACATAAAACCAGAAGTGAACTAAAATGGTTTTCAAAATAAGGAGTGTTTTTATTAATCATACAAGTTTTAAAACATTTCATTGATTGGTACTTTAAAAGAGATAAAAAAATATAGAAGTTCCCTTTAATCAAATTTTTGAAAGGAATTAAGAACAGAACCTTTAATACATGTATATCCCCATAAAATAAAGATTAAATAGACATTGTATATATTTTTGAGACATATATAAAGAATATATAATAATTATATAATAATAATTAAGTGATAAATTGATGAGTATAGAGAAATAATGTGACTTAAAAGAAATGTGGAGGTTTGAAAAGATCGCTTATCTTATGTCTGAATGTGTTATGAACTTGCACTTAATGTCCTGAATAATCAAATTAGATTCATTAATTACTTAATTAATAACATATTATGCATTTATTTTATTTATTATAATTTTATTTAAGTTCATTTATGGGAATTTATAAGAGTTATAAAGTTCAATTTCATCGTTCTGGGAGAGTTCATTTCATGTTTTCATGGTCAGTTCACTTGTGTAAAATTATGGAAGTTCTTATAAAATGGGAATAATTTTCTAGAAGTAAAATTATATAGTATTAATTCACTTAAAGATTTTTAAATTTTTTGATATATAATTTTTTCTAGTATGAGGATGTTTATTTGATAAAATATTAATGATAAATGTTTAGTTTATGTTGACGGTTTTTCGATCATCATGAACTAGTTTTGTTTTATTTAATATTATGTCTATATATTTGTTTTGGAACATGAAACAAGTTATAATATACATATTAAAAAAATAACCATAATAATGGTTTTATTACCATCCTTGAAGTTGGTAATGGAAAATGAAAAATCATTATCCATGGTGACGGTGAACCGCTATAATTTGGACAACGGTTTCATTTCTTTGAATAAGAGGAGATGAGAAAGGAGGTGGATAGAAGACATTCCATTAGAAATATAACATTACAGTATATAGATTATATTGTATTTTTTATTATTTTATGTATAAATGATATAATGATAAGGTATAATAAGAAATGAAATTAAAAGAGATTGTTTGAGAAAGTTACCTCTTGAATATCACCTCCTTGAAGGACCCCTTAAGGAACTTAGAATTGGTCTTATATTGAGAATAAAAGCTCTTTTATTTATAGAAGAGACTTGGAAATGTAATTTGACAGAATATTGACAAGATAAAAGGCTTGGAAGTTGTGAGGAGAAGGGGTGGTATTTATAGGGGAGGAGTGGGGTGTTTTTAATTATTTTATTAATTTCTTTATTATTTTGGATCAAGACTATCAATAGTGTTGATTATTATGACTAAATATATTAAATGGTTCGGGATAGTTCAAACCAATGAGTTATTACATCATCCATCACTCAAAAATTCATTTATTTGGATTATAATGTTAAATATCATAAAGTACAGTATTTCACTATTCACCAAAAAATCAACTATTTTAGAAAAATACCAAAAAATTAACCTGGACATTTTTCAATGTTTATATTTCAAAAATGGAATCCATTTTATGAAAATAATTTTATAAATATGATAAATTTAATTTTTAAATAAAATCATCATTTATTCGAAAAATACTGATTTTAATATTAGAATTGATTTATTACCCTTTGAAAAATTAATTAAGAGCGCATAAAATTATATAATAAAAGATAATATTAATTTATGCATCTATTTTATGAAAATAAATTTTCTTTTAAATCATTATATTAATTATAAAATTGTAAATAAACATTTATGATTTACAAAAATGTCAACACATAATTTATCATTTTTAAAAAAAATATTTACTTATACCATGATATAAATATATCATATTTTAATTTATAAGATACCTAAATTTTATTTTATACTTTCATAGGTGAGGTTTATATTTTAATAGTCAGATTACTATTCCTAATAGTCATATTTATAATGGTTTTATAGGTTCTTTAATTTCTATAAATACCACTTATTTCATTCATTCTTTATTCAATTATATTTTATATTAAGGTTATATATATACTTTAATCTTCAAAATGAATATTTTATTATTAAAATTATGTTTTATTTAGATGGATTTGTTCATGAGTGTGGTCATTCTAGTGGATCGGTTATATCCAAATTTTCCCATTCTTGTTGTCTTATTTTCTCTTTATTGTCCTGTTGTAATACTTAGCATTCTTATTGGTTTATTTACTAACTAATGTATCATTATCCATTTATGAGAATAATATTTTTATTGGGTTCTATATGTGATGTATGTGCTTTATAATTATAATAAGGGAAATTCCATTGATAAAATTATGGGTCGTTACATTCTTCCCCCCTTATTAAATTTTTTCCTCAAGATTTTTTTTTACATACTAAGGTGAAAATAGGTGAGTATATTTATCCCTCATCTCTTCCTATATTTTCCATGCCGCCTCTCCATACTTATGGTTTCTTCATGGTACCTTGACAAAGTGAATGTCCTTATTACATAGAACCTTATCTCTGCTATCCAAAATCTTCACCAGCTACTCCTCATAAGAGAGATCATTTTCCAGTTGTACCACCTCTGAATTCAGTACATGTGAGGGATCTGGAATGTACTTCTTCAAGAGGGATACATAGAATACATCATGTACTTTAGAAATTTTTGGAGAAGGTTCTAGTCGATATACCACATCTCTGACATGATCAAGAATCTCAAAGGGGTTGATGTACTTGGGACTTGGTTTTCCTTTCTTCCCAAATATCATGACCATATTCCATGGATATATGCGGAATAATACCATGTCAAAAAACTGAAACTCTAAGTCTCATAAATTATTATCTTTATAGCTCTTCTTTCAACTTTGGGAATATCGGATATCTTACTGGATGGTCTTCAACTTTTTCTTCCATTTCCTCAACCGTTTCAAGTCCTAACAGCTTACATTCACCAACATCATCCCAGCATGCAAGTGTCCTGCATCTTTTCTCATAAATGGATTCATATGGATCCATTTGGATTCTTTAATGGGAACTATTATTGCAAGAGAATTTGAAAAGTGTAATATGTTGATCCCATACTCCTTTTAAGTTCATTGAGAATTCTCCCCACATGTCTTCCATTATCTGAATAGTCTGGTCAAATTTTCCATCAATTTGGGGGTGATAATCCATAATGAAGTTCAACTCGATATTTAGAGCATGTTGGAGAATTTTCTAGAACTTGGAGGTAAATCTTGAATCATGATAAAATATAATCAATAATGGTACTCCATACAGCCTCACCACTTCTTTGATGTATATCCATGAAAATTGGTCGAGTGATAATTCCTCTTGAATCTCGATAAAGTGGGAAGTCTTTATAAGATGATCCAAAATGACCCATATATAATTATTTCCTCTAGATGTCTTTGGAAGTCCAGTGAAAAATTCCGTAGTGATGTTTTCTCGTTTCCATGTAGGTATGGGTAATGGTTGAATCATTACCTTAGACTTATTCCTTTTATCCATCACTTGATGACATACCAGACACTTTTATATATAGTCAGTGACCTCCTTATTCATATTTTCCCACCAATAGTGCTCTTAGAGATCTTGATACATCTTTGTGCTCCTTAGGTGCATAGATAAGGTTGAGCTATGTGAATAATTCATAAGATCTTTATTTATCTCCAGATAGGATGGTACACAAAGTCATGACCCAAATATTACAACTCCTTCCTCGTAAATTTTGAATTCTAAGTATTTCCCATTTCCTATAGCTTCCGCCTTCTTCTAAATTTCCACATCATTTATTTGATCACCTTTTATATTCTTTAAAAGGGATGGTTGAGCAATCATTTGTGAAAGAAATTATCATGTTCCTTCCCTTATGATTTCCATGTCTATCCTTTTTAATTCTATGAAGATTGGATCCTTCTCAATTATCATTATTGATAAAGTTACATGATCCTTTATACTTAGAGCATATTCCACTTTATTTGCTTTAACAATATGATAGTGGATTGAGCATCCATAATCTTTTATAAGCTCTAACCATCTTCTATAGTTCATATTAAGATCCTTCTATGTAAATATATATTTTAGACTCTTGTGTTCAATATATATATCACACTTCTCCCCATTGAGATAATGCCTCCACATTTTCAACTTAAAGATCACAAATTCCAATTGCAGATCATTTTTTGGATAGTTTTTCTCATTAAATTTTAGCTTCCATGAAGTATAGGATATCACTTTATCATTTTTCATAAGTACACATCCTAATCCCTTCTTTAAATCATCATTGTATACTACAAAGAGTTCCCCACTTTTCAGTAGTGTATGTACTAGTGCAGTGATAAGACTCTTTTTCAACTCTTTAAAGTAGTATTCACATTCATAGGTCCAAAAAAATTACTCCCTTCTGATTTAGCTTGGTTAGTGGGTTTTAAAATCACGAGAATTTCTTAAAAAGTCATTGTTAATACCCATCTAAACCAAGGAAACTACAGATCTCCGTTACAGATACTGGTTTGGTCCACTACTCAATTGCCTTTGTTTTATAAGGGACTATAGATATTCCTTTACTGGTGATAACATGCCCCAATAATGATACTTCATCCATCCAAAAATCACATTTATTGTACTTTTCATATAGTTTCTCTCTTCATAAATCCTTTAGCATAGTATTCAAATTCTCTTCATGTTACTCCTTGCTCTTGGAGTATATCAGAATATCATCTATAAATTTTACCACAATTTTCTTGAGGTAATATCTAAAGTATCTATTCATTAAGTCCATGAAAATTCCTAGAGAATTTTTGAGTCTAAAAGTAATCACTATGAACTCATAGTGTCCATACCTCATTCAAAAGTTAGTCTTGGGAATATCTTCCTTCCTCGCTTTTAATTGGTGATATCTGAACCAAAGGTCTATCTTAGAAAAATACTCGGTCCCACATAGTTGATCAAACAATTAATCTATCTATGGTAGGGGATACATGTTCTTTATCATTATTTTTTATCTCATGATAATCAATGCAGAAGTGCATTGAACCATCCTTCTTCTTCACAAAGAGGACTGGTGCACCCCAAGGTGAATCACTCGGGCATATAAATCCATTTTCTATATTCTATTATAAGTAATTATTTAGTTCATCTAACTTAATCATGGATATAATGTAAGGAATCTTTGATATGGGCATAGATCTAGGTATAATATCAATTGATAATTCAACCTCTTGATCAGGAGGAAGACCATACAATTCTTCAGGGAACACATCAATTTATTCCCTCACAATGGGCATGTCTTCGAGTATGATCCTCTCTTTATATCAATCATTTGAGATAGATATTATTTCTCATAAAAAAAATAATTACTACAATTGAGATGATGATTCTAAAGGATATTTTTCCTCTTCCTTGAGCTTATATATAATTGGGTATTCCTTGTGATGTGAAGAGTGATCTCCCTTTCCCGATATTTAATGTTAGATATATATAAAAATATCCAATCCATGCCCAATATAGAATAAAAATCTACCAAAGTAAGATGATATTTTCTAGGAGGTTTTATCCACAAACATTAACCAAGGAGGATTTATATACATCAGATGAAATAATTTCCCCATTTTTTTTCTCACATATAACTCAACCTTCATATTTTTAGGTGGTGTTTGAATAGTTATACTAAACTTGCAATATATGAAAGAATGCATAGAACCATAATCAAATAGTAAATTTTCTATTATTGAATGAATAACTAGTGTATCATTCACCACATAATTTTTAGGATCCACCTTAGTAGTAGTGATAGAATTTTCCCCTCCTGACTACCTTGGAGTTTTTTATTGTTGATTGTATCCAAAAACCCTTATCTTAGGGTATTGGATTGCATAATTCCCATATTCATTGAAGTTGAAACATTTTACTATAGGATGAGTGTTAATATGAACCTTCCTTTATTCTTCCTCATTAGTGGGTTTCTTCAAATCAATTTGATAATAATTATCATGATTCCCATCTATTCCAAATTTGAAGCATCTTCTAGTTTCCTTTAGAAAGTTCCCAAGATACTTCTTCCCACACTTTTGACATGTAGGATGTTGGGTTTTCATTCCTTCATGGGATTTATCTATTTATCCTCCCATATTAAACTCCATTTTCCACTTTTTATCTCTAGGGTCATGAGCCAACTAAGAGTCACCAATCTCCATCTCAACCTTAAGGTCACAATGTATAATCTCTTTATAGCTATCAAAGTCTCAAATCTCAAAGGATTTTCATAGACTCATCTTTAATCTAGTAAATAAGTGATCCACCTTAATTTCAATATTAATTAAAAATATGGAGTTTTATTGTACAAGACTTATAATTTTTTACTCATATTCCCTGATAGATTCATCTTCCTTTTGCTTCAATCTGAGAAACTCACTCTCTATCTTAAGATAGAGAGTTAAGGGAAAATATTTATTGAAGAATATTTTCTTGAATTCTTCCCAATACATGGAATAAATTTCATCCTTATACTTTTTGTTTTTTAATAGTGCCTAATACTGATCATATTCCCCATCAAAATGATAGACTATCAGTATGAATTTATCTTCTTCTGACCATTAGAGAATAGAGAATATCTTCTCAATGGAGTTAATCCACTGTTCTGTGATGAGGGGATCATAATGTACTCTAAATATAGGATCCATTTGTCACATAAAGGAATAAAATGAAAATTTCACTTTATTAGAAGGATGAGGGAATTCCACACAATTCAAGTTATTATTCATAACTTAATCCGGATTAGCTAGTACTATCAGGAAGTTATGAGCTCTTATTCCCATTATATTTGACATTTAATTAGGGAAATAATCACATTTCTTATCACATTGGTTGTTATCATGGGTTCTTCTATTTCTCCTAATTAACTAAAAAATGATAAAAAAAATTATTGTGCTTTAATACTTACCTAATGAGCATATAAAAATTCAACCATAAACCTGGAGGGAATAACTTATAAATGAAAAATATATCCTAACTTATGATTAACTAAGTTTCAACATAGGTAATTCATGGTGATAGGATTATCCCTAGGGTTATTACTAAAGTTTTCTAGTCATAATCCCAAAAAATAACTAGATCATTCTCTGATAGCAACTATAGTGACCGAAGCCTTTTATACATATTATTACATTAATTTAAGCATAATTATCCACTAAATACAAACCAAGGATCGAAAAGTATAGTATATTTGGAAGACTAGGTACATAATTAGAAAAAATGAAACTATAATAAATCATAATTTTTTTAATATCCATAATGATCTCCTAAATACCTTTGAACTTTTATAACTACATAGGATAACTTGGGGAATACATAAACAAAAGGGGTGAGCTAAAAAGCCTAGTAAGGGAATAAACATGGAAATAAATCATAGCACATGAGTTAGAAGGCATAACATGATAACATAAAAGGCATGGATCATGAATAAACATATATAATCATAACATATAGAACATAGAATCATATTATCATAGAAATATTGGAATGTGGTAGAAACATATAACATGACATAAACATGAGTTAAAGCTAACTACTAAGACTATATCACATGGTGGAGAAAGTCCTATAATTGATTAGGTTTACTCTCTAATCCCATACATGATGTCTCATGTGACTTAAAATTACCCAATGTATTACAACACTATTTGTGTGCACCCATCATAATATTTTCATGAATATGTGTTCCAAAATAATAAATAAAACATAAGTAATAAATATAAGAGTAAACCATGGAATGAAATGGGTATCGTAATCATGTCCTAAGGCATAATCAAAGGGTTTATCATAATGGTATCCATTAAATAAGGTATATAAATCATACTTGAAAATCCATAAAGTAAAAATAAGTTTATATCATGATAAATTATTTCCAACTCAAGTGAAAACATATAAAAATAGTGGTTAAGTAACCTTGGAAATGTGCTACTTAAGTGGGGTTTTAAGAGGATAAGTAAAGAATATTTAAAAGGAGTAAGAGAATAATAATTTATATAAAACTATAAGTGAACCAAAATGGTTTTAAAAATAATAAGGAGTGTTTTTATTAATAATATAATTTTAAAAAATTTCAGTTATTGGTACTTTAAAAGAGACAATTAAAATAGATAAGTTATCTTTAATCTAATTTTCAAAAGGAATTAAGAAAGAAACCATTAATACATGTATATCCCCAAAAAATAAATACTAAATAAACATGGTATATATGTGTGAGACATATATACATAATATATAATAATTATATAAGAATAACTAAGTGATAAATTGAGGCGGATGGAGAGATAATGTGACTTAAAGGAAATATGGAGGATCAGAAAGATCCCTTACCTTATGTCTGAATGCATTCTGTAATTACACTTAATGTCCTAGATAATAAAATTATATTCATTAATTACTTAATTCATAACCTATTATACATTTATTTGATTTATTATAATTTTATTAAGTTCATTTATGGCTATTTAGATGAGTTATAAAGTTCAATTTCTTCATTCCAAGAGCGTTCGTTTCATATTTTCATAGTCAGTTCACTTGTGTAAAATTATAGAAGTTATTATCAAATGGGAATAATTATTTATAAGTGAGATTATATAGTATTAATTTACTTGAAAAAGTTTAAATGTTCCCATATATCATTTTTTATGCTATTAGGATGATTCATTCATTAAAATGTTAATGATAAATGTTTAGTTTATTTTGGTGCTTTTTCGATCATCACAAACTAGTTTTGTATTATTTAATATTTTGTCTATATATTAGTTATATAAAATTAAAAAAGTTGTAATATACATATTATAATTTTTTAACCTTAATAATGGTTTTATTACCATCCTTGAAGGTGGAAATGGAAAACAAAAAATCATTATCCATAGTGACAGTAAACCGCCATAATTTGGACAATGGTTTCATTTATTTGAATAAAAGGAGATGAGAAAAGATGTGGAAAAAAGATATTCCATTATCAATATAAAATTCTAGTATATACATGATACTTGATTTATTATTCTTTTATGGATTAATTAGGTGATGAGAAGTTCAAATAAGAAATGAAATTAAAAGAGATGGTTTGAGAAAGTTACCTATTGAATATCACCTCCTTAAAGGACCCATTATGGAACTTAGAATTGGTATTTTTTTTATATAAAAATCTCTTGGACATGGGTAATAGGATTGGGAAGGTAATTTAGTACAATATTTAAAATCTAAAAGGCTTAGAATGTGTAAGGAGAAGGGGTGGTGAGAGGTGGTATTTATAGGGGGGAGGGTTATTTTTTATTGGTTTATTTTCTAACTAATGTATCATTCTTCATTTATGAGAATAAAGTTTTTATTGGATTCTCTATGTGATGTATGTTCTTTATAATTATAATAAGGTAAATTTTGTTGATATAATTCTTGGTTGTTATAGTGGGAGGGACCTTATGCCTTACACAAGGTCCACTCCAATGAAGCTTAATTGTTAATCACAATGGATGGGGAACGCACTATGCCCCCTACCAATGTAATATTTATTAAGAAATATTTTTTGTGATTAACAACCAATGGTCCAATTAATATGAACTAAAACTACAAGACATCTTCATCCTGACCACATGACATAAAACTACATGGTTAACTTCATTGTTTCATGATGTAAAACTACACAACATTTCAATCCATGCTTGAATGGATCACAACCTTGGGTAGTGGTCTTCTAATACAACTCCTATCCAAAAACTACGAATGGATCAATTCCTGCCTACACAGGATATGTAGAGATGTCTAGACTTCCTATCTTAGTCCAATCCTTAAATCCACCCATTTATGAGGCCGTCTTTTCCAACCTTTGTCCCTTGAGTCCTATCTTCACGTCGTGTTTATCACTTATTGGCTGGAGAGGAAATCATTGTTCCATTCGTATGACCTAAACCTACAAGACACCATCATCCTAACCACATGATGTAAAACTGCATGGTTAACATCCTTGTTACACGGTGTAAAACTACATAACATTTTGATCCATGCTTGAATGGATCACAACCTTGGGTTTCAGTCTCCTACTACGCCTCCTTTCCAATAAATATGCGTGGCTTGAATCCTATCATCATAAATAACATAGTGATTCCCAAATCTCCAATCTTGGGTCCAGCCACAATAACAAAATTTCCCCTTCCCTATGTATAGGTTATACCTACACAAGAATCTCTCTTATAGAACTACATGTGGCTTGATTTCCACCTTAATGAGATACATAGTGATGCCTAGACCTTATTTCTCCAATACCAACCACACATTCACCACAAAACCATATTTTACTTGCGGCATTATCACATTAACTTTTTGGGATATGTAGGGATTCCTAAATCCTGAATACTGGTCTAGATGCAATATAAAAATTCCCCACTCTTATATGTACAAGCCATATCTATATAGGAGGGTCCAATATGGGTTCTCACCCTACTTATGTTACCATATTCAAACAAAAAAAATACCCCCTCGTAAAAATTTAATTAAGTGTGGGGATTCTTTATGCTAGAAACCTCATTTTGAGCATGGTATACAGTCATTCCTTACTCTTTCCCAAGACTATGTATGTCTTGATTCTCTCTTTTATGAGATAAATAGTGACGCACGGACCCTATGTCTCAGGACCATCTGTGATGATAAAAAATTATTTTCCCTGCATATGATCCAGACCTACATAGGAAACTTTTACCCCATTATGGATTGGTTTAGACATTAAACATTCCTTTAATAATTAGTAACATTCCTTACAAAAATCAAACTCTAAGTCAAGAAAAATATAAATCTCCATAATCTTTCCCTGGCCATCGGTAACATAATGTCAATTTATTAAGGATGCCTTTATATTGACTATGAATAATATTCCCTAGTTTGGATCTACATAATCCACCCCTTAAAAGGATCTTCAACCATAGGAATATTCATTCTCAAGAGAGACCTCTTCTATCCTTATATTCCCTAACAAATTTATGCTGAAAATTGGATTTTTGAAGATAGTCTGCGGCCATTCCTTACATACTTGTTCCATATCAATTTTCGGATTCAGAATCCCCATATTTCAGTTTACAATTTCCCATCATCATGCCTAAATAATGATAGAAAATTATCATCCATATTACCCTGGAATGATAAATCACCAATATTTTGGTCAAATTTATGTGACCTTAAGAGAAAACAATCATACATCCCCACAACATGATGTTAAACCGTGAAGATTAAGTCCTCATCACATGACCCTGAACTATAGAACATCTGGGTCCCTGTAGTATGACATTAAATTGTGTGACACATGGTCAATTACATATAACCTATTACCTATATGAGAGATATATCCATGCAAAGGTACTTAGTACTGGCTTTGGAAACTCACATTATTCTAATCCTATGCTGCGATGAAATATTAAAATTACCTTTTTCTATTAAGAGTTTGATCTATATAGAGGTCCCATATTTTCTCAAGGATTCATTGGTGATCGCTAGTAGGACTAACCATGGTCAATCATGTATTTCATGAAACCCGATTGGGAAAAAATGCCACCACATGTTCCCTGCCATGAAATTCTACGCGGGTTGAAATGACTTCCCGAGTTACCTATTTTTTCTAACACCGAACATGACTCATGTGAGTTTAGAGGATCCATAGAGTCTATTTTATTAGTAAGATACTTTTCCCCATAGAATGATATATTAGGGACTTTTTCTTTCTTACATGATAACTTGATCTTTGAGAAGTATTTGGCACAAAAACCATTGGTACCTCAAAATATCAATACCTCGTGTCATGAGTATGAGTTTTATCTTCAGGTAAGATTTTGAAATGGGTTCCTTTATTCATGGAAACATTCTAAGAATAAAATTCACATCTCCCCACACATGATTCAAATACATTAAGGGGGTATTATATTCATGGAATGCAAACCTAGTTTTATATAATTACTCTAATAACTATTGGCCAAATATTTTTGACCTAAAACACCAGTTTCTAGTTCTAAAAGACCCTAAACTTCCAAATTTAAAGCATTCTCTTATTCCCATTATTGTGATTTAAATAAACTAATACTTGGAAATTCTGACAAGAAAATATATCAACTCTAGTATTACTATTAAAATTGTAAGGGAAATATGGAATAAAGAGACATCTAATTGATAGATTCAAAATTTTCATTCATTGGAAAAAAAATTTATGAGAATCTACATCTTAGAGTCTCTCATTGACATTATTGGGAAAAGGGAAAAAATTAAAGGACTATAATGAAACCTAACATGATTTATTCATAATATTAGCTAATTCCAGATGTGACCAATAAAGGTCTTGCTCAAGATTGGTTCTCTTCCTAGCCTCAGATTCAGCTAACAGACACATTTTCTTAATAAAGAAATTTATCTCATGACCTTTATATCTAATAGATTCCAACATCGTATTTGTTAATGATATTTGTGCCTTTATCCAAGATATGTGAGGCTTACATTCTCACAAATCCAAAGTCTATGTATAAATCCAATCATGAAATCATGCTTCTTCAGTAGATAAGTGATGTAGCTCAATAGAAATTTCTGTTAAATCTTATTCATGGTTATTGGAAAGATTAAATTAGATTAGATCATATTCACAAGTAGAAAAATACTCCTGAGAGATGAAACTTGAAGGATAATGGAATTCAAGTGATTTTAATCAAACCTACTTGTGCCTAAGCCAAGGAAAATTTGAGGAAGGGTGTTCATCTTATCAGTAATCTTCACCAAAGGATTCTCCCTGATGATAATGTAAATTTGGTGCAAAGACTATTTTTGAACAGCCTAATGTTAAATGGTAACACTAGGATCCTAAACCTGTTCACCTACTGCTATTGGTATATAATCTAGGATTGCATTCACAATAGACAAGATAATTCTAAATTATGACATCGAAGTGGAAAAATTCCTCTATATTTTCCTCTTGTTTAATCTCAATAACTAAGATGAAAAGTTTGGCATCAATCAGTGTAATTCCCAATATTGTTCTAGTGGGACTGGAATTAGTAGGGATTCCAACAATACTAATTAGAAATATGGGTTCCACACCACTTCTGATAAAATGATAACTTGAGGATAAAACTCCATCATAATGCTTATAATTTTAGGATGAACATCTTTCTCCTTCAGAAGTTGGTTAAGTTAGCATTATAGGAAAATAACTAAGAGATTACAGTGGTTTATACACCCGTTAGATAAGCTTCCACAGTACCCCATCAGGATAGTATTCCACCAAAATTTTTGCATAACCCCATGAAAAGTAAGTCAGATATTTCATGGGAGGTAAGGAAATTTCCATTCCAGAATCCTCACGCATCATCATCAATCACATTTGATGAAGGATTACTGGGTGTGATTCCTTTTTAATCTTGGTAATGGTTAAATATGAAACATATTTCATGCATCAAATTTTTTTTGCAAACCTATAGGGAGAATAAGTCATGAAAATGGTTACCCCATCTACCCGAGTAGTCAGAATCACGTCTCATAATGAGACAGTGTAGGAGAGTTCTTTTGGAGAACCTCCACCATTATCTACAACAGCTCTAGTGGGTTCCAGATAAGAAGTGAAATAAAATTAGATGAGATTATTTAAAAAATCAACAACACTATTGATTCCTAAGGATGTTGGTTGAATGGAAGAAATTTTGATCAGTGTGGGGAGAAAGGTGGAATGATGTATTTATGCGGTATACTGATATTCGTAACACCAAAGGTGTTCCTCCACCTAGCCATATAAAAATTGGAACAGTCCACAAAGTCAATGTAGGGACCTGCCCTTAGGTATATGACCCAATAACTCATAAATGTGAGTGAGAGTGGGTACAACTAGGTTGATGGGTTGTTCCTTCTCTAACATGGCTACCATTACCAAGGTGTAAAATCTAACACTAGTATAGGCATCACAATATGGGAATATCTATCCACTTAAAAACATGGAAAAAAATCCTTCCAACACAAATTTTAGAGATATGTCTGGTCAAATCCAATAACTCTATGTAGTGTGTTTTCCTTCCTAGAGAGTGTCTTAGTATGAACCTAGAACACCTCAATATTTTTTATTCATATGGTTCCTACTAAGTGAAATTTTTAGCCTTGGGCCACTAGCTTTCAAAAATAGATTTATCCAGTCACGGAATGGAATAAGTGAACAGGTGTGAAGAGTATAACCCAGTGATTTATCTTCTAGAATCTTTAAATTTATTTCTAAGGTAGAAACCAATTTATTATCTTCCTAGGTGTTATCTATAGGAATTAATTCATCATACATATTTCTAAGAATGGGAATTCCCCTTAATTGGTAGATATTCCACAAACTAATCCTGACTTCACCATGTAGTAAATGAAATTTTTTGGTGCTAGAATAATAAAGACTGATCAATTTAGTTAAGACATCAGTTGGTGAATATACCACAAACTGAGAAATCCATACTTCCTGATACAAGCTGATGACCTCTAATCATTTGTGAAATTCTATGCAATTCTGGCACAACCAGAACTCCAAAGCCCATTCATTAGAAAATCTTAATTTGAGTCACAAATCCCACATGGAAATCTATCCTCCATTGATATTGTATCTTGAGATATTAATAATTGATGGGTATTCTTGAAGGTAATACTATAAGGATATCATCCTTATGCTTTTTTCTTTGAGTACATAGGGGACCATTCAGAATGAAAACCTTATCTTGACCCGATTCAAAAACGATTTGTACCATAGTGGAAATGTTCACTTAAACATGATCTAAGGACACCTAAAACCAATTAAATGGATGATTTTGATTATCTTGTGTAATGGAAGAATATTCTTGAAGTCTGAAGTTTTATAGTGGTAATATGTTGGAAAACAGGTAATTTAGAAGCTTTGGCGAAAGGAGACTATTTAGAATAACCTCTTTAGGAATAATTTGATGTTGAAGATCATTTTCAATATTATAAATAATGGGAGTTCTTCACTTGATCGTGGTCATCAGAGTCATGGATTGTTTTCAAGGATCCATTTTATCTTTGTTCTAAGTGAATTCATAAAAAAATATGTCAGAAATATGGAAAAGTCTAGTGAATCGTATAGTACTATGTGGACCATGAATCTATTTAGTCCCTATGTAAACTGTGAATCATTGAAGCCAATATAAAGAATTTATTATTTATATATAGTAACTATTCAAATACAAAGGAGAATAAATGGTTTGTAGAAAATATTGGTTCATAGATGAGATTTTTTCTAAGAGAAAAAGGTCGTTCATTAAGGATATTCTATGTGAAAAAAGGAGCTACATAGAGATTTTGTACTGACTACAGAGAACTAGATTTTAGAAAAAGACAAATGAGTTAGGTATGACACCTTTTATAGGAATGTTCCATCCTTCAGTTACGCATGTACCCTAAAAAACATCCCTCAAAGAATTCAACCAGACCAATTTCTTCCTCAAAATTGACTCCTCTTTATATTGATCAGACCCCATTTTGAGAGGGGGGAATTTTTTGGGTCTAGAAAATATTTCATGGAATATAAAAAGGATTTTATACATTTTTGGAATGGATGGATTAAAATAAACCAAGCTAATTCATGAATATTAAAATGGTAAAGTACCATGATCCACAAAGGAACCCACTCCTTCTGCATAGAATTATTGTTATGCGAGTTGATGCTTCGTATACCACCTCTGCATAGAATACCCAAAAATGAATTTAGTTTTTCGGTTGAGGCATCCTATTTCACCCCCTGAAAATGAATTTTATTTATGGGGTGTGGCATCTTTTTTTTACCCCACAATGAATTCTATTTATGGGGTGAGGCATCCTTTTCAAGTACCTATAAATAAATTTTGTTTTTTGGGAAATATGCCTTTTCAATCCCCCAAAAAATTAATATTTTCCCTTTGTAGGGTGAGGAAACTTATAGAAAACTCAAATCCTTCAATGGAAGAAGTTGAGAATTTATAACCATGCCCCTATAAAAACCCACACACATGGACAGATGGGGTAGAGGATTTTTTTAGAGTGGATTTTCTATGAGATTCATTATGAGAAATCAATTTCATTAGGTAAATATTTACCACATATCACAAAGTAAATAGGGCAAAGAAATTAGTCCCTGATAGAAAGGAGTCCTTTTTGGGCCAACCATCCACATAGTGAGTCCCTTTGCGGACCAGTATTATGCAAACCACATGTGGATGAAATATTTTCGAACCACCATCCCGCATAGAAAATAGTATGTGGGATGGGGTACTTTAGCCCCAATACCCTTACACGAGGCACTTGGCCTTACCTTGGACCCTTCACAAACTATCCAACTAACCCTATCCATAAACCCCCCTCACGAAGTGCTAAGATCCAATTAGACCTCTTCATGAAGCACCTCTCATGAAACACTAAGAACCTACTAGGTCCCTTTGTGAAACACCTCTCACAAAGTTCTAAGACCCTACTGGGGACCTTCACGAACCACTAGGCCAAGGCCTCTCCAAAATACACTAGATATATAGGATCATAGTATAGGGCACACTAGAATTCCCTCTCAATCATACACTCCCATGTTAAATGAGGTATTATTTGAAACCTACCTAACATTGGGGATCCTCATAATGTTCTTGATCATACATTCCCATGGTAACGAGGGTCCTGACCTTAGAGTTATTACTAAGGACCTCCCCATTTTGAAGATTAAGGAGAACCACTTTCCTTTCCCTTTTATGGGGGCTAGTGATGGGTCCTTCTCTCATTCTCTCTGAAATCGAGAGAAGGGAGTCCCTCCTAGAGTAGACCCTAATATGTGGGCACACCCCTCCTCCTCTTTATCTTCCTAGGTTATGAAAATAAGAAAGTAGATGAGTTCCAGACCCATTTTTCTCTCCCATAGCCCCAGAATCATCCACCAATAGATGAAGGAGATTGTATGGATTGTCAGATCTTTGAATTCCTATTATTTCTCACATTGAGCATGACTTGCATGGGATTATAGGTTAGTAATGATCACAGTATCTTCATGATAAAATTATTATCTTGAAAAGAAATTGTCTTTATAAATATTCCTCTTGACACTCGTATGGGCCTCTCCTCCAAATGTGTAATCCCTAACCAAACCTCTAAATCACCATGAGTTGAGACATTCCTCATGGACCACTCATATAGGCCTCCTATAAAGGTGTAATCCCCAACCCTTTCTGAACTAAATGGGATTTGATTCCTGGCCAACTGGGATACATAGGAAGCCTCCCTGATTTCCAAACCCAAAAACCTAAATTCACCCTAATGTTCTCTAGGCCATATCCCAGGTAAGGTTTTATCCAACCTGGAGGGCCATATTCCCTTTGGGTCTCTTTCATCACCATCCTTATTGGACTATATATATATTCCCAGTATATCATGCCCCCCACTTGGGAGACCACATCCTTTCCTGGTTCTTTTAGGCCACTTTGGCATAATCCCCACACCAGCCGTTGACTAGGCATATTTTTCTTAGACTTCCTTATCACATGAAGTTAAAATACATGGTTCGGTCCTCATCACATGAACTTAAGAGGTATTATGTGGCCTGTTAAGTGGAACCAAACTACATGGGTTCTGATTCCTTTCACAAGGATACGTAGGTAGCCTATCTCATGGGTATAATCCCATCATCAAAAAACTTCCATCTTTACGGATAATATTAAATTTTTGAGCGCCCAACTAAGTGACTTAAAACTAGTATCTCAATAATAAATGATATAAGAATATATAATCCACTTAAAAAATGTTACCATCAATGGAGAACCTCATATACATACAGATCTCTCTATTGGTGAAGAACCTCGGATACATACAGATGATTATAAAATCAACACATGCCAAAATAATTAATTGTAGATACAAGGATGACCCATCTTATATTTAATGATTTGATAAAATATTCAAAAATACATCATAAATCTATAAGATATACCCATAGTAGGAAATAGTTCCCCCAAAAAGGGTGTGATGAGCCCGAACTCCCATCCACTTAGACCACGCATCTTCTAAGGTCTCATTAGAGAAATCCAAGTGGTATTATTCCTTTGGAAATCAGGTATTAATTATATTTAAATGATTTTTGGCATGAAAACATGACTGGAACAAACACGCATAAGGAAATAAGTCAATTAACTCCCAAGACAATCAAAATAATGAAAGATTATTAATGAGTAGGTGATAAGATATTATAAAAGGATCATATATGATATTATAAATATGGTTATGGTTATGGAATAAGTTAATAACATGTTTAAAACCACTATATAGTAGGTTAAGTCATGTTCAACCAAAATTAAGCATGAGTTAAGGGGATTCATCTCAATTTCTATTCATTGAGTCATATTTTAATATTATGCACCTAATTACTTTTATATAGTGTATATACAAACCCTTTGACTTTTAGTATCATTAATACTTCATTATTACTAGAATATTAAGTTATAATTTTAATTATTTCATCTAAGGGTGTTTTACTTTAATTTTACTAAGTGGTAAATAATTTCATAACTCAATTTCATTTCACTGGATTATATTACTCCTTTATTGTCTTTGACATCCTAAGATTATGTTTGTAATGAATTTTGAATATCTATTTTTTTATTTCCACTTGTTTTATGTGTATTTACATTTGAAACATATTATTTATTCATTTATTAATTATTACTTCAATGCTATCACCATTTTAAGGGTTTATTTCACAATCTCATTCTAATTGAGATTGTTTATTCTTGACTTTTAGTTGAAGAAAAATATTTGATCATTGTGTAAATAAACTCATTTTAATTTCTTATACTCTAGTTATTCACAATATTTTCATGTAATAATCCCATTTTTTCACTCTTTGGTACTTAAATTAATTAATAAAATGTTTTAAGAAAAATTGACTTCATTTCTCTCTTATGTCAGAAATATGTTTTCTTCCAAAACCATGTATTATAAAAATGTTTTAAAATTTTTTTTAACCTTTTTAAAATGATTTATCAAAGTAATTTTCACCCATTTTAACTCTTTATAAAAAAAAATCAAAGTATTCTTATTATATTTTCAAAAAAAATCCATTTGGATTTTACTGAAAATGTGAAAGAAATATTCTTATCATTTTCTAAACAAGGAACTTTCCTAACCTTTTATAGTGAAAAAGGAATGTTTGTTTTAACTTTTATACATGTATATAATTACCCACATTCATGAACATCATTTCTTTGAAGCTTCATTTTCAAGTTTATAGGGATATTTTTAAAGAATTTTTTTTAAAAGTGATTTTTAGAGAAAAGAATTTAAAAACAATCAAAATGGAAAGGATATTTTCCTTAATAATGTTTTTTTAAATATATTTTTATGGTATTTATATTAATAAATCACAACAAACATTTATTATTACTCCAATGTGTATATGTTGATGTCATACATATTCTTCCTTTGGATGGTTTATGATTATTTTGACCAAGGATAGTATTGAAAATCACTTCCTTATTTTATTTTGTAGTCATTAACTTACCCTTGAAATATTCACTTTCCTATCATCATTAGACATTAAATTTTCCCTAAATATCCATATTATTTATCATGTATATTCTTATTTATTAAACTGTATAACATTTTAACATACGGTTTTTACATTGAAAGTTATTTTTTTATCTATGGAAATATTGATAAATCTGTACTCTTTATTCAATATGGATATTTTATATTAAGGCACATTGTTTATGAATAAAATTGATTATTTGAAATATGAGGAATTATTTAGATCTGAAATACATGGGTGGGTCTTAGTTAATGATATCTCCTTTATGCATCGATAATCTCATGGGATGAATCGGTTGGCTAGCCTTAGTTAAATGGGTTTCTACCCATCATTTTTAAACATTCTTGAGAATATATCTTGACGATAAAGGTATCATCTTCCTAGGAAACATAATATCTAATAATTAAGCATTACCTTCATTAAGATTTTATTTACTATTATCCATTATATTTTCACTATGATATTATCTCTAGATGCACTTCATCTTCAGTTTATTGATTAAATGGAATGTGTTTTTAGTTATTTATCTTTTCATATTGATTATGCCTTATCTAATTATTTATTTGGAATGTTTACTCAGTTATTTATCTTTCCATATTGATTATTCCTTATCTAGTTATTTAAATGGAATGTGTTCCTAGTTATTAATCCTTCCATATTGATTATGCGTTATCCAATTATTTATTTGGAATGTGTACTCAGTTGTTTATCTTTCCATATTGATTATTCCTTATCAAGTTATTTAAATTGCATGTGTTCCCAATTATTTACCTTTACATACTGATTATTCTCATTGATTCATGATATATTTTATTGTACTTAACCCTTACTGACCATTTGAGCTTACACTTATTTTGTTTTATTTCCCTAGAAACCCATGAAGTGTACTATGTTTGATATACAAGGATGTGATAGAGGGAATAATGTTATTCAAGAAAAAAAATATGTTTTAATTTTTTTATTTAAATTTAATATGGGTATCATGTATGTATCTAGTTCACTAAGACTACTAAACTATTTGGTCATTTGGGATTCAATTCTTGTATCTTATTCCAATGTAAAAAAGCAAGCATTGGCTTTGTGCTACTGGGATCCAGGTTTCTATAGTTGGTATCAGATGATGTTTAGTAGAAACTTTGGGAACTAGATTTATGAAAACATTGATTAGGGAACATAGCCATATGATAGAATTTGAGTATAAGTATAGAAGAACATCCTAAAGTTTTGGTAAGGTAGAGATTATGTGGTTTTTCTTATAAATACATCCTTATCTGGATAATGCAAGTGGATGTGTTTATGGTACAGATGTACCTAGGGGTAATAACTCTAAAAATAGAACATTGCTCTTGAACATTTCATCATTTGGTGCATGACAACAGGCCTTACTGCACACCTAGTTTGACACTTTTGAGGGATATGATTAGGATAATTCACATTTTATTGATAAAATATTATAAGGGATTTGAATATATGATGATAAAGAATGACCTAGTTTAAACCTAAGGTGTATTATATTGAGAATAAGATGTATAAAATTAATGGAAAATGTTTTATGAAAAAGTGGGGCATAAAGAAATGAATTTCTAAGGAAAATGAAGAGTATTGTGGAAGTAAATAAATTGCATCCTAGGGATCAATTTGTAGTTTTTTGTCTTAAATATGGAAAACCTGGGCATCATCTGATTCAATGACCTCTTCTAAAGGCTAACCCCTAGACCAATGAAGAACCTATGTTGAAATAAAATGGATGAATTATTTATTTATTGTAGTTCAAGAATTAAAATTTTGGAAGTATTTTTTTTACCAATGGTATTTTGATGATAAGAATTATGAAACATATAAGGATTGTGTTAAATTTTAGAATCATATGTGTCTTAATTAACATAAGAGTTATGGATACCATAATGGTTTATGAGTTTAATATTGAAAATAAGTTTAAATTCTTAAAAATTTCTTTTTAGGTTTTGTGTGATGAGAGTCTACTAAGATTAAGGACATTTTGGATAAATTTATGGAAAGTATATGTTTTAGTGGAAAAGTTATTTTGAGGAATAATTTTTTTACATTTTATAGATATAATTTTAAATTTATTGATAAACTTTAGGGTTAATATTATCATTAATTACATTGTAATAATAGTAAAATAATATTATTAGACTTCATAAAAAAGTTGTATTGAAAAAACTGGTAAAAAGGTTATTTAATGATTAATTTTATTTCAAGGATGTCCATCATATTTTTTTAGGAATTTTATATAAATTATATTAATATATTTTAAAAAAGGATAACCATTATGTTGGGTGAAACCCCATTTCATCCAACAAGGTAATGGGGATTGAACCCATGACGGAAGGATGGTAAGGGTTTAGCATCTACCATTGGCCTATGCAATGTCCTAGTTAATATGCCATTATTTTTAGGTAAATTGTTTGAAAAATAAATATTAATGATGAACCAATTGTTCTAATTTCCAAGTTTATAGATTAATTTATTATATTTGAAAAATTATTCTAACTATATTGGTTTTGGAAAATAGTTAGAGATATAAAGAAAGAATTGTCACTCTTTTATGGATCTTATAATCTGTTAAAAGTAAATTTTAGTGCTTTAGGCATAAAAAATCATTTTTGGATATCCATTTCTTGGAGTAAGGTATGAATTGGAAATTTATTGAAGAACAACCAAAGGATGAAATTATGATTATGATATATAAACATATCAACTAAGTATATTTCCTTATATTCATATACAGTAAAAGAATCTCTCAACTTTAGGAAAAGAATCATAAAACAAAAATGTTATCATATTACATTCATATCTGATGAACCATATGGAATTTTAAATAATCATAAATTTATGTTTTTGAGGCCATTAACTTTCTATTGATCATTCACTTACTTGTGATCAATGAACTCAATCACTCTTTAAAATTATTTACACTTTTATTTTATGTTCATATCTTTACTAGACACCAATGTTCTCTAACTTAGAAACCTAATTATGCATTATTACATATGACCTTTTTACTTACCTATATCTCTTATTATGAGTATATTTTATTAAATCCTTTTATGATATTGTTTTTTCAATAATGGTATTTCCAAATATCAAACCCTTGATTACCAAGATCAAGTTTAAATTGTGAGGACGCAATTTATTTAAGGTGGGGACAATGTAACGCCCCAAAATTAAAAAATAAAAATACTATATTTGATAGAGTATGTGAAATATAACATTGATTTTATCTTACATTACATTAAATACTAATTTTATCTTGTGTTACATGAAACATTTATTTTAGCTTGTATTACATGCAACAACGAATTTAAACAAAATGTGAAATATTATTAAAATATTATTATTAGATATAATAGTAATCACCTAGCCATTAAATTAGTTGGAATGAATAATACTAACTAAATTATGAAAATTATAGTTATATATTGATTATAAAAGAAATAAGGATCATTTAAAATAAAAAGGAAATATTTTCTGAAAAACTATATTTTTTCTAAAAGTTAGATTAGTCGCGCTTTGCATGCATAATTTAAAATTAATTTTTACCACTTTTTTTAAAATTTATTTGAAAAATTTAACTTAATTTTTGAAACTATAAAAAAAATTACCTTAAGGTGAATTTTTGAGATTTTTCTGAAAAGTTTCATTTTTTGATGAATAGTGAAAAATACTGAATTTTAATTGAAAACTGTCTTTTCATTTAAATTATTCATAAAGTTAAATTTTATTTAAAATTGTTTTTAAAATATAATTAGTTAAATTTTATATCAATTAATAAAATTTATTTCATTTTAACCATTTTTATGTTGAATTTTGTTATAAAAACATTGTAAACTTTTGAACATTTTCTCTTAAGAAACTCGAGTTCTCAACATGTTTGCGAGATTAATTTTAAAATAAATTTTGAAAATTATATGAATTTAATTTAGAAAAATGGGTTACATATTTATAATATTCATAATTTAAAATATCTAATAATGTCAACTTAATTTTTTACCAAAATTAATAGTGAATGCAGTAAAAATTAATTATCGTGGTTAAGGTAAAAATGGGTTTACTTGGGGGTAAACTAAAAAGATAAGGGTATAAATAACCTATAAAATTTTATAAAAACTATTTTGTGACTATATTTATACCATTAAACCACTAATGTTAGATAATGTTCTATTTTCTACCCTTTTAGCATATGAAAAACATGGGAGCACTCAATTCTTTTCAAAAATACTAAGTGTGTCATATCCCCAACTTATAAAAGATCATTCCCTCTCCTGTCTTATTCATACCTTAAAAACACTTTGGTTTAGCCAATACCTAATAAAATAACTTAATAAATTCCCTATAATCTTCCTAGAATCCTTATATATAGAATAAATCCAACTTAGGAATGTTTTAGTGCAAACCTAATGAGGATACCCAAAGAAGAGGTAATGTTCTTCAATGAGCGTCTTTATTTTATTTCTTTATCCACCTCTTTCAATTATTATTATAAAATTATTATATAATAACATAATTATCTTCCATATACTTTTATTTTTTTATAATAATGTTATTACCACAAACTATCTCAACTTCCATCGAATTGGTTACGAAATCCTCATTCGTGTGTATAGCGGACTACCGCCTCGCAAACTGATGTCATTCGTTCTTCCATTACCACCCTTCACGGTTGGTAATAATGATGGATATAAAGTATATATATTATATTTATAACATATTTATATCTATTTGTTCATTATAAAATATATATCTTTTTTACCTTCCATTCTGTAGGAGATATGATAATGTCGCTTGTGTGTACGGCAGACTACCGCCTTTCATAGTGATGTGATTCATCTTTCACTAACACCTCACATGAAAGGTGATAGGGATAAATTTAATGATTATATATTATATACATGAAATAATTATTATATTAATAAAATATTTATCATTATTTAAAGATAATATATCATTTTATTTCTTAACTTTTCACTCACTTAAAGATGATAACATCATTTGTGTACATGTGGACTACCGCCTTTACGAAGTGATGTGACGCTCTTTTCATCACTGCACCACATTGATGATATATATATATAAGTACATAGTTTGATATATATGATATTATTATCATTATATAAATATTATATATTACTTACCTTTTTTCCTTAATTATCATTAGAAAATGGAAATATTACTCATGCATATATACGACATACCGTCTCCATGATTGTAACGTACTTCATTTTTCATAACCATATTTCATGATTGGTTTTAAAATTAAAATTAATTCAAAAATATGATAATTATTTCATGATTTTTATTCTGGATATTATATAACTATATAATATGTGCAATAATGGAATCTTTTATGATGAAACATGCATGAGAAGACAAGGTGATTAACAACCGAAACAATGAAAATAATGAAAGATTGTTAACAAATGGGTGATAAGATGTTATAAAAGGATCATATATAATATTATAAATAATAATATGGTTTTGAATAAGTTAATAATATATTTAAAACCACTATAAATAATTTTAAGTTACATTCAACCAAAAGGAAGCATGAGGTAAGGGACTTCGTCTCAATTTCACTTCATTGAGACATATTGTAATATTATGAACCTAATTTCTATTATTAAGTGTATATAATGCCTCTTTGACTTGTAACATAATAAATACTTCATTATTTTTGGTATTTTAAGTTTCAATTTCAATTATTTCATCTAAGGTTATTTTACTTGAAAGTTACCAAGTGGTAAATAATTTCATAACTTGATTTTGTTTCACTGGGTTATGTTACTCCTTCATTGTCTTTGACATTATAAGATTATGTGTGTAATTAATTTTGAATATATATTGTTGTATTTACAATTATTTTATATGTATTTACAGTTTATATAAATAATCAATTCATTTATTAATTTTCACTTCAACATTATGATCATTTTATGGGTTTATTTTACAATCTAAGTCTAATCGAGATTGTTTATTCTTGAATTTCAGTTGAATGAAAATATTTGATAATTTTATAAATAAAACCATTTAATTTTATTCTCATATGTTTATTCATAATATTTTCAAGTAATAGTACCATTTTTTCACTCTTTGGTACTTAAATTAATTGAGAAAATATTTTAATAAAATCTGGCTTCATTTCTCTCTTCGGTCAGAAATATGTTTTCTTCCAAAACCATGTTTTCTAAAAATGTTGTCATAAATGTTTTTAATATTTTAAAAATGATTTATTAAAGTAAATTTCCCCCATTTTTACTCTGTAAAAAATGTTTTCAAATTATTCTTATGCTTTTTTCAAAATAATACATTTTTTTCTTTTACTAAACATGTGAAATAGATCTTCTTATCATTTTCTAAACAAGGAACTTTCCTAACATTTTTACCATGAAAAAAGAATTTTATTTTTAACTTTTATGGAATGTATGGAATTATCTTCCATCATGACCATCATTTATTTGAATCTTAGTTTGAAATTTTACAAGTATCTTTTTAAATAATTTTTTTTAAAATTAATTTAGGATTTTCAAAAAAAATCAAAAAGAAAACTATTTTTCCTCAAGAATATTTTTAAAGATATTTTTGTGGTATTTATATTCATAAATGAAAGAAAAAATTTATTCTTACTCTAATTGATATATTTTGATACCATCTTTATTACTCTTCTAGATGGTTTGTGATTATTTTGACCAAGGATAGTATTGACATTCACTTCCTTGTTTCATTTTGTAGTCATTAACTTCCCTTGAAATATTCACTTTCATGTGATCATTAGAAATTAAATTTCCCCTAAATATCCATATTATTTATCATAGATATGCTTATTTCTTACATAATATACCATTAAATACTAAAAAATAGATTTATCCAGTGTTAGGGCTTTAATAGTGCTAGATAAAAATGTTGTTAAAGACCCCCTTTATCAGCACTAAAAAAAGCGTTGTTAAAGGGGGTCTTTAATAGTGATTTTTTTAACAATGTTAAAAGCCATATTTAACAGTGATAAAAAAGAATTTTTAAAGGGGGACCTTTATCAGTGATTTTTTACAAGCACTGATAAAGTCCCACCCTTTATAAGTTCTTTTAAAAACAGTTGATAAATGGGGTCTTTTATTGGTGCTTGTAAAAAAACACTGATAAAGGGGGGGGGGGTTATCATTGCTTTTTTAGAAGTGCTGATAAAGACCCCCCTTTATCAGAACATTTTTAGAAGTGCTGATAATGGTATACTTCAAAAAAATATTTCATTAAAAAATATATTTATATTGATATAAATATAATATTTTCTTTAAATATGTTTTAGATAAGGTAAATAGGCATTTATAGATAATATATAAGATCTTTAGTGAAACTTTATTATAAAATATTTTTAAAAAATATTTTTAATTAATAATTTTATTATTATTACTAATTAATAATAATTTAATATCAATTTGAAGATAAAAAATCAAAAAATTATTAAAAGATCTAAAATATGTTGAAAATGTAACTCGAACTTCAAACGGCCATAACTTTTGATCTGAGTGTCTGTTTTTGCTCAAACACATATGAAATGAAATCTTGTGATGATATTTATGCCCTTAGTGACACAGGTAAACCTCTATTATATTTTTTGAGGCCAAAAAAGTCCTATAAGGCCTCCAAAAGTAAGTTTTTAGTCGCGGTACCCAAATGTTTTTACATTCGATGGATTTTAATCCTCATTTAAGGGGGCCTTTTTGCCCTTTTTTAGTGGGAACTAAATTTATTACCATGTATTACAATCATATTGATATTATGGTTTTTAAATTTTACCATTTTTCACAACTTAATTTTATTTATAATTAAATATGTGCATGTTTTCTTATATTTACTATAATAAATCACTCATATAAATACATATATCAACATATTTACATAAAAAATTATATTCTAATATATTTAAATAAATAAATATTCTAAAAATGTATTTAAAATAATATCTAACCATTTTTTAAATTATACAAATATATTTATAATGTTTATATATACATTTATGTGTGTATTAATAAACATATATATTTTTATATTATATTGTAGTATATATAAATGAATATAATATATAATATATTTAAATAAATATAAGTATATATATATATCACACACAAATATATTGTATAAAAGTATTTAAAAAAATTATATAAATACATGTAAATATATATATATAAACAAAAATATCATTAAAAGATAGAAAAACAACATGGTGTAGTGGTAAAGGTGTTTCATATTCAAAGGAAAGGTGCAGGGTTCGAATCTAGACGGGCGCACATGAGGCTAGAAACTCACAAAGTGATGCTAAAATGGTTGATGGGGTGAAAATCACTAATAAAGGTGGTGGAGAGTTGTTAAAGGGGTCATGGAAGTGATGATAAAGGGGTCGGACTCATAGGTGTCTAAAAAATATATAATTTTACCCTCTTTAATAGCATTGCCTTTATTAGCACTAAAAAAGTGGTTTTAAAGACCCCCTTTAACAGCGCTAAAAAATCACTATTAAACAGGTCCTTTAATAGCACTAAAAAAGGGTTGTTAAAGGACCCATTTAACAGCGCTTTTTAAGTACTGATAAAAGCTTTGGGATTTTAACCGCGCTACGATTATTGGTACTTTTTTAGCACTAATAAAGGCCTATTCTAGCACTATTAAAGAAATTTTTTGTAGTAGTGATTTTAACATATGGTATTTACATTGAAAGTTATTTATTTATCTATAGAAATGTTGATAAATTTGTACTCTTTACTCAGTACAAATATTTTATGATAAGGTGAATTTTTTATGAATTGAATTGATTATTCGATATATGAGGAATGATTTGAACTTTCAATACATGGGTGGGTCCCAGTTAATGATATCCTCATAATAAATAGAAAGGTTCAACCCATGGGTGATCCCTGAAATCCCATGGTCTTGGGAAAATCTTCCCATGGGGGCAATAAAAATGCACCCCTAACCTAACCCTAAAATTTTCACCTCCCACTATAGTGTCGCTAGTCCTCCCACCCACTCTCCCTCTCTACTATGGTTCGTCTCACCCTCACCTAACCTCATCTCAACTCATTGTTGTCGAATCGCTTCTCCCCAAGGCTTTGGCGCTGTCAAGATCTCCTTCTTTGGTCTTGTTCGACGATGGCAATGACACCCTTGCACTAGCCTCTTCCCTCTCCTCTCCTCCCCCTCCCTCTCCCACTCACCTTGCCTTGCCCTGCTGTTGCCGATGTGCATTCCTCCTCGGTGGAGGGTGAACGCCCTCCTTGTTGATGGCTTGATGCTACCCACACAATTGAATGGGGGTTTTATGTTTGATTGATTGATAATTCTTTAATATTTTTTATTTTTTATTTATATTTATTATTTTGTTTAATTTTCACGAATTGTGTGAATGAATTATGGATTTAAAAGTGCATTGTCTGTGTAAATTTCAATTTATCCATTTCAATATCAGTTTGATATTTTCTATCCATAGGTAATTAGATTATTTTATGATCAATTTTTAAGTATCATTTTTATTTTTTTATTTATATTAAAAAATAATAATTTTTATAAATTATCTAAATTAAAAATTCACCATTTTCTTCCCGTATCAATAGAAATTTGGATATTTTAATTCCAATTTTCATTTTTTCCCTAGGTAATTAGCATTTTTTATAATCGTTTTTAATTATCATTTTTTTATTTTGATTAATTTTTTTGTTTGATTATCAAAAATTATTGAAATTGTGGATTCGTCGGTGTCTTTCCCGTCTCAACTGTAATTTATCCATCTAAATTGCGATTTTCAATTTTTCCATAGGTAATTAATGTTTTCTTATAATAATTTTTTAATTATCATTTTTATTTTATTTATTTTTATTAATTTTTTGTTTAATTTTTATAATGTATATAAAACTATGGATTCGTTGTTTTCTTTCCCATCTCATTTGTTATTTGTGATTTATCAATAGTTGATTAGTTTCATAGTTATATTTGATTTATTTTATGATTAATTTATTAGAAAATCATATTAGTTGATTGGTTTATCAATTTTATGAATAATCAATTTTTTTACACATTATTTTATATCTATAAAATATATTATAAAATATATTATATTATATAAATCCAAAAATAATTTTTAGAAAATGAAAATGAAAATAATATACTTTTAAAATAAAAGAAAACTAAAATTCATTTGGTTTTAGAGAATAATTTTTATTTAATTTTCTTAAAACATGTTATAAATTATGTTAGTATAGATTTTTCATTACATTTTAATAGATAAAAAAATTAAAACAAGAATCATTTTTCAAAATAACTCCAACTTTACAATTTAGTGTTTTAATGTTAAATTTTTTACTTTTAAATAACTACATTTAAATTTTTTTGATATATTTGATAACAATTTGAGTTTATATCTGTCTAATTTTAGTTGTTAAATGTATTAATTGATTTATATTTGTTTTTATTTTGTTATATAAATATTCACATAAATTATTTAATATTAAATAAAAAATCAATTATTTGGAATATATGATTTTATTTTTGAAAAATGGCTATTTACTTAAAATATGTTATAAGTCTAAATGAATTATAATGATTTGAATTATAATTTCTAACTTTTAGGTATTATAATGAATAGAATTCAAAATTATGGATCGCAAAACATAAAAAAACAAACAAAGAAAGAATAAAATGGAAAAATCACTAATGGGTTTGATTTCTAAATTATTTGCTGCAAGAAGTGAAAAAAGGGAGTTCATCTATTTGATTTAATGAGAAATATATGGGTGGCATTATTTCAAAAGTGAATAAACAATCTGTAAATGAACCCATGACTCAAAGTATTGATATGATAAATGAAGTTGTGGATATGGATTATAAGGAGGATGAAAATAAAAATACTATTCATACGATTCATGGTCTTGGAGATCAAATCATGCTTGACCTTGAAAAATATGTGGATGTGAATTATGATCCTAGATTATGGGAAATTATTGATAATTTTAATAGAATTTTGTTGGTTCAACATGGCCCAATTAAAATATTAAAATAAAATGATGCATTTCCTAAGGAATTCATTTATGGGAGACACTTTACTTCTAATAATTATTATTTTCTACTTCCTAACAGTGAAAAACATGAGAGGAAGTGGCTTGTGTATTCTAATGAGTTGGACAAGGTATTTTGTTTTTGTTATAAATTATTTAATTTGAAATCGATGAAAAGTTCTTTGACCAAAGGAGGATGTAATGATTGGAAAAACATTCCAACAAGGCTTAGGGATCATGAAAGAAATTTTGAACACATTGTTGATGTTGTGAAGTGGTTTTACTTTCACAGAGGACTTGAAAATAAAAAAAACAATTGACAAAACCAATGAATGTATCATTGATAAGTAATGAGTTCATTTAAATATGGTACTTACTAGAATCATTGGATTTGTGAAGGTACTTTCACAAAATAACTTACCATTTTGTGAATTAAATGAGAAGATTTATGAGAAGGATAATGGTATTTTTTTGTAAACTTATTGAATTTGTTGTTGAATTTTATCCAGTCATGTAATATCATGTTTTTAGTGTGGTTAATAATGAAATTCAAAAGCATTATCTTAGTAATAAAATTCATAATGAATTGATAATTTTATTGTGGAATGTTATTAAATAAAAAATATTGAAGAAGATCATGAGAGAAAAGTATTTTTCAATTATACTTAATTGAACTCCAAACCTAAGTCATAAATAATATATGTCAATTATCATAAGATGTGTGTATTTTTAGGAAGAATTTAAAGTTAAGGTGGAGGAGTTTTTTCTTGGCTTCATAAATGTTGATGACACATCCGGTCGTGGGCTTTTCAAGTCACTTGAAGATGCTTTGGTTGATCTTAAACTAAACATTGATGACATTAGAGGAAAAAGTTACGATAATGGATCAAAAATGAAAGGTAAACATCAAGGAGTCCAAAAAAGTCTTCTTGATGTAAATCCTATATCATTTTATACTCCATGTTGATTTCATATCATGAATCTTTCTATATATAACATGAAAAAATCTAGTGTGAAATCCAAAAAAATCATATGTGCAGAATATTTATACATTGTTTTTAGGTTCACCACATAGATGGGATGTTTTAAGGACTTATGTGAAGGGTTAAACACTAAAACCATTATCAATAACTTGTTGGGAAATTCACATAAATAGTATTAGAGCTATACGAAGACAAACACTTGAGTTAAGAAATGCATTGGTTGAAATTTCTAATCTTTCTAAACATGATGATGTTGTGATGTTGGGTGCTAAAGGATTGTGTTCCAATGCATTATAGAATTTTGAATTCATCATTAGATTATGAATTTGGTACAAAATTGTAGATAAATTAAATCATATTAGTAAAATATTTTAAAGTGAAGAGATGGATATTGAATATGCAAGCACAAAAATAAGAGTTTTTTTTGTTCATTGAAAAACTTAGAGTGGAGGGTTTAGAAGGCTTAATGATTAAAGAGAAATAAATTACACTTTAATTTGGTATTAATCTAATATTTGAATAAAAAAGAGTTGTTCATAGGAATTAACAATTTGATGAGGATGTAGAAGATGACGCTATTAGAAATTTTTCTCTTGAGGAAAAATTTAGAACAAATTATTTCCTTTAGATTATTGATCAAGCTCTTATGTCATTGAGGGAACGTTTTATGAAATTTTAACACTTTTATGAAATATTTTTATTTTTGTTGAAGGTAGGTTTTATAAATATTTCTGAAGAATAATTGAAGGAACATTGCACTCAATTTCAATGTTTTTTGAAAGACAATGAACATGATGATATTTTTGGGGATGAATTATTTCAAGAGATCATATATTTGAAGTAAATATTGCCAAGTGAACTAATAAAATAAATTTATATCCATGATTTTATCTATCCTTATTGTAGATATGGAGGGTTTCAAATGAAATTGGTAGTATATTGAATTTTTTTACTATACCTGTTATAGTTGCATCAGTAGAGAGAAGTTTTTCTAAGCTAAAGTTGATAAAAACTTATCTTCATACTACCATGTCATAAGAGAGATTATTTTCATTGGAAATGATTTAAACTGAAAAAGAATTTTTGGATAGTTTGAATTATGATGACTTGATTGAAGAATTTTAATCAAAAAATGAAAATAGAAGTGTTTTACTTTGAATTGGATTATAAAGTACCATAATTGGGTTCATGAAGTATCACAACATGTATTGGTATGTCATGATCTATTTATTTATAATTTTTGATTTTATTTGAATTAGATTATTCAATATGTTTTATTAAGAATATCTATCATAATTGTAGCATCTGAATCAAATTTTAGCAATTGAGGACATTTTTTAAACAAATATAGGCGTCTCTTTCTTCCAAAAAAATCAATCCTTGATTTTTATATGAAGTTGTATTCATGGTTTTACACCAAATGGTAATGTTTTTAAATATTTAAAAGTTTGTTTTTGAAAACATCTATTATGTTATTTTAAATTTTTTAGGTTCAATTTTTTATATGTTTAGAAGAAGAAGAAATGGGTGATGAAGATGAAGATGAAGATGAAGATGAAGATGAGGATGGGGATGATATATTATTATTTTTTTCAAAGGCTTAGTAGGTCAGTTTTTACAAACTTCAATGCCTTTTTTGATTGGTTTTGATGTAGTTTAAATGTTGAAAAGTGTAAATTTTTTTCTTTAAGAAAAAAGGGTTTTTTTTCTTGTTTTCATACATAGAATAATGAAGTTTTTTATATGATTTAAATCCTTTTTTGACATTCCTTTGTATGATTTTTTCAAGAAACATGGGTGTAGTTTTAAACATATATTTTTGTATTATTTTTTTTTATTTTTAATATTATGTGGGCCAATATATGAATTGGACCACATGTGGAATAAACTATTTTTTAATTCCACATGTAATGTGAGTTTAAATGGATTTATAATTTTAGGTCTTCAAAGTGTGAGATTTGATCTGTTTTGCTTCGGCCTAATACTCTAATGATCTATATTTAAATAACAACATTTTTATAATCTATCTAGGGAAACAATATTGTCTCAGCTGGTCCTATCCATATGTAGTCTCATGGGACAAATCAATTGGCTAGCCTTAGTTAAATGGGTTTTTAATCGTCAGTTTTAAAATATCTTGAGAATAGATCTTAACGATAAAGGTATCATGTGCATGGGAAACAAGACATCCAATAATTAATAATTTCCTTCACTAATAGTTCTCTTACTATTATCCATGATATTTTTCACTATGATATTATCTTTGGATTCACTTCATTTTCAATTTATTTTTAAATGGAATGCGTTTTTAGTTATTTACCTTTCCATGTTGATTATTCCTTATCCAGTTATTTAAATGGAATGTGTGCTTAGTTATTTATCTTGACATATTTATTATGCCTTATCTAATTATTTAAATAGAATGTGTGATCAACTATTTACCTTTCTATATTGATTATATTTATTGATTCATGATAGCTTCCATTGTACTTAACCCTTACCACGCATTTGATCTCACCCTTATTTTTTTCCCTTTCCCCAGGAACCCATGAAGTGTACTAAGTTTTATATGCAAGGATATACTAGAGGAAATAATTTTATTCTCAAAAAAAAATATTATAATTTGTGTATTGAAATATAATATGGGTATCATGTATATATATGGTTCACCAAGACTACTTAACTATTTTTTCCTTTAGGATGAAATCCTTGAATCTTATACCAATGTAATAAAGCAGGCACCAGCTCTAGGCTACTGGGATCAGGGTTATACACATAAATAGTTAAGTGATGGGAGAATGCTAAAGTAACCCAAATATTAGTGAAATATGGTTCTTGGACCACTAATGGATATGATTCATATTAAAAGGGATCATCATTTTAGTTTGAGAACATTTAATAAAATTCAATATTAAATGATTATAAAATAGGATACTCATATGATAAAAGTTTTGGTTGTGCATAAATAGTATAATCTTCATCAAACATTACTTTCATATAAGTACTATAAAAGGGAGGATATTAAGGTAATTAACATATTATACTAATATAATACTTAAGAATCATTCTTAAGCAAGAATAAAATTTTATGTGTGAGAGTAATAGATTCTTCAGTAGATAAATTTTGAGGTTATTCAATAAGTGGATCTATATGTTTATGAGAAGAATAAGTGAATCCACCTATTTTTTTAAAGGAATTAGATAAAAAATGACCTAAGAAACTTTAGTATCTATTACTCAATGTGATTGAGTGTGATAATGACTTGGAGAGATTATAGGTTTCCTTTTAGGATTGTTCTGTCTATGTAATTGATTCTATAATTATCATTAGAAATGTTTCAATGATATGAATGGATTCAATTCAAGTTTAACTTATTACCCAGACAATTTAGGATTACTAAATTTGGAATATAATGTCTAGAATATTGTGTTGTAATGACAAAAAAAATGGGTAAAATTTTAAACTAGATAAATAAAAGTAAGTTGAAAAGTCCAAAAAATGTTTATTTAAGCAGCTAGTCAAGGTCATTGAAACCCAGAAGAGGTTTCAGGAAGGAGGGGAAACGTATCCATTGGATAGAAATTTCCTAGGCTACTTGAAGGATTTTATCCACATTAGGTATCAATTATATACAAATAAATTCTTTAATTTTGAAAGTTATATGTTACCAAATGCATATTTTACAAATTTTTTAATTATACAAGAGTTAAAAATCAAGGTAATAATTGATGGAGATTGTAGATTTTATTCAAATATACGAGAAAAGATTATTATTATGAATATTTAGAATTAAAATGAATATTTAAAGAAAATTATTTGTATAGTTATCTTATTTCTCTTATTTTTTAAGATAATTTTTTCATAAATAATGATTTTTTATGAACAGTATGATACAATGGTTTTGATACATGTGGTTTATGATTCATTTGGTTCTATAAATTATTTAAAGGAAGATGGGGATAATTTTTTTTACCCTAGATAAAATAATTTATCCAAATGTTTGTTAAAATATAAGAAATATGATACAACCACCCATCAATGGAATATTTTTAATTATAAAAAATTATTTTCAAAAAAAAATATAAACACAAAAAAAAATATCATATTTATATGGGAATAAATAATCTGAAGAGAATATAGTTTCTAAGAGATTAGTGGGGGTATATTTAGATTTAGAGAAGTTCAAAGTGTAATAAATAATGGATTATACTAGAAAATTTTAAAGTTGGATGTCACTAGATATCCTAAAAGGGTTTAGGATATATCAATAATAGAAATGTAAAGGGTTAAATTTTGTTTCCATAAAAAAGTGACAGTTACATTATATCCTAAACGAGTTTAGGATTATTGGTAAAAAATGGAAATAGTTAAATATTATTACCAAAATGATCTTAAGGAAAAAATTAATGGAATATTTCCAAGAAAGATAATGATAATAAACTTAGAAGAAGTTCTAAGTATGTAACAAAAAATATTAACATCATAACATTGAATATTATGAGTTAAAAGGTTTTGAATATTATGTTCAAGGAATCAAACATTAAGAATATGATTCCTAAGCCTCATCGTTATTAAAATTGGTTTACTTCATATATGTTACTCACTGAAGAGTTTATTGGTAGGTTTTTATCATATGGTCATATATAGAGGTGAAAGGAATTACATAGAGATGTAATGAGTTTAATAAAATGATAAATGTACAGTAAACATAAGGCCTCCATATAGGTTTATCATATAGGATATGATTAGATGAGTGATTATGTATGGTTTTCTTATTATTCTTAAAAGATTTTAAAAATATAAAATTTATTTAATTGATCATGTTATTGGCTGAGGCTTAAACTAGATGGGACTTGTCCTCTCATATAATGAGTATGACATTTGGGACCCCAAAGATAGACTAAATGAGCGTATGAACATACCTAGGTAATACATGTGATATGCTTATATATTTTATGAGGGGAATTTGATGTGATAATCCATAAGGATGAAATAAATGTGATGTATACATCAACCTGATCAGTCTATACTTAAAGAATCAAGAACATTTGGGTAGTTATATGGGATTGATGCAGTTTGTGTATCATAGTTACTTGATGTCTTGGACAAAGGGATCATATGAAAATGCATTCTTATATATGATACAAATGATGGACATGGGTATAGAGATACATTTTTTTATGCAGATCACCTTTTTTTATTGAGTATAATTGATTATTAACTAGAGGTTCCTTTATGCTTACATTTATGAATTTGAGAATTCATATTTGTTTTCAATATTGTAAATCCCAGTGGGGAAACATATTGTGGTTGATTAAATGATGATTGGGTTATATGAAACACATAGAGCTACTCTAAAAGTGTTCTAGAGTTTATTGAAAAGGATTTTTGGATGGATAATCACAAGGTATTTCATATGATGTGATACACAATGAATTTCAGAATATCTTTACAAAAGTATTTTGTAAGATATCTAAAAGTATTTTTTTGGATATAATTTCACAATTTATTGTATGTGATAAAATATAAGATAAAATGACACAAATTCTATGAGACTTTAGTAAAAGTGGGATATTGATATAGATACGCCATAAAGCTATATATATATAATGTATATTGATTATCTCATAAGTGATGATATGGGAATGTCATGTGGTGTGACATTCAAAAACCAAGGCATATTTTATGCCATTATTCTGGGTATATCATAAGTTATGACTTAGATAAATCATGATACTACCTATCCTATCATATTATAGGGTCCGGATATATCATATGACCATATCATATGTATTATGATCACATGAATCATGTTATATGATTCATTGGGTAGTGGAACATTAAGTGTTAACATTTGGGTAATCTTCCACATAAGCTAAGATATAATTAATATATAAATTTCATAAGATGTAACGCATGAGATAATCAATAATTCATTTGTATGATGAATGACCAAATCATTACTCATATGTTATGTAATGTATGAATAAATGATTGAGAATACACAAGAGTGTCCCAAGGATTATATAAGGAGGAAACAACCATAAGAATAGTATATTCAATCCTTTCCCAAACTTATGTTTATTCTCCATGAATCTCTCTCCTCCTCTATCCTTAGCCACTCGAGGTACTAGTATACCATGGTTTCATGGAGTTCCATGTCCAATTTGTTAGGTGATTTTGGATAAATGTATGGATACACCGTGGAGGGAGGAACTCATTAGTTATTCCTTAGGTATCTCCAATAATAGCTATGATTGAATAATAGGAATATAAACTATCAATAGTGAAAGGTACACATTCTTCATTTATATTATACATAGTTTTGGTTTTGCATAGCATAGTAATCTTGGGTGTAAATTTTCTATTATCTTCTACTACATTGAATAATTATCATTAAATCTTTAGAAACCATTCAATATAGTGATGCTTAAAATAAATTCTTGGATAGTGTGATCATGAGCCCCGGGGCCTGCATCGTGACTACCCCAATCCCACCTTCCATAGGCCAAGGGATGGCGACTAGTACCAAAGGTGTAATTCCCTAGAACTGGGAAGGCATTGCCTTTATAAAATGTAAACACACACAACCAGAGTACAAGCGGAAGCAATCACTAAGAAAAGATATATAACAAGTGTGTTGAAAGTACAAAGGGTTTGGAATACAATCCCAACTATAAAGTACAAATACAACTGAAATCAAGTACAACTAAAAAGGGAAAAATAGCTGGAAGGTGAAAGCAGCTCCTGGATCGTCCTCCGGGGTTCATACCTGAAGGGTAGGTATAGATAGCCTCCTCAGTGCTCCACATCCGTCTGTCTCCTCTGGGTACAGTCTCATCATAAGTTCCACCTCTGGGTATCGTCCAGTCCTCATACACTCCACCTCGGTCAGAGTTGTCCATCATCTGCATCCAACACAATGAGGTGCGGGCATAACCCATGCAAAGGTGAGTATAACGATACTCAGTAGGGACATCGATACCCTCAAGGTCTCACAAAATCCAACAAGGATAATCCACAAAGTAAGATTTCAACAGATAACCATTACTTAGGTATACGCTCATACATATACCTAAGTTATCAAGTAACCCATCTCAATCATGAGAAAAAACACAAAGGTCATTGACTGAGCTCAAACCAGGATTTTTATTCACGAAGTCGAAACCACGGCTGCTGGAAAACTCCTCCTCTGTAGAGTACAGTGGGCCTGCCACTACAACCAAGCACTTCCCACTAACCTTGGACTGCTAAAGTACTCTATCTGTTGAGTACTATGGGCATGTTGCTACAACCAAGCTCTTTCCACCATGGGTCTGCCACTACAACCAAGCGCTCCCCCTCATAGCCTACAGAGGTACTCCTTCTGTTGAGTACCACGGGTCTACCGCTACAACCAAGCGCTCCTCCACCATGGGTCTGCTACTACAACCAAGCTCTCTCCACTGGGCCATCCGAATCACTCTGAGTCGATCCATTAGCAGTCGTCAAGTCTCATCCAGCTACTAGGTCTCTGTAATCTGTTCGCTCATCACCGGGAGGGTCCGCTCCACGAGCTACTGTTCGTTACTTCCAAGTGTCAAAAAATCTCATGTGGTAGTATCTCAAAGAACCTCCATGTCATAGGGGTCTCAACCCAACTGACGGCACATCAATCGGACGCCCGGTCTGAGAGTTATTGGCATTTTTGTTCCAGGAGCTCGGTTGGTTTTTAGGCTCAAACAAACCCGACCATAATCCAACAACATCCTAACCTCAATTGAATTATGCCAAAAAACCGTCTCATCAAAAGGAAACCAACGTAGTTGACGGCATGTCAATTGGACGTTCGGTCCTTAAGCTATAAGCATTTCCGCTCCGAGGGTCCGGTTGGTTTTGGTTTCGAACCAACTCGGTCGTTTTTCCAAAGTTGTCCAAAACTCACTTAGAGTATCGCAAAAGGACCGCCTCATCGTGAGAATCCTAGTGCCGCAGATGGCGTGTCGATCAGACTTGCGGTCTTAAAGTTATTCACATTTAAGTAAAATGGGCACGGCCCGTCAAGCCCGGTGGGCAAGCGGGTCGGCCCGTTCTGGTTCGGTGGGTCCGACCCGGCTAAGGGGTCGGCCCGGACCAATAATGCACGGCCCGGCCCGGTGGGGTATGGCCTGGCCTGTGGCAGGTGACCCGGCCCGCGCAAGGGCGCGGCCCGGCCTGGCTGAGTCGCGCCCCACCGGGCCGGGCCACGCCCAGCTTATAAAGTGATAGACTATTCCTCAAGAAAATAGAAGGTACATGAGAAACTTTACCCAATGCATGACATAGAGTTTACAGCAGTAATTATTACTTTGAAAATTTAGAGGCATTATAAATATGGGTAAAAGTGTGACATACATACTGATCATAAAATTTTAAAGTGTATATTCATATATAAATATCTCAACATGATCCAATGAAGATGTTTAGATATTATCAAATACTATGACTACTCAACCCATTACCATCTTAAAAAAGAAAATAAAGTGACATTTTCTCTATGAAAAAAATATCCTCCAACCTTATCTATAATGAGGATTGAAATGGATATAATATTTTTATATATACAAAGGATGGAAATGGTAATCATAAAGGAAGTTATGACATCCTACCTTTATCAAATTATTAATCAACCATCTATATTGGAAAAGATTAAGGTAGCAAAAAGGGATTATGTAAAGATACTGTTAGAACCAAAGAAAACCTGGGGAGGGGTGACTTAGGGAGTTGAAAATTTTTAAAAAAATCCCTTTTTATCTTTCCATTATGATATTGTTCCCATGTGATCAGAAATTGTGTTTGACCTATTACTCTTGATGACACCCTCACTAAAATATGAAAAATAATATAGTAAAGTAAAACATGCATAGAAAATTATTTTACTTGGTTCACCGCTAAGGGATAATCCATGGATCATATGTTGATGATGTATCAATCCTACCAAAATCAACTACTTCACTAGTTTTGTGGATACAGATTTAGTCATGGTAACTCCACACCAAGGATCACTTACAATGGTTTTGGGTTAGGTCACTCCTCATCCAAGGAACATCGCCTCCTCTTCTCCTTCACACATTGCTCTTAGAATATCTTCAACTTATAAACATGTGTATTTATTTATGATCATCAATGAAAGTATGAGTTTTTGAATCTTTAATTCCAGATAGATACTTGGTTGATCTTCACATTCAATGCATGCCTCCTTATACAAATTCATATGAGAGTAGCCTCTTCCTATAAAAGGGACTACTCTATGTATTCCTCTAATCATAGTAGCAACAACACTTCCTCCAAATAAGGATAATTACATAATGGAATAATCTTTTTTTACTCTTATTCAATGTCTAGATGAAGAAGTTGTATGCCATCTTTGTTCGATCATGCTTCACTTGAACTAAACCAGATATGATTACTAGAATCCTTCTGTGGTTTGTCTCCTTATTCTTATTCCTTTTCCTTGGAACCATATCTTCAATATTGTTCATAACATCCTCTATTTGTCTCACATATATTTCAAAAATATCAGTAGAGTTTCTCTCTTTTCTTTATTCTTATTGTGCACTTCCTTTGGAAACATAGAATATCCATGTGATAAATATTTTCCATATTTATAATATGACGTTCCAAAAATCTCACAATATTATTTTCTTCAAATCCGAGTCAAGGTAACTTATTTAATTTCTAGATCTTCCTCCTATAGAATAGGATACATGGATATTTAAACCGCTAACTCAACACACTCATGCATTCAAAATCCTATATCTTGAATTTTAAATCACCAATAATTTTGCAGCATGATCCTCATTTTTAATTCTTTATAAAACTCCATGATCTACCACTTATCTCATGGTCTTTGATATTATGAAAAATGTTCACCATATTTAATAATGTATGAAAAAATTATCAATCAAATATTATAATTAATAATGAAAATTCTAATCCACATGGAATTATGGAATTGAACTCTCCTCACATCGCAACCACATCTCAAACTTTAGAACCATCTTTGGTTTATCTTTCAACAGTCATCTTTTTGAAATAGATTTATACTTCATAATGTATAAAAATTTCATCTTAATTATTAAAAACTAAAATAAGTATCTTTAATCATGATAATAACATTAATCTTGATATTTGAACAATTAAATAATAGCACAACATATTCAAAGTTAATTTTATTCTTCAAAATTGTCCATCCAACAAATTTCATACCCTTAACAAAATGTTAAACCTTTCATATAAATATGTAGTTCTTCTTTATGAAGATAAACTTTTTATATATCCAGTAAACCTTTATTTTTCTAAATTTTTCACTTTAGAACAAACATCTTATGTATCCACCCAGTCTTCTTATGTATGAGAAACAACTTCTTGTGTATAAAGAAGAACCTCTTATGTATACATGGAACCCTTCTGAACCTATTACATATGAATAATAACCTCTTATGTATACAATTAATCTTTCCTAATCCTCTAAAAAAATCTTACACAACATATAAATATATTATATATCAATTTTTCCCCATTACTTTAACATATCTGGACCTATTTCATATAAAATTAAACTTAATACGTAACAATATGGACTTAAAATTTCTACCTATTTCAAACATCATACATATTAAACATATCTTCTTATGTATACAAATAATTTTTCCTTTATTATGATTTTTGTACTTTGGGAAAATAAATTTTATAGCATCCAAAACTCTTGCATATGAAGTTGAACTTATTACATTTATAGTGAGGGTTTTCTCATTGCCACATTAAAACATACTAAATCAAATTATGTATAACCTCAAACTTCTTATGTATCTTATTATGTATCAAAACTATAACTTCAAACCTTTTTACATACTCAAGGAACTCCCAGACTTTTCTAAATTTGAATCTTCCAAACATCATGTGTATTCAGTATAACTTCTTACATATTCAAGAAGATTTAGGGATTCTCCATTACTTCTATTCTATAATATCTCACATATACTAAGGCCTTCATGAATTATCCAATTTTTTAAAATTTTAGTGCAACTAGGATATTGAAAAAACTCCTAAATTGACTACATCCTTCCAAAATACCTACCATACTTCTTTTGGGTTGTACTTTTGGAATTATATGATTACATATTCCAATTATAAAATTATTCATACTTATCAAATTTTAAATCCATGTATGATACTGTAATTATGAATTCTCAATCAAACTGAATATGATTCCCAAGTGTCTATTAATTATCATGTGTTTCATCCATCATTGCATCTTTGATTCCATCCTTGATAGATTAAAGCTCCAATACATCCAACAATCATCGGTAACACTAATTCCACACATCCAATGGTTATTGTAAAAGAATAAAACAAACAACCTTCTAGTTATAACATTATCCCACTTTGTATTTTTTTGACAATACTCTCAAAAATACAGATATACATTCACTCTCTCTCTCATAAAGCGATTTAGGGATTTATGATGTTTTTTAGTTCTCTCCCCATTTGTTAATAAAATACAAAGGGTATTCTCTATTCATGAATTCCCTTTAATCTTCTCTCCCACTATATCTCTAAACTCCATAGGAGATATCCACTCAACATTAATCCCCCTTTTTCCAATCCAAGAGTTTTCTCTAAATTACAACTATATTCTCCACACAAATCTTATTAGGGCTAGTTAGTTCGACTCCACTTTTGAAGAGTAGATTAAGATAGTTTGTTATCCCCCATTACCATGCACTTATTTATCCAGTCTATTTGATATGGGTCACTCCACGCTTCATAATCTACTTAACAACATTCCATAAATAGCTACATATTTTAAACATTAGACTCCATTCCTCACTGATTGATTTCTAGTCTCCATCCTTAATTCCTATTGTTGATCCCAATTGTTGATGCCATTTTTTAAATTAAAATAATTCTATATTTTTTACCTTTCCAACTGAAAATCTTCCATTTATAGATGTATTCCTTATAAAAAAATCAGTAAGTGAATTTACCACTAATCATTGAGTCATCAACAAATCCTCAAAGTCTCTGAGTCAAAAATCAATGTTGGAAATAAGGGTTTAAGAAAATCAACCTCAAATTATACTATGTCACCCACCTACTTGAATAAATATAAGAAACTTTATAATTATCATCTTTAAAAAATCCTATAAACACTTTATATCTCAACTAACACCACTTATTAAAGATAATCTAGTGGTACCTATTATTACTCGTGTCCCTACTTTCTTTATTGGGCTTCACCTTTTATAGATGAGGATTAATATCCTTTGAGTGTTCACCACCAAATCCCCCTAAATTTTATCACCGTGTATTAGTTAACTTCCATCATAGGGAAACACTTGTTAGCTTTTGTTACTTCCTCCCCAATAGCTTTTTGGTATCCTATAAAAGCAAAGAGTGGATACCACTTATTAGTATATTAACAAATAATCATGAAATCTATGCATGTTGTTGCTTCTTCTTCTTTGGGGTCAAATACCACTAAATATATAGCCTGATATCACTTTTTATTCTCTAGTTTTGTTCTTGATACCACTTGACATATCAAATAGGGCTTTAAAACCATTATTACTCTAGATCAAACTTTACTTCATATAGTTATATATTTAGTAAGTAAATTCATCACATCATGAAACTTCCAAATTAAACTTTAGAATTCAAAGTGGTTTATTAACACCACTTTTAGAATCATAATTGACCTTAATACATTTTTTGGTTTGGTTTTTAGGCCTGATACCAAGTAAGATATGTAATAGTGTTAATTCAACTAGTTTTATTAATTTTATTTTATCTTAATCACATGTGATTTTTTAACAAAATGACCTCATGGATCATATATCCCACTTAAATCTACACCACCTCTAGTAAATATTAAAAATATTTAAATAAATAGGGAGATGGGTACCTCTGTAATTATCAAGTTGAGGGTTGTGGTTGGCCTTTGGGGATCAAACTTTGTTTCTAGCTTTCTTCTAAGCCTTTGTAGTGGTGTTCCTTTGTATAACAAAACATGTGAAACCTTATTTCCAAATATAAGAATTATATTCCTTCATCATATTTGGATTCATATTATATGTGAGACTAATCTCATTCATAATGGTTTCTTATTTTGAAGTAATATTTTTTCAATTTTTTCATGCTTCATTCTCCTAGTAAGGACAACTCCATCAGTCTTCCTCTCATGATTTTTAGATATATAGATGAAACCACTCAAGAATGATTCATGGTTCACTTATTAAATAGTCATTAGAGCCACCTCAGAATTTTTCATTCATTATGATACTTTATTTGAGTGCTCTTCCTCTTTCCTTGCAATTAGATAAGATTATATCATTATCTTGCATATTTTCTTTTTTCTCTATGTGAGTGATGTTGTGAGTGTAAGATCATTGGTTCTTGGTTCACCTTTAATTTAAATATATTATTTTCCTCTAAGATAATAAATATTTTTTCCATCCTAATAGACTTTTTCTTATACCAATCCTCTCTTTAAATACCATAGGTATGGAGGATTTCCTCATGACTTACTTGGTTATCCTCCTACTGCATTGTATTTCCATATGACCAAAATTATAACAATTAAAACATCTCCCATAAAAATAATACCTCATGTGGTCACTTCTTGGTTGATATTTTAATACAACAAATTTATTTCCCCCTATGAGCCCTTGTCTTCTACACACACACACATATTTTAAGGACCTATCCTTAAAAATTACATTATCTAGTGTCTTTAGACTAGAATTCATTTATTTTATTCTCAAAGATGTTTTAGGTTTATATTTTTAGAGAGTTAGGACATAAATCTTATATAAAAAACCCATATATTATAAAATTTATACTTCTATTTAGTATCCATTTTTTCCATCCAAAAAAACTTTTAGAAATAAACATGTTTTATTTTCATGAAAAATATTCATGAATTTCAACTTGAGTTCTTCTTTTCCCTTAAACATCCTTAAAACCTATGAAAAACATCTTAAAATGTGGGATAATCACAAAAATATCAGTAAGGGATAAAAAAAAGAAATTTTTTAGTCCATTGAAAACATAAAACCCCATAAAATACTTACCTTTATCACATTATTCTTTGAGTTGATGAAATAAATCATTTCTATGTGAAAAACACATACTTTTATCTCAAATGAGACTTTTAACTTATATAAAGCATAGATAAAACATGTAGGAAAATTGGGAATCATTTTAATATCACTCTTACATATGGAGTAACCCTCACGGTTACACATGGAAGAACCATCATGATTATACTTAGAGTAATCATTATAGTTACACTTGAAATAACCATCATGGTTATACTTGGAATAACCATCATAGTATATTCAAATAATATCTTAGGAGAAATCTAATCGATTAACTTTTTCCCATATTTAGAATAACCATTGTAGTATATTCCCATATTCTCTAAGGAGAAACTAAATCGATTAACTTTGTCCCTTTACCAAATGCACTAGAGAGCTATAATGTGCTCACCCAACCTTGGTTTATCACAAAACCACCCATCCTTGGTTAATAAAATAACCATCAAAACTTGATTTATAATGGAACTATACATCATAATAAACAATTTTCAAGAACCATAACATAATAATAACACATAAAACCATAAAAAACATTCATTTCACCCATAATAAATCATTTTAGGATATTGACATATCCATTTTATTTAAAACCCATTTTTCAACACTAAAATTCACAAAACAAAGGGAAAGAGGGTTTTTATTTGAATAAAAAATTAAATCATACAAAGGAATCCAAACATAAAATAACAATTATGGTGGTGGGAAAAGTTTTTTCACTGTGTATGTTAAAATAGAATAATCCTTTTGTCTTTTATAAATAAATTCAAAACATTCCATAAAAAGATTCCTTTTTCAAAACCTTTGAAATAAATTAAAAGGCGATATAAAATATCCTTTATAAATATTTTATTTTCATATAAATATATCTATAAAATAATTTTAAAAATATGGATATGGAAGAAAAATATAGTTTTAAGGTAAACTTTAAAAGAGTATTTTTAAAAAGAAAGCCCATTACCTTGAGTGTGAATCATCACGTACATTCTTTATCTTCCTGAATAATAAGATTTTGTTAATTAATTTATTTATTGAGAAAAAATTTCAAGTTTATTATTACATTTTTCTCACTTATTACCATGTTATAACAAATTTTTAATCATTTAAGTTCACATCGGATGTTTTGATGATATTCGGTTCATAAGTCTAAAATGATTTTGATAGGTTGACTATAGTAAAAGTGATCATTTTTTCATAATATCTAGAATAATAATCATGAAATAATTATCATTTTTATACATAAATTTTAATTTTAAAACCAATCATGAAATATGGTCATGAAAAATTAACTACGTTACAATCATAGAGACAGTAGGTCATACATATGCCTAAGTAACATTTCCATTTTCCAACCATTGTTATGGATTGAAGGTAAGTATCCTTTTATATTTACATAATAATAATAATATAATAAATATAATATTTTTAATTTAATTATACTTATATATATCATCCATGTTATGTGGTGATGAAAAAATAATCACATCGCTTTGCGGAGGTAGTAGTCCACATGTACGCACGAACAACATTATCATTTTTCAGTAAATGGAAAGGTAAGAAATTAAATGATACATTATATTTTAATAATTATAAATATGTAATTAATATCATATATAAACATTAATGTAATCATTAAAATTATCCGTTATTGGTGGATATGGAAAATGATTACATCGGTCCGCGAGGTGGTAGTCTGTCATACACACGAATGATGAATTCCTTTTCCTATTGATAGATGTTGGAGAAGGATATAGGTTATAAAATTAGCATAAGGACATATAATTATATATAGGATACTAGTTTTATTATTTTATCATGTTTTAATAATATTTAAAGGAAGTGGAAGAATAAATAAAACTAAAATATGTGGTTAAAATTGCACTGTTTCTTTGGAAAATTTTCTTTACTTAACACCTTAAGTCCTATAAGATTGGTATTATTCCAAGAATAAGGCCTATAGAATGTGGAGAAAAAATTTAGGAATGGATTTGGGAAGATATTTTCCAAATAAAATAGGTTTTGAAATGTGAATAAATTATAAGAGTATGTATCCTTTTAAAAGAGAAGGGAGGGGCACTCTTGGAATTTATTAAAATATAAATTAATATAAATTAATTTTGATTTTCAAATGGCTCAAAATTGATAATATTATAAGATAATATAATTATGAGTCAGAAAGAACTCATTCAATAATTTTTGGACAATTTTAAACCATATATTTACCCTTATCTTTTTTTAACCCTTTATTAACCCTTTTGACAATTACCATAATACTAAAGTTTTCTACCTTTTAAGTGTTTAATAATATTACTATAAAATGAAAAATAACCCAAAAATAGAACATGGTTGATGGAATTAAACATATTACACTAATTTTTTTAAACCTAATATTTTATGAATTTTAAATCTTTTAATAAAATATTATTTATTATAAAATATCATTAATGTCAATTTTAGAATTATTCATTTATTTTGACTTTAATAACATCAAGACAACAAAGGAATTTGAATCCAATTCATAAAAACCTCTATATTATTTCAATTTTATCAATAAAATTCATTTTTTATATTAATTATTTCAAATTATACTACTTTTAATATTTTTAATATTATTTATTTTATTTTTCCATTAGTTGATTAATTATTGCATCGGCATTATGTAAGCATTTAAGGTAATTATTTATTCACTAAAAATTAAAAATAAATTACCATGATTAAGATAAGTCATTTATATTTCAAAATACCATTAATAACCAAACATATCCTCTGATTAATCCTATGTTAAAAATATTATAGTTATTAAAAATAAGAGTGTGGCATTTTTTACTTTTCTTTACATAAAATATTATAAAGGTCATAATCACATCCAAATGGAATTAAAAGGTCATATATTAGACCTTTTATGATTATAAACAATATATAATCATACAATAAAATTTATTCAAGTGTTAGGGTCATTATTTAGTCCTTACCATTTTATTTTTAACCTTAATTACCTGATTTATCCTTTACCGTGGTAACAAAAATTACTAAGGTCACTATTCATATTGACCAAAAATAAAAGGGAATTATTTAAAAATATTAGACCCACTAATTCCATATATATGATACATTTTTTAAAATTCAAAACATAGAATTGTTGGAATTTAATTTAAAATTTAATCGGAAAAACGCCATAAAAACAGTTTTTCAGAAAAATACCTTTTTAAGTATAAAATGTTGTTATACTAAATTTTAGTATAAAATTAATTTCAAAAACTATAAATATATTATTTTAAATCAAAATTATCTAATGAAATTTTAAAACTAATCTAAAATCGAATTTTACTTTATAAATACTTTAAGAGAAAAAACGGTTTTCAATAAAAATCAGTATTTTACACTATTCAATGAAAAATAAATCTTTTCATAAAATTATCAAAAAATAATATTAAGATAGTTTTTACATGATGAATTAAAAAAATTAGGTTCATTTTTTAAAATTAAAATTTTATAATTAGGAAATCAATATTTTAAATAAATCCTAATAATACATAAAAATCCAATTTGGTTAGAAATAAAGATTTTTCTTTTTGAAAAAAAATGTTTAATATTTTATAATTGACTAATTAATATATGAAATTTTTTTATATAAACATTTATTTGGATGTTACATTATTCCCCCTTTTTAAAATTGCATCCTCATAATTTTATTCACTTATTAAACAAGTGGGGATACCTTTCCCTTGTAGCATTTTCAGACTCCTGTGTTGCTTCTTCAACAATATGATTTTTTCCAAAAAACCATAGCCTATTTAATTACCTTGTTCTATAAAAATTTCTCTCTAAAGTCAGGAATATGAATATGATATTCCTTGTAAGAAAGTTTTTCTTCAAACTGAACTACCTCAAGTCTCAAAACATGAGATAAATCTAGCATATACTTTCATAACATCAAAACATGAAAAACATTGTATACCTAGGATAAACTCATAGGCAAGTCTACTCGATAAGAAACTAATCCAAATTTCTCTAAGATTTCATACGGTCCAATGAACCATGGACTTATCTTTCCCTTTTTATCAAAATTTATAACACTTTTCCATGGAGATACTTTAAGTAAAACATGATCACCTACCTCAAAAGATAGATCTTTCCTCCAATTATCTACATAAAATTTCTAAAAACTCTGATTTGCCCTCACATATTTCAGAATTAACTTTACCTTATCAACCATTTCCTCTTCCAATTGTAGTCTCATTGGCTTCCTTTCACCTACTTCGTCCTAAAAAGCAGAAGTTAGACACTTTTTTCGATATAATGCCTAAAAATGTGTCATCTATATACTAAAATGAAATATTATATTATAAGAAAACTCAAATAAAGAAAGATGTTGATCCCAACTTACCTGGTAATCCATTGAACATGCATGAAGCATCCAATGTCTAAATTTTTCATTCATACTATCCATCATATTGAGGATGAAAGGCTATAGTGAAATTTAATTCAGTGCCCAATGACTTCTAAAGCCCTTCCAAAAAATTAGAAGTGAACCTAGGATCACAGTTAGATATAATGAAGAGAGGAACTCCATGTAACCTAACTATCTCCTTAAGATACAATTGATAAATATGATCTACATACATAGTATCTCGAATGGGAAGGAAATGAACAAATTTAGTTAATCAATAATCAATAACCCAAATCTCATTATTACCTTAATATGACTTTGGCAATCCCACTATAAAATACATCGATACATTTTCCCATTTCCACTCTAAAACTAGAAAAGGAAGAAGCATCCCCTTCCTCAATTTTCATTCTTCCTTAACCTATTGGAAAGTCAAAAATTTCATTGAAAATTTAGCAATATCTATCTTCATTACATCCCACCAGAAATACTCCTAAAGGTCTCTATACATCTTAGTGCTTCCTGGATGAATGAAAAATGGGGAACTATGATCTTCACTCAATAATTCTCTCTTAAATTGGGAATTTAAAGGCACGCATAAACTTTTTACAAATATTAAAACACAATCTTTATCAATATTAAATTCAGTAAACTTACCCTTCTTAACCAATTCTACATTTTCCTATAACTCAGAGTCTTCCTTGTGATCTTTACTCAATTCTATATGAAAAAATTGACTACACTAAAATATGAAACAAAACAAAGGAAGTTCTTGTATCCATAACTTCTAGGACAAAATTCATTATATCATTCACTAAAGGTTTATGTTCCAAATGCAACATGGTTAATGCAGCATTAAATCTATAACTCAAAACATCAGTTACTTTGTCTGCTTTTCTAGAATGATAATAAATTATACAGTCATAATCCTTTATCAATTCCAACCATCTCCCCTTCCACATGTTCAACTCTTTTTTAGTGAATATATACTTCAAAATTTTATGATTAGTATATATTTCACACTTGGATCCAAATAAATGATGTCTCCAAATTTTTAAAGTAAACTCTACAGTTTCCAGTTCGAGGTAATGTGTAGGATAGTTTTTCTCATGTGGTTTTAATTAATGTAAAGTATAAGAAATTACCTAATCATTCTGCATTAGTACATAACTATGTCCTTTTAATAAATTCACACTGTATATAAAAAACTCACCATTTTTTTAGGGAAGATCCAAAACTAATGACTTCACCAATATTATTTTTAGTTCTTAAAAATAATCATCAGATTTTATTTTCTAGATAAACCTAAATCCCTACTGAGCTAACTTAGTTAGTGGGCTAGAAAAACATACAAAGTTTTCAACAAACCACAAGTAATAACCTACTAATCCAAGAAAACTAAGAATCTCAATAACATTTTTAGTTCTTTTCCATTCATCAACCACTTTAGTTTTAATGGGATCAATTGTTATGTCCTCTTTATTTATGATGTGTCTAAGGAATGGAATCTACTACAACCAAAAATCACATTTTCTAAATCTTCCACATTAATTTTTATCTTTCAGGGTTTTTATAAAAATCCTTAGATGTTTTTCATGATCTTCATAAATTTTTGAATAAATCAAGATATCATCAATAAAAACAACCACAAAATTATACAAATATTCATAGAAGACTCTATTCATAAAATATATAAATGAAACTGGGGTATTTTTCAACCCAAATGGAATAACTACAAACTAGGGGTGTCTATGGGTTGGGTTGGGTCGGGTTGAGGGAGTTTTAGGGCCCGACCCCTAGAAAATAGTTCGGGTCGGGTCGGGTCGGGTCACAAGCCTCACGAGAAACTGACCCGACCCAACCCGACCCATTGAGTTCGGGCCACCTGACGCATGGCCAAAGGACCCGACCCAACCCAACATGATGTGAGTTGGGTCAGTTCGGGTCGGGTTATATGGGTAAACTCGACCCAACCCGACAGACCCGATCCAACAACCCGAACCTGAACCCCCTAGATAGACCCCTGAACTGCACCTGGACCACCAGCCCAGCCCAGCACCCCCTGCACTACACTTGGACCACTAGCCCAGCCCCCCCTGCACTGCACCTGGACCACCAGCTCAGCCCCCTGCACTGCACACCTGGACCACCAGCCCAGCCCCCCCCCTGCACTGCACCTGCACCACCAGCCCAGCCCCCCTGCACTACACCTAGACCACCAGCTCAGCCCCCCATGCACTGCACCTGGACCACCAGCTCATCCCCCCTGCACTGCACCTACACTACCAGCCCAGCCCCCCCCCCCCTGCACTGCACACCTGGACCACCAGCCCAGCCCCCCCTGCACTGCACCTGCACCACCAGCCCAGCCCCCCCTGCACTGCACCTAGACCACCAGCCCAACCCCCCCTGCACTGCACCTGCACCACCAGCCCAGCCCCCCCTGCATTGCACCTGCACCACCAGCCCAACCCCCCCCCCTGCACTGCACCTGCACCACCAGCACCCCTCCACTCCAGCCCAACCCATCCTCCCCCACCCCTACCCCCACTGCACCCCACCCCTGCACCAGCCTACACCCCTACCCTTTCCCCCTCTGTCGCACCCCTCCACTAAACCTCCCCCACTTTACCCCTACAAAAAGACTACAACAACCTCCCCTACCCCTTTACTGCACCCCTGCACATACACCCCTCCCCTTCCCCTTCCCCCATGCACCCCACCCCTGCACAACCTACACCCTTGTTGCACCAGCCTACACCCCTACCCCTTCCTCCTCTGCTGCACCCCTCCACGCCAGCCCAACCAAACCTCCCCAACTTTACCCCTCTGCCTGTAGGACTTCACCAACAACCCCCGCTTGCACTAGCCCCCCTCCCCACTGCACTAGCCTCCCCCCTTACCCCCTTCCCCCTTTACTGCACCCCTGAACAGCCCAACTCCTGCACATACACTCCTACCCTTCCCCTCCCCCCATGCACCCCACCCCTGCACAACCTACACCCCTGCACCAGCCTACACCCCTACCCCTTCTCCCTCTGTCGCACCCCTCCACTCCAGCCCAACCAAACCTCCCCCACTACAGGACTACAACAACCTATCCCCTTGCACCATCCCCCCTCCCCCCTCCCCCCTGCACCAGCCAGCCTCACCCCTTCCCCCTCCCCTCCCCCCTTTGTTGCACCCCTACACAGCCCAACCGCTGCACATACACCCCTCCCATTTCCCCTACTCTCATGTACCCCACCCCTACACATCCTACTACACCCCTCCCCCTTTCCCCTTTGCTGCACCCCTCTCTAGGAATACAAATAAGCTAGTCCCCCCAGAAAAACCAACAGGTAAACAATCCAAAAAAAAACAGCTTCAGTGCATACTTACTTAGCTGTAACAAAATCAAAACATGCATGATGTTATCCTAGAAGAAAGCATCATGAAATAAAAAATAAGAAAGGATTTTGGAATCCTTATAAATAACAATGTAGTCACGCCTCACCTCTCCTATCCTAGTGTTTTTAAAGTATATGACAATGTTCAGAGAGCGGAAACTCCAACTTTCATGGAAGGATTGACATCAGAAGATTGGAGAGTTGTAAAATCACATGATGTCTTATTGGGCATGTTGAAGTACCAACTCTGTGATGGAACCAGATAAATTCCAGATAAATGACTGAAAGAAATATATAATCAGATCTGTTCTCCCAGAAATATTAAGAAATATCTTTGTGTAGGTTCCAGCATTTGATCGATCAGTGACACCAACATGAAGAATATACAAAACGCAAGCCTACAAAGGGTTATAGATAAATATATGAGTTCATATCATGAATAATGGATCATTTACTACATGATAGCAATAGGTATACAAGGGTGACAGAACCAAGGAGACCTAACTTGCAACTTTTCAAATTTTAAAGAGTAAAAGAAGTTAACATGTACATTTTCAATTCCAACATACATAATAGATTTTTTTTTAAAAAAGGATAAACTACAAAACTGAGTAAATATTAAGTAAAGGATGAAAATATGCCCTATAGGACAAAAGAAAAGTGAAATACAAAAATTAACTGCTATTAATAATCCCCATTGAATTTTAATAAAGAAATTCAAGTCACCATCCAAAGAGAAGAAAAAAAACACTCCATTTCATATCTAATCTAATTCAAAGAAGATATTGTTGTCATGAATGATGCCTTCATTCTATTAAATTCATAGATCCCACAAAGGATGGAAACTTCACATGAGAGTAGGAATCAATACATGTGAAGAAATTATATATTATTATTCTTTGGGAGTGATCTATGTATGTAAAACAATATAAATCTATACCTTAATAAAGAGTGCTCCATCATGATTCATCCTTGATTCTTCTACATTAGACATTGAAACTCTAATCATGAATTATGGTGGTGGATGGTGGCATATCTTAAAAAACACAACAAAATAAAGAACAAGTTAGTATTTTACTTTTTCAAACAAATGATTATAATTGACAAATGAAAAATGATATAAAATTATAATATTTTTATGGTACCTAATTCAATCGATTCCACTTCTTCTAGTTTCTTTCGAATGTCAATTGGTTTGGACTTCCTAAACCAATTTTGTGAGCAAATTAATGCTTCAACGGTGTTGGGATTCAAACAACTATGAAACGGATCAAGGACTCATCCTCCTGTACTAAAAGTGGACTCTAAAGATACTGTAGTTAAAGGAATTGCTAAAATATCTCTAGCAGTGCATGAGAGAACATGATATTTTCTTGCCTTTCCTTTACACTAACTTAAAATATCAAATCCTTCGAAATCATCCTCACAATCATCAATCTCAAGATATCTCTCTAGTTCATTCCTTTGTTATGTCAATTGCCTTTTCCTTTTCTTTAATCTATATGCATCTTTCCATTTCTCATCATCCTCGCTATCAGTACTAGCATCATGAATTTGTGACTCTTGATGAGAACTTGACTCAAATCTATCAACAATTGGAATGGGATATTTACATTTGTAAAACTCATAGAGAATATTCAGAACCTCTGTTAATTTACTGATCAACTGATTTTTGTCTTCTTCATCATCAAATATCATTTCAAAACTATCCCAAACATATTCCAATTTATATCGGGGATCAAGAACAACTTCCACTGGTAAGAGAGAATTAAAATTTGAACCAATACCCCAATACTTGTCCAACTTAGGCTTCATTGCAATATCCATTTCACTCACAGTAATATCATGACTCTTCATCCATTTCTTGATTTTTCTATATATGTCACAAAGAGTATGAAAGAAAGTGTGACATATCACATGTATAAAACCATAAAACTCCACAGTGCTATCATAAAAAAAATTAGGAACTTGAAAAATACACGAGCACGCTCCCAATCATATGTTGTAGGAGCCCCACCTTCACAGACAAGAGCACTCCTAAAACTTGCATCCTCCTCAAGGCGAATAAATACTTTCTCATACTTCTCTACAACATCCAACATAAAGTAACAATAATTCCACCTAGTAGGCACATCAAGAATTATGGCCCATTTACTATGAATTTTTAACTCCTCAGCTATGCTCTTGAAAAGAGTCAATCTTGAAGGTGAACTTCTCACAAATTTGCAGGAAACTCTAATTCTAGCAATTGATGTTGATATTTACTTCAGCTCATCACTAACAATAAGGTTTAAGATATGTGTACAACATCTCACATGCATATGCTCTCCATTAAGAATAGACCCATTCCAATCATTAACCCTCCTCATCAAATAACTGATCGTTGTATTATTAGAACTAGCATTTTCAATGGTAATAGTATTAATCCTTTCAATCCTCCATTATTTCAATGTCTGTTCTAATACTCGACCAATTGTTTCCCCTTTATGATCCGCAACAAGACAAAATCGAATGATTTTTTTATTTAAGATCCAATTATCATCAATAAAATGTGCAGTCACACACATATAATTCAAATTCTGAATTGAATTCCATGTGTCAGTGGTAAGACATACCATGTGACAGAACATATCAAACATAGACTTCAATTTTTCTTTCTCTACCAAATATAACTGCAAGCAATCCCAAGAAACTGTTTGTCTAGATGGAACTTGAAATTGAGGTTGAACAACTTCAATAAATTCTCTAAAACCTTGATTCTCAACATATTTAAATGATAACTCATCAATGATTATCATTTTAGCAGGAGCTATTCTACACTCTTCTTGATTAAAATGAGCTACTAAAATTTTAATCGTCCCATCATCCTCATCTTCGCATTTCTTTCTAAGACTGAGAGTGGTTTGACTTTGGTCAATATTTTTGTGTGGATTTTTATTGCACCTTATCAAATTCCTATTCAAATTACTAGTTCCATGTTGGCCTGATGTGCAAGCGTAATCTTTGCCACAATAATTACAAACAGCCCTTCCATTTTCTTATGAAAATGATCCCAAGATTGAGAAATTCTAGAACCAGTAGGAGCTTTAGGAATTGTTACCTTTTTAGGAGACCTCTTACCCTCCTCACTTTCTTTAACCAGTATACTACTACTCTCCCCTCCTATTGAATGTGTAGTTGGAGTAGACCCCATATGACTTTGGGTTGCACCAACTAGAGGATTATAAGAACCACTTAATTTATCACCTTCCATGAATCGCTAATTGTTGTTACCTGTGGCACACTCCTGGCAGAATATAAGGAGAATAAATTAGAAACAAAGATATGGATTTGAAATTAAAAGGATAAATGAAATCAATGCAATGCAGTTTATGCCTCATGGTGGATACTCAACGCACCCATCCTAAAATTACTACAACAAAAACTACATCACCAACCAAAACAGAATTGGGCCAAGTGCAATAATTCTAACTTAACTTAAACTTATAGAAACTAAGTTGTCAATCTTTGTACTGTGACCAAACTATAATTCTATAGCAGTCCGAGTAGAAAAACAAAATTGAGAACTCATACATACATAATGAAAAAAAATCATTTAAAATAACATGATAAAAAATCAATTGCTTGCTTTGCTTACCACCACACTCCAGACCGGGCACACAGTAGTAGCAGGCAGGATTCAGGAGGAGGAGGCGACGTGAGGCCAAGGTATTTTTCTCCTGAAACCTGATTACTTGGAAGTTTTATATTGGGGGAGGAGGAAAGTGTGAGGAGCCCTTTTTTGGGTGGGTTCGGTTGGAGGTGTGAAATGAGGCAAGATAAGAGGAGAAGAGAATGGATGGAGGGTTTTTTGCAAGGGAGAAGAGGGATCAGAAGTCAAGGTAGAGGGATTTGGGAAGCTCCAGGAAGGAAGGAGGAGAGTCATCGCCGCCATCATCACTTGCAAGTGAAGGAGGGGAGTAGGGTTTACGTGAGGGAAGGTTGGGGTCGAGGGAGAGATGAACGGGCACTGGTCAGGCAGTCGCGCGACTCCGCGAGTCTTTGAAAGAGGGGTATTTTTTTGACTCGCTGCATCGGGTCACGAGTCAGGTTGGGTCTAAATGACTCTAACCCACAACCTGACCCAACCCATGTACGGGTCGACCCGAGCTGAACCTGGCCCGGTTTTTTTCGTTGTGACCCGACCCAACCCGGCTGGGTCGGGTCAAACCCGTTGGGTTGGGTCAGGTCTGGACACCCCTACTACAAACTCACAATCCTCATATCTAGTCCAAAACTCTATTTTTATAATTCCATCCTCCTTCATCTCTAACTAATAGTACTCGGACCTTAGGTCAACCTTCAAAAAATACGGAGATCCCTAGAGCTGATCAAACAAATCATCCTTATGAGGAAATGGATACTTATTATTAATAGTAATTTTATTCAAATCTCTATAATCAATGAAAAACCACATGGAACCATATTTATTTTTAAATAATAAAATAGAAGAACCCTCTGGTGAAGTTATAGGATGAATGAAAACATTATCAACCAACTTATGCAACTGCTTTTGTTAGGTCCAAAAGGGGCCTAAATACCCTGAGAGGGGGGTGAATCAAGGTATGGATATTATTTTCAAAATTATTCATGCCCCACTAGATCTTGACCTATTTATTAATATGGTCACTTTATTTACTCTTAAATATTTATGTTGATCGTTTTATTTCCTTCTTTATCTAATGGTGATGCACTGAAAGTAAAAGAGGAAAGAAAGAACAAGGACACATAGATTTTACTTGGTTCACTCTCACTGGGATATGTCCAAGGAGCATGCAACAGAAATGTGTTGAGGTATCAAATCCACTAAGGCTCCCTACCAAATTACAAGGTTCGGGAAAGATCACTTCTATGCCCAGGATCACTGCCTTTAAAATGTTCATGGTCATCTCACTGCTTTCCCAAGGGTCACTCTCTAAGTCTTTTTCTCTTGCTCACTACCAATGGAAAAGACCACCTTCTTCCTCTTCCTTTTCTCACTGCTCTCGAAAGGATCCACTCACAGTTTATGGACATGTAGGTCCCTTCATTATCACTAATGAATGCATCCTCAACTATAAGTAGATGCTCTGTTGAAATTCTATTTTCACTTGTAGATGAAACCAACTTTTCTGCATACTATTAGTTTGTAAAAAATACCTTCCCAAACTATTTTAGTTCCTTCACAAACTTCCTTGATTCCTCTGTGAATTGTCTTGCACCGCATGGCATGAGTGCTTCACAAACAATCTCTCCTTTTGCGGACTGCCTCTCCTTCCGCAGACCACCTCTCCTTCCATGGACAGTTGATGCCTCGTGGACCACCCCTACTCTGTGTTCCCTTTTCCTTTGTGAGATACCAATCCCCATAAACCAATTTTCATGAAATATTCCCACAAACTATCTCCTTCGTGGAATAAATTCCCTCATTAACTACTTCACTTCAAGGAATCCTCCCTCATGAACAACTTCACTTTGCAAAATCCTCCCTCGCAAACCACTTCGTAATTTTTCAAATTCTTCCCAGAGTGATGATATTTTATAATGAAATTAACTCTTTTTAATGATATGATTAGGGTTCCTTGTATAGTAAAATAGATCCACAAAATTCGCTAATCAGAATTACTTGAAACTTCGATGTGATACAACCTTCACCGCAAACTATGATATGCAGTTCGTATAGCGTCTTTCTCTTTTGTGGCATCTGATGTCTTCTCCAAACAAAACCCTTTTGTGTCTCCCCTAATCACCACCTCCTTTCCTCAAACGACAAGCCTTTATGATCTACAAGATTCCTGCAAACTGTAATCCTCCCACGAACTGATTTCACTATGCGGTCATCTGGCTTTGTAAACAAACACAATCACCCCAAAAAACTAACGCAATGTCGTGAGGTATTTTTTCCCAATAATCTACCCCTTTGGGTTTGTTGACAACTCTTCACATTTTGATACATTGTTAAAACTTATGTCATCTTCTTCCATAATTTTATTCTTTCAATTTATATGGTGATCAAAGATTTACTCAACACACAATCTAAGACCACATGATCCATGCTCAGCATGAGAAACAAGAGTATAATGAAACGTTCATCAATGAATCACTTCATTCAAAAACCACTTAGCTTCTTTAATCACAAACCACATTGGTCATGATATATAACCTTTGATCGGTCACCTTTAGCATCGTCAAATTTAATACTCCCCATACTTCAATTCTCCCCTTATCATCTTCTCCCCCTTTCTTGATTAAGACATTTTCTCCCATTTTATATCCACAATTTCTCCCCCTTTTTCAATAAACTCGAAGGTGAATTTGTTGTGGTTTACAATATGGTAAAGAACACAGATTAGAACATTAGGGAAAAACACACCATACCTCAGGGAGAGGGGTTCCCACATCCACAATTTTTCAAGTGCAGGAGGTCGTCTAAACTCCCGGAGCAAATTGATGTCATTCAATAACTTATTTGGGTAAGGCCTTTATCAGAATTCACTACTGGAAAAAAGGCCTATACCCACGGTTCAAAACCGTGGGTATAGCCCCCAAAACCGTGGGTATAGGCTATACCCACGGTTTTTGGGAACCGTGGGCTGGAACGCCGTCGGTATAGGTCCCCACCCTATACCCACGGTTTTCCAAAACCGTGGGTATAGGTGTTCTGCCACCGTGTCAACAAAACATTCCCAATTGCCACGGTGTCAATGGCTTTTACCCACGGTTTCAAAACCGTGGGTATAGATCCTAAAATAAACCTGCAGGCGGGTTTCGATCCCACGACCTCTTCGCTGCAAAGTACCGCGTCTAACCACTACCCTACTATCAATTATGTGTATATATATTTGTATTTAGTTAAATATAGTTATATAAACCGTGGGTATAGAGGTATGAACCGTAGGTATAGGACTCCCGCTAAAAAAAAAATCTTTCCCGCGGAAAAAAAAATTTTCCCGCGCACACATGGGAAACCTATACCCACGGTTTTTCAAAACCGTGGGTATAGGTTTTTTATCCTAGACCTATCCCCACGGTTTTCCTCAAAACCGTGGGGATAGGTACCCCTATACCCACGGTTCTTGAAAACCGTGGGTATAGGTCAATTTTCAAGACCTATGCCCACGGTTTTGGAAAACCGTGGGGATAGACCCCCCTATGCCCACGGTTTTTGAAAACCGTGGGTATAGGTCTTGAAAATTGACCTATACCCACGGTTTTCCAAAACCGTGGGTATAGGGGGTACATATCCCCACGGTTTTGAGGAAAACCGTGGGGATAGGTCCATTTTCCAGTAGTGATTTGTAAAACCTATAGTTCTGTAGGAACATAATACAACTTCACAAGACCTTGATCCACCTTCTCCTTGATAAAATGATACTTGATTTCAATTTGTTTTGTTCTTGAGTGATGGACTGTATTTTTTATCAGATTTATAGAACTTGAATTATCGCAATGGATTCTAATCAGATACTTCACTTCAAATCCCATATCAAAAAGCTACTACTTCATCCCCAATAACTTCATACATTTTTAGTGGACATAATATATTCAGCTTCTACAATGCTCAATTAAATTCAATATTGTTGCTTGCTTATCCAAGAAATAAAAAAACCACTAAGATAGAATTCACCACCTGACGATGATTTTCTATCATCTACTAATTCAACCCAATCCTCATCTTTATAGCTCTTTTTGAGATTTTTCATTGTACAGAAAACTGAAATCCATCATGCCCTTGATATACTAAAGTATTATTTTTACTGTAATAAAGTGTATTTCCTTGGGATTACTTTGATAATGTGCTACTTGACATGTGGTAAAAACAATATCTGGTCATGTCACTATTAAGTACAATAGGCTTCCAATGATCTACCTATATTCTGTGACATTAATTTCTTTACCTTTATCATATTGTGATAGTTTCATCTGAGTAGCCACTGGAATCATCATCTCCTTGGAATTATCCATTCAAAATCTTATCAAAACCTCCTTGTCATATTTAGATTGAGAAATAAATGTTCAATTGTTTCCTCATGTCACCTGTAAACCAAGGAAAAACATCATTTCACCAATCGTAGACATTTCAAACTCACTTTTCATGAACTTGAAAAACTGTATGAATTGCACTTCATCTGATCAACCAAAGATTATTTCATTGACATACACCAGCACCATCATCCTTTGATAACTTTTATTATTGACATAAATATTTCAATCAACTCCACTACACTGAAAATTGAGCTTCTTCAAAAACTGATCGAGCCTTGAATACCAAGATCTTGGTGCTTAATTCAACCCATATAGCATCTTATTCAATTGAAAAAACCATGTTCTCATATTCATGAATGATAAAATCACGTATAATTTCAATATAAACTTCTTCTTCCAGAACCCCATTTAGAAATTTTGACTTGAAATCCATCTGGAAAACTTTGAACTTCCTTTTCACTATTAAGGCCAAGAATAATCTGATTGTCTCTAGCCTTACAATAGGTGAAAATGTTTCATCATCATCAATACCCTCTATTTGGGAGTACCATTTTTACACTATTCATGATTTTTTTTGAATCACTACATTGTATTCATTCATCTTGTTGTGAAGGACCCATTTTTTTCAATGACATTCTCATCTGTTGGACTTGAAATAATTTCTCATTTCTGATTATTCTAAATTTGTTCAAGCTCTTCATTCACAACCTAGAACCATTTTTCATCTACAGCTGCTTCCTCAAAAAAATGAGACTCTACTTGTGATAAGAATAATTCTTATTGTAGAGTCTTCATCCTCCTTGTTTGTGCTGGCATCATCTGATCACCGATTATGTTCTATTTATCAATTTCATCTCAGATCTTTGGCTTTCATGTTGATATAGATTTGACATCCTCCAATTAATCATCGGTATATTCTTCTGAATAATCATTTTCCACTTCTACTCCCCCTATGTCTATTACCTCCTTATTGCTTTCATCTAACAACTAGTCACTGTGTTTTTGAAGATTATATTCATTATCTACTATAGTGACATCATTGTTTTAAACTACATTTCCAAAATTCTTGTTAGAACTTTGTTGATATTCTCTCACATCTTCTTGGTATCCTGAAATTAGTTATCCAATACCATATTTTTAGAACAAAATAGATAATCATGGAATACATGAATGTTGATGCTTCTACCATAATATTACTTCTCTCGGTGTACAAATAACACATGAACTGGGGAATGATACTAATGATTATATATACAATGCAACTTCAAACCACTAGATCATCCATGTATATATTTGAAATCTTTTCAGTTTCAAATAAGACTCTTCATCATATCATCCCCTTTTTCCACGGCACACAACCTTCATATACATATTTGAAAAATAGAATTATTTTTTAACACTATGTGTTGAATTTGATATCATATGTTAATTTAAATGGTTCAAATTATTCTCTTCGCATTTATCTCCATTTAACTTGTGCACTCGTTCCCTTTCAGCACACACACACCAGGGATTTTATCTCCCCCTTAGTCCTGTACAAATTCCAATAGATATTAGAAACATTTAATTCATGGTAAGGGGGTACCTTAGGAATCCTAAAGAAGAGGATTGTAGTCGATCCTGATGGATTAACCCTTTGATACTTTCTTGCAAAGCACTGTACTATTTTTTTGCTTGTTCCAACTGCCCAGCTAACTTCAATTGTTCTTTCCATATGACTCAACATTCTTTACCCACATGTTTTCTTTTGATATTTAGGTTTTTTGGGCTTGACCCTTTTCATAATTTGGGGTTTACACCCATTAGTAGAAACTTATTCCCTTTATACTTCACCAATATGAAATTTTTCATGACTCTTTCTTTGAGTAGGAATCTTTCCACTTGTTGTCTTCTCTAGCTCCTTCCTCCATTGGAGGGATCTTCCTATTGCCTTCACATCTCACCATGGGGCATGAAATGAAAATTTTTCAAGGAATTATTTATTAACTTTTCTTTTATCATTTATATGATCCTCCACACTGTTTCTTGCTAGTGGTGGGTCCTTCACTGAATGCACATTCTTTTTACTCAAAATTGGAGTAGTTGCTCCCTTTTTCTTCTAGGTTTGTTCACATTCTTTCCAATAAAGTTGTTGTGGGTGTAACATAGGAGTTGATTGATACACATTTTTTTGAGTTCCTTGTGTTTCCCATGAAGATGTAAAGCTATTTTTCAACATAACATGTTGTATTCTAGTATAGGATTTTTCTTTATACACTTCCAAAGTTGGGTATCTCTTTCTGGGTTCCTTTTCCTACCCTTATTTATTCCTACTTCAATATATTTCCAAATTCCCATGATTAACACATATAAAACATATTCCATTAAATACATACCTCGTGTCTTCATTTCTCGGTTGAGATGTTGATACCGCAATAGTTCTTCTTTTGATATTAAGATCATGGGATTCTTGACACATACTCATGATGTGTCCCAGTCTTCCACAATAGTAACATTTCATGTCTACCTTCTTATAAGAGACACTTATATTATATTTCTGAAGATGTTTCTACTTATTATCATATTTAGAGGTATTTCTATCTTCATGGCATGAAATATATTCTATAGCCTCAATAAAAAAACTTGATGTATGACCATGCATCCCACAGAAGTAGCACATGTTGTCATTACCTCCTGTAAAATACTTTTTAGATCTATCTAAAATGCCTACATGATATTTCCTATTTCTAGAATTGTTCACAGCACTCTTTTTATCTTTCATGGTAGAGGGTTCATCATTTCCAATACCTATTTTTTACAAAATGCATGGCCTTTGGGATGAGACAATCCTTTCATGTTTTTCCTATGAAGTAACATATTTTCTTTTCATTTCATTATCACCTGCCAAAGGATAATCAAATATTAAGTGAAATTCATCCTTCAATTTGGGATTACCTTTAGTATTAGATTGCTCCACTTCCTTCTTGAATGATTCTATATCTTCTCCCTATCGTTGAATATTCTTTTCCCTTGATTCAAGTTGAGCATTAAGTTCTCTCTTGAGATTCTTACCACTGCTCATCTCGTCTTCCAATTCTCGTGTGAGCTTATCCACCATGTCACTTTTCTTATTTATTTTAAATTTTTTCTAAGCAATATAATAAGTGCATCATGCATTATTATGTTTTATTCTTTGGTTCTCCTAAACTAGTTTAGATAGCTATGTAGAAAGATCATCATTTCTGGCTTTTAGATTCTAGATTTCATCTGAGTTTGGATTCTTTCCCTTTTCATCAGCTTTGGGATTTTCCATCTTTCTAGAAATCTTTTTTAGTTCTTTGGATTGGGAATCATTCTTCTCCCTCGTATCAGTATCCACATTAATAAGTCTTTTATTTAAACCTTTTAGCTTGTTGACTTAAATTTCCTACACTTGGATCTGGATATCTTTAGATTTAATTTCTTCATCCAATTTCTAAACCAATTCCTTTTTTTCATGGAAAAATTACACTTTTTTCCTTATTGGAGTTTCTTTATCATCAGTAGTTTCAGAATCACTTAGAATATTAGGTTCTTCACTCATTCCTATGGAATCATTGAATGAGTAATTTTTCTCCCAGTATGATTTATCCAAATCATTATTCTTACCACTACTTGTTTCCTTTAACAGAATCACACTCTTTCCATAGACACTTCCACGCTGAAGAATACCACCAAACTTATGCTTACTCTTTGAAGTTCTTCCCTTTTCCATGGAACACCGATATAAGAGAAAACTGAAATTATAATTTCAAAAATAAACTGAACCCATTCATAGAAAACAAATATGATAAAAGAAACCAAGGCTATGATACCAATTATTGGGTACAAAAGGGGCCTAGATACCCTGAGAGGGGGATGAATCAGGTTATGGATATTCTTTTTAAAATTATTCCTACCCCACTCGATCTTGACCTCTTTATTAATAGGGCCACTTTATTTTCTCTTAAGTATTTATGTTGATCTCATTCTTTCCTTCCTTATATGATGATGATGAACTGAAAGTAAAATATGAAAGCAAGCATAAGGGCACACATATTTTACTTGGTTCACCCTCACTGGGCTACGTCCAAGGAGCATACAACGATAATGTGCCGACGTACCAAATATACTAAGGCCCGCTTCCAAATTAAAAGGTCCATGCTAGATAACTTCTATGCCCTCACTACCTATATAATGTTTAGGGTCAACTCATTTCTTTCCCAAGGGTCACTCCCTAAGTCTCTTTCTTTGGATCACTACTGGTGGAAAGGATCACCTTCTTCCTCTTACTTTACTCACTGCTCTGGAAAGGATCCACTCACAATTTGTGGACATGTAGGTCCCTTAATTATCACTAATGAATGCATCCTCAACTGTAGGTAGATGCTTTATTGAAGTTCTATTTTCACCCATAGATGAAACCCACTTTTCTGCATACTGTTAGTTTTCATAAATTTCTTTCGCAAACTATTTTAGTTCCTTCTCAAACTTCCTTACTTCCTCCACAAACTATCTTGCACCGCATGGTGTGAGTGCTTCATGAAAAACATCTCCTTCCATGGACCACCTCTCCTTCTACAGACCGCCTCTCCTTCCACAGATGGATGATGCCTCACAGACGGCCCCTGCTCTATGGTCCCTTTTCCTTTACAATCTACCATGACAGGCAAACCCCTTTCACAAAATTTTCTCATGAACTATCTCCTTCAAAAAATAAATTTCCTCATGAACTAATTCACTTCACGGAATCCTCCCTCGTGGGCTAATTCACTTTGCAGAATCCTCCCTCGCAAACCACTTCGGACTTTGCTGAATTCTTCTCGGAGTGATGATATTTTCTAATGAAATTCTCTCTCTCTAATGATATAATTAGGGGTCATTATATAGGAAAATAGATCCCCAAAACCCACTAATCAAAATTACTTGAAACTTCGATGCGGTAAAAACTTCACCGTAAACTGTGTTATGCGGTCCGCATAGTGTCTTTATCCTTTGCAGCGGTCGATGTCTTCTATAAAATAAAACCCTTTTCAGCTTCTTTAATAACTGCCTCCTTCCTGAAAATAAAAAACCTCCTGTGATATACAAGCTTCTCACGAACTACGATCCTCCCACAAACTAATTTTGTTATGCAGTCCGCGTAGCGTGCTTCACGTTCTGAATAGCGCTTCTATGTGGAAATCTTCCTTTTTCCGATTTTCCTTCATAGTTCCAAGCACCTCATTTCGGTCCGTGAATTATGAAATCCTTTTTGGAAAACCTTCCTTTTCCAAAAAAAAACTCCATATTTTAAGGCTCTAAAAATTTGCAAACACTGGGAAAATGCACCACCTTAAACATGTGCTTTGGAAACACCAACCATATTGATTCACAGCCATCTAGATTTTTTAAACAAATGCAATCACCCCAAAAACATCGACATGATGCATTGAGGGATTTTTTCCCAACATCTTTTTCAATTCCAAAATTTATAACTGAACTATTCGATAAAGGGGTTTTAAAATTGGATTAGTATCAGGAACAAATTTAATAGTAAATTTCACTTCCTAATTAGGTATAACACTAGGAAAAGCATCAGGAAAAACATTCAGGTAATCTTTTACTATGCATGTCATTAATCTGAACAGATCCCTTATTTTCAAAAATATGTGCAAGATAACTTTTATTTCTATATTTTAACATTTTCTCATCTTCTTGATATATTATAAAGTGTATGGGTTCATTATTATATACAAACTGAAACTCTTTCTAAAAAAATCTTTAACACTACAATATATCTTATTTTGGTAAACAGGGAGCCAATTCATACCCAAAATAACATCAAACTCTACTGGGGGCAAAACAATAAGTTTTGCAGGTAAAATATCTCCAAAAACAATAATAGGAAGATTCTTATAATTTCTTTTTATCTTAATACTTCCCTCGATTGTTTTTTTCATAAGTTATGGATTCATTTCTTGAGGTGGGATTTCCAATTTACCAAAAATTTCTCAGAAATGAAAGAATGTGTAGACCCCTAATCAATCAAAAAATTACCATAATATGAATAAATAATAAATATACATGATACCACATCGTTTGATGGCACAACATCTACTGAAGTAGTTAAAAATGATTTCACCACAAATTTTTTCTTATAGTTTGGATGATTCACATTATTTGGGTTCTTATCCAGACACGCATGTGCATAATGACCCATCTTGTTACATTTAAAACACTTTATTTTTCTATTTATCATAATTGGATTTACCACTACTAAGATCTTTTTCAATGTAATTACGATCCATATGTCCAAACCTACCACATCAGAAGCACTTAATTGACTTCATAAGGTATTCCCCAGTGTGATTTTTACCACAACTCCAACAAACTGAAAACTTAATCTTCTTACCATCAAATTTCTTTGATCCATTATTCCCCTTTCCCTGACACCTATACCTATTTTTTATGGTTTTTTATGTACACATGATCATTGGAAAACTCCATTTCTACCTTCTCACCACATCACACAAGTTTCTCAAAACTTTTTAATTCAAGGGAAGCTAATACCCTTCGATATTTTGGCTTCAATCCTAACTAAAACTGATTAATTTTTCTATCAAGATCCCAGATAAAATGTGGTGTGTACCTTTCCAATTAGGTGAAATTTTCTTCGTACAGGGCCACTAAATCTTCCTCCTTTTGTTTCAATTCCAAGAATTGTTTTTTCATCCAAAATAGAACTTCCTTGGGAAAATATTTTTCAAGGAAAATATTATTAAATTCATCACATTCCAAGGAATCAATTTCTTCTTTTTAAACAATATTCTTGACCATTAACCACCACTAATCTGCTTCTCCATCAAAATGGTAAATAGAAAGACTTACCTTTTGAAGATCCAACATCTCATGACATCAAATATCTTTTATAGGTATTTAATCCATCCTTTAACTACCGCTATGTTAGATAATACATTAAATGTTGGAGGATGTTGTCTCATAAAATGCTCTATTATCTTCATGTTCCTCTATAGAAGATCTGGCTTCACTCTCGCATGTATACCACCACCATTTATAACCTATTTCAATTGATCTATCACTGTAACAAACTAATCAGTTCTAATTCCAATGATTTTGGGTTGCTGATTCGAAAGGATATCATCCCCTCGGTGCCTTCATACTTCAACTTCCATGTTACCTCTATGGAAAACCATTTTGAACAAATATATTTTAGATGAAGCAATAAAGTAATCAGTAAATTCTATATCATTTGAATTTTACCATTAAGTAAAATATTTTAAGGGTATTCTATTAACATTATCCTAACCACCAAAGTTATCTAAAATTTTCTATGATACCAACTGTAAGGACCCGAGCTTATACATTACATTATCTAGATTCTTTACACTATAATTCATTTCTTTAATTTCCAAATATATTTTAGGTTTAGAGTTTTAGAGAGTTGGGTTATAACTATTACATAACAAACTCATATATTATAAAGTGGAAACTTTTATTCAGTATCCATTTTCCCCATCAAGCAAAACTTTTAAAAATATTCATGTCTTTTTTTCATGAAAAATCTTTACGACTCTTAACTTTATTTATTCTTTTCCATTACCCATCCTTAAAACCTGTCAAAAAAATTAAATGTTGGATAATCATAAAAATTTTAGTAAGGGACTTAAAAATAAATAAATTTGTTAGTCCAGTGAAAAACATGAAAACCCATAAAATACTTTCCTTTATCACGCCTATGAAATAAATCATTTCCACATAAAATGCACATACTTTCATCTCAAATAAAACTTTTAAAATCCATAGAAATCATAGATAAAAAATATAGGAAACTTGGGAATCATTTTCATATGACTCTTACATATGGAATAACCCTCATGGTTATACATAGAAAACAATCATTACGGTTATACTTGGAGTAACCATCATAGTTACACTTGGAGTAACCATCACATTTATACTTGGAAAACCATCATAGTATATTACTATAATTTATTAGGAGAAACCTAATCGGTTAAATCCATCCCATATTTGGAATAACCATTGCATCATATTCCCATATTCTCTTAGGATAAACCTAATCAGTTAACTATGCCCCCTTGCCAACAAGCCTATACCCAAGTGGTACAGGCTCCTGCTTGGCATCCAAAAGACCCAGGATCAAATCTGGGCAGGGAAGAATTTTTCAAGGGGGTACTGTAGCAGTATTGTAGCATGGCATGGTAGTAGTACTGTAGCAGCGGCAGAATTGTAGCAGCGGCGGCATTGTAGTGGCGGAGGTACTGTAGCAGGTACTATAGTGATGGTGGTATTGTAGTAGGTACTGTAGCATGCGGGTACTGTAGTAGTACTGTTCACCAAGGGGTCCTTTGGGCCAAAAGATGGGCTTTCAAGCCTTGTATTTAGGCCACCTGGCCTTGGGCCTTCGGTCTATGTAATGGATATCCCTCTACCCAGACTTAAAGAGGTCTTTTCTTTAATAGTAAATTGAGGTTTCGGCCCCAACCTTTTAAAAAAATTTAACTATGCCCCTTTACCCAATGCATTATAGACCTATAACGAGGTCACTCGACCTTGGTTTATCACGAAACCACCCTTACTTGGTTTATAATGTAACCACCCATCTTTGGTTTATAAAGGAACCCCTCATCATCATAAACAATTCAAAAGAACCATAACATAATCATAACACATAAAATCAAAAAAAACATTCATCGCACCCATAAGAAAGAATTTTCAGATATTGATATATTCCTTTTTCTTTAAAACCCATTTTTCAAAACTAAAATTACCATAAAAAAGGGAAATAGGTTTTTTCTTTGAATAAAACATAAAATATTATAAATGAATCCAAACATAAAATAATGGTTACGGTGGAAGGAAAATTCATTATTTCCATATATGTTAAAATAGAACATTTGTTTTGTCTTTTGTAAAGAAATTCAAAACATTTAGTAAAAATATTCCTTTTTGAAAACCTTTGAAATAAAGTTAAAAGTGACATAAAATTTCCTTTATAAATATTTTATATCCATAGAAAAATATCTATAAAATAATTTTAGAAATAGAGACATAGAAGAAAAAGATAGTTTTAAAGGGCACTTTAAAAGGTAAATTTCAAAAATAGATCCCCTTACCTTAAGGCTACCTCATCGCGTATGTTAATTATATTTCAAAATAATAAGATTATGTTAATTATTTACTTATTTGAGAACCCTTTTCAAGTTTATTATTTATTTTATCTCTCTTATTATCATGTTATAAAAATTACTTAATCATTTAAATTCACATCAGATATTTTGATGATATTCAATTCATAAATCCAAAATGACTTTGATAAGTTAACTATAGTCAAAGTTGTAATTTTTACATCATCTCTAGAATAATAATAATGATATAATTATAATTTTTATACATTAATTACACTTTTAAAACCAATCATGAAATATGGTTATGAAAAATAAACTACATTACAATCATGGAGACGATAGGTCGTACGTATGCCTGAGTAACGTTTCCATTTGTCAACGATCATTATGGAAAAAAGGTAAGCATCATTTTATCTCTAAATAATTATAATAATATCATAAATATCATATTATTTCTTTAATTATACTTATATATATCATCCATGTGATGTGGTGATGAAAAATAAATCACATTGCTTTGTGGAGGTAGTAGTCAACATGTATGTGCGAACGACATTATCAGTTTTCAGTGAATGGAAATGTAAGAAACTAATTGATATATTATCATTTAATAATGATAAATATGTCATGAATATCATATATAAACATTCATTTCATCATTATATCCATCCATTAGAGGTACTGATGGAAAAAGAAATTACATCAGTTCGTAAGGTGGTAGTCTTCCATACACATGAACGATGAATTCCTTTCCCAATTAAAGGATGTTTGAGATGGATATAAGTTATTACATTAACAAAACAACATATCATTATATATATGATAATTTTTTTATTATTTTATCATGGTTTAAGAATATTTGAAGGAAGTGGAAGAAGAAATAAACAAAAATATACAGTTAAAAGTATGCATTTTCTTTAGAAAATCTCTTTTTCTTAACACCTTAAGGCCTCTAAGATTAGTATTCTTCCCAAACTAAGGCCTCTGGAACATGAGGAGGGATGTTTTTAATGGATTTGGGTAGATCTTGGATGATCCAAATGGTTTTTTAAGTGCGAATAAATGAGAAGAAGATGTGTCCTTTTATAAAAGAGGGGAGGGGCACTCTTGGGATTTATTAAAATATTAACTTAATATAAATTAATTTTGAAACCTGAATGGATCCAAATTGATAATATTATAAGATAAGATAAGGATGAGTCAAAATAATCTCATCCAATAATTTTTGTACAAGTTTAAATCACAATTTTACCATTTTCTTTTTATTTTAACCCTTCATTAACCCTTTTGATAATTATTGTCATATTAAAGTTTTCTACCCTTTAAGGGTTAATAATGTTACTATAAAATGCAAAATGACACATAAAAGAACATGGTTGATGGAATTAACCATATCTCATTAATTTGATAAAATCTAATATTTTATGAATTTAAATCATTTAATGAATTATTATTTATTATAAAATATCATTAATGTCAATTTTAGAACTATTCATTTACTTTCACATTAATAAAATCAAGACAACAAATGAATTCAAATCCAATTCATACACAACTCTATAATATGTCATGTTTATCTATAAAATTTTTGGGTTACATTAATTCTTTCAAATTATACTACATTTAATATTTTTAATATTATTTATTTTATTTTTCAATTAATTGAATAATTACTATGTCAGTGTTGTGTAAGCATTTAAGGTAATTATTTTTTCACTAAAAATTTAAAAAAAATCCATGATGAAAATAAATCATTTAGATTTTACAAGAATGTTTATAACTGAAAATATCCTCTGATTATCCCTATATTAAAAATATTTTAGTTATTAAGAGATAGATATTTTTTACTTTACATAAAATATTATAAAGGTCATAATCACATCAAAATGGAAACTAAAGGTCATATATTAGACCTTTGGATGATTATGGATGAGATATAATCATACGGTAAAATTTAAAAAAGTTTTAGGGTCATTATTTAGTCCATATCATTTTATTGTTAACCTTAATTACCCAATTTACACTTTGCCATGGTAACAAAAATTATTAAGGTTACTATTCATATTGACCAAAAATAAAAAGGACCTATTTACCAAATTTGGACTCACTCGTTCCAAATATGGAATCCATTTTTCAAAATTCCAAACAGAAAAATGTAAGAATATAATTTAAAATTAAACCGCCAAAACGTAATGAAAAGGGTTTTTCAGAAAAATGTCCTTTTAAGTATAAAATGTTTTCATACTAAATGTAATTATAAAATTCATTTCAAAAACTATAAATGGATTGTTTTAAATCAAAATGATCTAATTAAATTTTTGAAACTAATTTAAAATATAATTTGACTTTATAAATACTTTAAAAGAAAACACAGTTTTAATAAAAATCTGTATTTTTCAATATTCATTGAAAAATCATAGTTTTCAGAAAAAAAATCTCAAAAAAATTATCTTAAGATAATTTTAACATTCTAAATTAAAAAATGAGTTTCATTTTATCAAATTAAAATTCTATAATTTATAAATTAATATTTTAAATAAAACCATACGATGCATAAAAATCCAATTTTGTTTGAAATAAATCTTTTTCCTTTTGACTAAAAATTTTTCTAATATTTTATAATTAACTAATGAATATATGAAAATGATTTATATCAACATTAATTTGGTTATTACACATAGTGTGTATCAATCTTCCACATAAGTAGCACTTTATTTCTACCCTTCTTAGTGAGACTTTTATTCTAGATTTTTCATGAATCTTCTTGTCATTTTTTGTTTCCAGATTTGAAATTCTACACACTTAACTTATTGAGGGTAATTTGGAAGGATTTTACAACTTCTCCTTTTCCTTTGAGGATCTGAGCTTTGACTTGAGCACATTGATCTTCACATATTTGTCCTTCAGTTGAGCAGTCATCTCCTTCATCCTTGATCCATCTTTAGCCTTAGATCTTATCCTCTCTTCAAGTTGTGTCTTGAGAGGGATAATAATTTCTTTCAACTCCTTTTATGTGGAAATATATCTACTTTCATATTTATTATGAAATTTTTTTAAGTAAATCATTGTGTTCCTTCATCATTACACCCATCTTATTTATGTCAAAATTTAAGGTCACCACTATTCTTATTAGCCTTTTATTTTCGATGAAAAGATCTTATATGAAGGAAAGATCCACCTCATGCATGATTCCACATTGATTAAAATTTTCATACAAGTATTGGCTCGTGTCTTGATCTATGCAAGAGTATTATCCTGATTAAAACTAGTTGTTGTTTCTCTTTCTTCCAACAAATCTCCATCTTCTCTAACTTTTATAAGGGGGTATGAAACTCCATATTTTCATGTGTCTTCCAAAACATTGTTAGAATCATATTTAATAATAAAATCAGAATTGTTCACCTTGGTTATAGGATCCAAATTCCTAAGGCATTTCTTATTATTTTTCTTCTTTCCTTTTTCTATGGGGTAATCTTCAATGGGTTTGTTGAAAAGATTTTCATCATGGACAGATTTATAATCTCTTTTCAAGGTAGGCTCTACAACCTTAATTACTTCCACTTTTTTTCTATATATCTCCAAAAATGTCCAAATATCAAAAGCCCTGGAAAATGAATTATTTTCTAGTATAGCTTTTTATAGATACCAATGTAGATGATTATATGTCTCTGTATCACGAACGTGTCCATTGTGATTATTTGGTTCAGCATTACGTTGGACATATTCCATAATCTATTCACCACAAGCCTATAGAAACATAAAAAACTCGTTTTTCTAGCCATTAAAGTTAATACCATTAAAGAATGGTGGCTTCATCATAGACTCCCCAAGTACAACAAATCCAAAAACATTTTTTTGTTTAAACACCAAGACAGAACCTTTTGGTTTTGATACCACTTGTTAGAACCTAAGACACCCTGAGAGGGGGATGAATCAAGGTGTTGACCAATTTAAACTTGTTCTTTTTCCTATTTATCTTTCATTTAGGATCTTGTTTCTATGTGAGCAAGAACTGTGTTCTAACTATTAATATTGATGGCCCCCTCATTGAAATATACAAAAATATGTAGGAAATTAAAATATGAACAAATAAGGATTTTACTTGGTTCACCACTAAGAACTAATCCAAGGAGAATATGCCAAAAATGTTTCGTTCATACCAAAACCCACTATTTCACTAGTTCTATGGATATATATCTGATCATAGTCACTCCACGCCAAGTATAACTTCCTTACAATGTTTTTGGGTTCAGTCACTCCTCACCCAAGGTGCATTGCCTTCTCATCTCCTTCACGCACTACCCTGAGAGGATATTCAATAGTTTATACACATGTGAGACTCTTCATGATCATTAATGAAAGCATAACTATGTGTGTATCCAACTCTAGGTAGATGCTCAGTTTATCTTCACATTCACTACACCTCATACTATGAGGGACTACTCTATGTCTTCCTCCAATTGCAGTAGTAGTAATACTTCCTCCAGATAAGGATAATTCCAAAATAGATTTATCATGCTCCACTCTTTTTCAACATCCAGATGTAGCAATGGTATACGGACTTTCTTCAAACCTATTTCACTTTAACTAAACCAGATATGATCATTAGAATCCTTGGCTTTTCTCCTTCTCCTTCTTCATTATCTTCAGAACTGGATCTTCAATATTTCTCGGACTCCACTCTCTTCTTTTCTGATTCATAGATATTACAATAATAGTAGTTGAGTCTCTCTTTTCTCTTTATTCCCCTTCGTCTCTTCTTATAAAAATACAGAATATTACTGTGAGAAATATTTTTCATATTTGGAATATGAAACACAAGAAATCTTATAAGAGTCTTTTCTTTAAATTTTGGTCGAGGTAAGTCATTTAATTTATAGATTTCACTTTTATATAATAGGATGCTTGAATATCGATATTGATGAATTGACACACTCTTGCATGTAGACCCCTCTATCTTTCATTGTAAATCGCAAAAAATGTCACAGTATGGCCCCTTTTTTTATTCTCCATAAACCTCCATGATCTCCCATATATCTCACTGTCTTCAATCATTCAAAAAATCTACAACATTGTTCATCATGGTTGGAAAAATTATCAATCATGTATTGTGATTAATAATGAGCATTCTAATCCACGTCGAACTATGGCATGGAATGCTCCTCATGGTGCAACTATATATTAAACTCTAGAAGCAAATTCAGCTTATCTTTCCACAGTCATCTTTGCAGTGTATCTTTCTCCCTCATGGGGCATAACAAATTCAACTTCATTATTTGACACTGAAACTATTTGAATTGTGATAATAACTTTAATGGTGATATTTAAACTACTGAATAATAGGACATCATCATCAAAGTTAATTCTCTTCTTCAAAATTTTCTATCCTGTAAATTTCATACTCTTCTCAAAATGTGAAATGTTGTGTATGAAGATGCACTTCTTATGTATGAAGATAAACTTATTACATATCTAGTAAAAAAAATCGTTGTCTTATTATGCACTTCATAGAAAACATATTATGAATTTTCCTAGTCTTCTTATGTATGAGGAAGAACCTATTATGTATAAGGAAGAACCAATTAAGTATAAGGGGAACCCTATAAAACCTCTTACATATGAGGAAGAACCTCTTACGTTTATAGGGAATCCTACATGAGCCTCCAGAATATCTTACACAGGATATAAATATATTATGCATCACTCTTCCATCATGCCTTTTTCATATTTTCACCTCTTACATATAAAGCTGAACTTCATACGTAACAAGATAGACTTAGCCATTTCTCCCTCTTTCAAACATCATATATATAAAACATATTTTTTTACATATGTAGAGAATTCTACCTTTTCTGCAATTCATGTACTTTGGGAAAATAAATTACGTAACACCCATACCACTTATGTATGAAGCTGAACTTCTTACATATACAGTGAGGGATCTCCTTTTTCCATATTTCAGCATCCTGAATAATATCACCTATCACCTCAATCTTCTTATATATTTTCTTATGAATCATAGTTAGCCTCATACATTTGTCAAAACTACAACTTTCGGACTTCTTATGTACTCAAGGAACTCCCAGACTTTGCTCAATTTGAGCCTTCCAAACATCATATATATTCAATATAACCTATTACGTATCCAAGGAGCTTCAAGAATTTTCCATTTCTTCCATTCCAAAATGTTTTACATTTACTAGGGCCTTCATAACTTAGCCAATTTTCTAGAATTCCAGTGTATCCAGGACATTCCAAAAACTTTTGAATTAACTCTAGACTTCTAAAATACCTACCAGACTTCTTCCAAACCATAATTCTGGATCTCAAAGCTTTCATCTTCCAAATAGCTAATTATCCATTTTACTAAAACTTTAAATCCATGTATAAAACTGTTGTTATGCATTCTTAATCAACCCAGATATGATTCCCAAGTGCCTAGTAACCATCTTATGAAGTATCCATCACCACATCTTCGATGCTATCCTTAACAGCTTAAAACTTAAAATATCTAACAGCCATTGTCAACACTACCTCTACACATGCAATAATTATTGTCAAAAAAACCAACAAACAACCTTCTGGTTGCAACACATACAAAATAAGGTGGACGTAATAAGGGGGAAATCTTAGAGTTCAATATTGATAATGATGAAGTTGTAAGATTTGGGACTCGATTGTGTATACCATCTAATCCCAAGATAAATGAGGAACTATTGGATAATTCTCATAGATCAAATTATCTATCAACCCTAGGAGCACAGAGATTTATATAGATCTCTGTGAATATGTCTAGTGGAATAATATAAAGAAATAGGTTGTTAAATATACATCAAAGTGCTTGATATGCCAACCAGTTAAGGTTGAACGATAGAAGTCCAAGGGGGTGATGCAATCATTACCTATACCAACGTGTAAATCGGAGAACATCACCATAAACTTTATCAAAATTATTCTAGAGACATCTAAAGGAAACAATTTGATATGGTTTATGGTGGATTATCTTATAAAGACTGCTTACTCACCATTCATGAAGAATTCCCACTCTATCAACTTGCTAAGATATATATCAGAGAAGTGGTGAGGTTGCATGAAACACCATTATCGATTGTATCTTATTAAAATTTGAGATTCACCTCAATGTTTTGGAGGAGTCTTCAGAAGGCATTGAACATATAGTTGAACTTCAATGAGACATATCATCCTCATATGTATGGTTAATCTCAAAAAACACATTCAAACTTTGGAGGAAATGCTTAGAGCTTACTCTATAGACTTTAAAGAAGGTTAGGATCCACCCCTTCCTCTGATCGAGTCCCCATGCAACAATAATTTTCATTTCAGTATTCTGATGACTCCATATGAATCCCTTTTTAGTAAGAACTATAGCACTCCAACATGTTGGAATGAAGTTGGATAAAGGAATCTATTGGGACTAGAACTGGAAGAAGAGATGACAGGGAATGTTCAAACCATTCAACAACACATTAAAGTGGCACATAGTTGATAAAAGAGATATGTTGACAATCATGGATGTGACCAGGAGTTTAAAGTTGGGGGTAAAGTATTTCTTCAAATATCTTCATGAATGAGGGTTGTGAGGTTTGGGGAGAAGGGAAAGCTAAGTCCAATGTAAATTAGCCCTTTGTTATTCTTGATCACATTGGGGTTATGGCCTATCGACTTTCCCTTCCACCAAACATATCTCAAGTACATAATGTGTTCGACATACCCCTCTTGAGGAAGTACATACATGATCCCTTGCATGCACTAAATCTAGGGTGATATGGTTGGAGCATGATCTCTCTTGTGAGCGAATCTAGTGTAGATCTTGGATCAAAGAGATAAAGTGTTACAAAACAAGACCACTCATTTTGACAAAGCACTATGGTGAAATCATAAGTATGAAGAGGAAGCATGGGAAATTAAGGAAGTAATGAATCAAATGTACCCTCATCAATTTCTCTTAGGGTTTAAGTCAAAATTTCTCATGGGGGAGAAGGTAACAACCTGAACTTTTCAATATGTAAATTATCCTTCACAATATATATGTGCATCATATTTAGGTATAATGTATAGTATAAATCACACACATTAACTAATAAATAAAAAAAAAATTTATTTCAAAAATATAAAGCATTACATATGAATGATAAATACACTTCATAAAACTAAAAATAATATGATGGGATAAAAAAATAACATCAAAAGAATTTGAAAATCTACTATGGTTTGTTATAAATATCACTATCATGAATAAAAATGTAAAAATGAATAAAACTATTAAGAAAAAATTGGCATTTTATAAATGAAATGTAAATAACCTTGATATGAAATTGATAAAATGAAAAATGAAGAAAAAATAGGTATTTATAGGAAGTATAATAATTATATGATCGATGAAATAATAGACTGTTGAAATAGTAACATGATCATTGAGAGCAGTAAAATGCATAATAATTAATATTTACCATAAATAAATAAATATAAATATCAAAATACCATAAAATTGTTTCTTAAATCATGCTACTAAAATTATATGTAAGTGTACATTTTTAACAAAGTATATTTTAATTTTTTTAGTAAAATATTATTTTTTTATATTAAAATTCTGACATTAAAATTACCTTATTTAAAAATTTATTTTTCTAAAATGAATTTTATTTTTGCAATCAACATGTCGAAATAATATTAGGGTGGTTTTTTGATATTTTTCTAAAAAATGGTTTTTAAGTGAATAGTGAAAAATATAATTTTTATAAATATCATTAGCTTTATGAAATGATTATGACGTGAATATGACTCAATTATTTATAAAATATTATTTAGGACTTAAAATGTATTTAATGAGTAAAATAATTCATTTAAAAATAATAAACTTAATTCTCAAACCAATAAATCAATTTTCAAAACCAAAGTTATATTTTATTCGAATAAAAAACTATATTTAATGTTTGACTTTGTATAAAATATTTTTAGGATTCCATTCAGTTTTTGGTGTTTTTAAATGTCAAATAAACCTATATTTTTAATCAACACTAATAAAAGTTAAAATAATCAACATTATTCATGATCCTAATCCTAAATAATAAAATGATCAATATTTTATTCGAAGATATCCCTATAACTTGGTTATCTAAACACCCCCACTCATTTTACTCACTTATAAAACATTTTCCTTTGCCAAAGATCTACCCAAATCCCTTAAAAAAAACTCTCCTATTTATGTTTCTAAGTCCCGATCTAACCAAAAGACCCTCTTATTGGATTGGTGTGGCCCGATTCGTTTTGAATGGTGTTGGGTTGAATGTTTGTCATTCATACTGAACATCAGGCCGCAACTCTTGCGGGTCGAGCCCCGCGGTGAGCTTGTTGGGAGTTACAAGGGGCAACGCACCCCTTTTCTAGGGGTTCGGGGGTCTTCGGCCCCCGGTCCAAATTTTGGGGCACTGTAGCAACTCTGACTGAGTGTAGTAGAGATAATCAGGTGACACTGACAGCACACTGAAGCAGTGAGGACTTTGACACGACTACAATAGCATCTCGGGCTTTGGAGACAACGGTACTATAGATCTAGACTTCTTGCCACTGGCGATGTAGCAGCTTCGACTTGGGTCTCCACAGCACTGTAATAGTGTGGACTTTCAGCCACCTTTAACAGTAGCACAGTGGACTTTCTATGCAGTTGGTGGCATAGTACTTCATCATATTTATTTGCTCATTTCGAGCTAGGGTTTCTGTGTGTGAAACTCTATGATATTCCTATAAATTGTGTGTAACGTCCCGAGTTTTTGAATCAGGTTGTAAATCACTCCCTTTTTCAATTTTTTAAATAGTGGTCATGCCATTTTCTAATTTGTTGACCGGAATCAAATTCTGAGAGTTCCATCAGGTTCAAATGATGTTTTTGGATGGTTTTATGGATTTAGCTGAAGGATCGGGTGTTCAGAAGAGGTTTCGGGAGCATCGGAGGCTAAATGGCATGCTCTAGAATAACAGGCCAGGGTGAACGGTTTAGGGTAAACCCTACGGCCCCTTCCAGTTAATCGTGCGGCACGTTTTTGAAATGTCGCACGGTTTGTATAAACTGTGTTAAGGGGTGCACGATCGTGGGTGGGTGTCTACAGTTGTTGTAGAGGCTTCCGCACGATTTGTGCATGGTTAGAGAAAACCGTGTGGAAGGCCACATGGGCACTTCCAATTAGGTAGGTCCTCAACACTGTAGCTCACATGGTTTGGAAAACCGTGCGGCCTATACAGTGTTTTTTTTAGTTTTTTTATTTTTCTTTTTCTTTCTCCTTTTTCTTCACCATGAGACCCATGGGATGTCGTTGGGCATGCCTGATTCCATTTTCGCTCGAGCGAGGCCAGGTTATAGGTCTCCGCTCCTTAGGGTGGTTTGGTTGGGGGTGCCAAATTCTTTTAAATTGAAGTGTTTTAATTGAATTGGATTGGTTATTCCAATCTGAGGCATTCAAGTCCTCTATATTGAATTGTTATGTTTGTTTAGTTATGCAATTCAAAATTATTAAATTGAATTTCCTATTTAAAGTAAATTGTATATATATTCTTTGCATGAGATTAGTTGTTAGGACCCAAGGGGTTGTGACAGGCTTGGCCTGAGGTTGGGATGGCACGACCATCGGGATTGAGGTGATGTTAATCGTCTGGTTCGGCTTGCCCCGGATTTCTTGAGTGGTTTTGACCACAAGATTGGACGTCGTGGACGTCGGATTGAGGCGGCGAGGCCATCAGGTTGGTCATGGCCCATGATATTGGGATGGCATGGCCATCAGAATTGAGCAACATGGTCGCAGGGGCACAAGGTGCTAGTGTTGATGTGGATTAGGATATTTTATATGTGATTGTCGCTCACCCGTGATAGTCAAAGCACAGAATTGAGTCATGTGCACACAGGTTGACTCCGTTATGAGGTTGTTTTGACCACTCATGTGGGTAGAGGCCCCCACCGGTAGTGTGGTTTAGGACTTGTGATAGGGGTGCTTGTCATAGAAAGCCACATGGAAGATGAGGAGTCTTCGGTTGATAGTGGTGAGGCAGTCGATTGGGGGTTGAGGCTCACTGTGATTGAGGTCGCGATCCTAGATTTATTTTGAGGACAGATATCGTTGTGTCTCCGGTTGTCGGTCTTTGAGCCGACATGTGCTTTCGAGCAGGGGTCCAAGGGATCAGATTGCATTGCTTGGATATGCCTTCAGAACGTCGGTACTTGTTGAGACGTGAGGTGTCAAGAGGCACGTGATGCAGGTTTACTTTTAAGGTAGAACTTGAGGGTTCACATGGACTGTATGACATCATAGGTACCTTGGGCCATGGTCCAAGGGCATTCCCTCGACTTATTGTATTCCGGTATTGGCCGAGGCAAGTGATGGCTTCCTGGTGGCTGTTGAGCACTAGGGAAGCCCTTGTTTATTTACGTGTTGTGCTTCTTTATTTATTTATTATATCACACCTGCTTAAACACATATGCTAGGTACATGCCATCGGGTGGTATCATACTGAGTCTAGTTCTCACACCCAACACGGGTCCTTCGAGACACATGTAGATTTTATGAATTTATGTTCAGGTAAAGGATCAATCTCAAGAGATGGATCTTAGTAGCAGTTAGCATGGAGTTTGGCACTGGACCTTGGGGTCGTGCCTAGTTGGAGATTTTGTTTAGCTTCCCTTTTCTTTATCAGCAAGCTGCTTTGTACATGCATATATTTACAGTGGTCGTCCATGGGCGACCCTCTCTTGTATATTGACATGTATGGCCTATTATGAAATGCATGTTTTGCTTGTTTGTTTTAGTAATAGCGACAAGTGGTGTGTTGGCATGTTGGCATGTTTATTTATCTCCACTACTTCTGGTTATTTATTGCTTTCGCTATTTGTTTGTTATGGATTATGATTCCACTTTGCGGGTCTGGTTTGAGTCTGCAGAGTTTTTTATTTTCCACTTACTGTTATACATTATTACTCAAACCAGTATTATATCATCCCCAGAGGGTATAGTCTCCCCACTATACCTCTTTACACTCTCGCTGCTAGTTGGTAATCTTTGGTGTTCGGGGAGGTGCACCTAAGAATCAATGACCCACTAGCTCGAAAGCACTGTTCGGGTGCCTATTCAACTTGGGACGCTGCAAGTGGTATGAGAGAAGTTATTGACTGGGATTTAGTAGCAGCGCTTGGCTGGCTACTAATGAGATCAAGGCTGCCTTTTCTTTTTTGTTGGTCTTACTATTTGGGATATGGTAGACTGGAGATTAGGTTGTGATCAAAACTAGATTTCAAACTCGTACTTGGGTGCCTGCAGCCCCATGTAAGAGGGACGGATCGAGTTACCTTGGGTGGGAATTATTGTTCTGTTTTTCTCAGTAACAGTTGATATGATTTCCACCTTGGTGGCTTACTTTGGAATGTGATGTTATTAGATTTGATATGTGACCCTTGACCTGGTGAGGTAAGGGAGACCTTGGACCTTGGTTCGGTGAGGCAAGGTGTGATTTCTTGCTTGTTTGGATTTGGATAGGCACGTTTTATGGTATTTCAATTTTATAAATGCATGTATGCATTGTAAAGTGTTTATACCATGTGATAAATATCAAAGGCCTTGATAAATGTGATATGCCATGATATGCAATTGTTTATGCCATGTAATATATATATATATATATATATGAAATTGCACGTGATGTGAAAGTTGGATCTGGATCTTATAAGAGCAGGCATGTGGTATGATGTGGGGTGATTGTTATCACCAGGTTGGGTGACTCGGTCATCGGAATTGAGGAAACGTTGGTTGTCAGGATGGGTTTGACCTGGGCTACTATCGATATTTGGCTCTGTTGAGGGTGGGTAAGGAGGTCATGAGGCCAGGATGTCGTGTGGCACGGTTGTGGTGGGGGAGTAAGGGTAGTGAGGATGTGCTACCCTGTACCACTTTCCCTATCTGCGTTATATATATCTGTTATATATATGGGTTGTCTGGCCATTTATGGTATCCAGCGAGCTCCTCCTAAGTGGCTCGGATGGAGGGTCGGGCGGGTGATGGATCAATGTCGCAGGAGCACGAGCAGGTTGAGGTCTCTGAGGTTCAAGCAGAGCAGCTACATGCTCCAGTACAGGCAGGGCAGCCGCTAGATTTTGCAGTATTTGGGTCATGGTTCAATGAGCAGCTCGGAGCGAGCCTGGTGTGGGTTCTCCAGGGCATCGACTGGGATGCTCCGGGAGCAAAGACCTCTATGGATTACCTTACTCGGGAGTTCCAATTGCAACACTAATCTCCTTTCTAGGGTAAGGGTGGACCTCAGGCAACTAAAAATTGGATCGAGAGCATGCAGATGATTTTCGAGCAACTTGAGATGCCTCTAGGGCGGAGGGTCAAATTGGATACATACATGCTCAGAGGGCCAACTAAGCATCGATGGGACGTGCAGGTGCAAGCTGGCAGACACGAGGGACAGGCCTAGAAGGACTTTGAGGCCAGTTGTTTTGAGCACTTCTTCCCAGAGATGTTGAGGGCTAAAAGGGCTCGGGAGTTCTTAAGCCTTCAGCAAGGCGACATGTCTTTCGAGGACTATGCAGTGATGTTCACTGAATTGTCTTGCTTCGCACCCAACATGGTGAGCAACGGCACCTCCAAGGTGAGGCGCTTCGAGGATGGTTTATGGAATTTCATTCGGGTGTAGGTAAACATCTTCAGATTGGACTCATTCTCTGAGGCGGTGAATCAAGTGCTCAAAGTCAAGGGCAACCTAATAGATAGGTCTTACTCGAGCTGAGCAGCGGCTTCAGGTGATTTCAGTGGTGATGCTTCAGATGGAAAGAAACAAGGTCGAGACAAGTTCCAGTAGGGCGGTCAGGCCATGGACTCGAGCAAACCACCTCGTTGTGGATCCTCTATGGTTTGCTTCTAGTGTGGGAAGCCAAGACATGTCCGAACTCAATGTGAGAGGCCTCCAAAGGAGTGTCAGGCATATGGACGGGTTGGGAATCTCAAGAGGTTCTGCAGGAGGCATTCTCATTCAGTCGGCGGTCAGGTTCAGGGGAAGACGCGGGCTTTTGAGGTCAGTTCAGGATCGGTACCATGTGAGGGTAGTCGAGGTTCATCTCCACGCGGTGGTCGTGGCAGAGACAGTGGGACCCAGCACTGGAGTCCGTGGCTGGTGGTTGGAGTAGCCCCGCAGGCAGGTCAGGCTTCAGGCAGTCGTGTTTCAGGCCAAGTGCACGTTGTGGAGCTGCCAGGGGCTGAACAGGCTAATGAGCCGACAACTGTCAAAAGTACACTACAGGCATGGTCGTGATTTTCTTTTTATATGTTTTGGCATGGCCTATTGAGGCATGTCTGCTTTTGGTGCATGTCGTGCACAGGTTATATATGTGGAATGATCATACGTTGGTCAGTAGGTTAGCATCATATCGGATGTGTTATATATATATATATATATATATATATATATATGAGTTTTGAGGCACCGGGTTCTATGCTTGAGCACCGTGGGTGTGGGATTTTGAGGTACTTGGCATCGTGAGCATCGATGGATGCGAGTTTTCTAAGGTGATTTGGCATCGGGGCATCGAGGATCGAGCTACTTGAGGTGCGAGGCATCTAGGAACCATGACAGTGTAGTACTTGATTGAGTTACGAGGCACCGGGTTTGATTTGAGCATCTGTTGAGATGTGGGACCTCATAGTGTCATATGTGACATGGGCTCGAGGGGGGCACTGATGCGGTGCGGGGTGTGAATGGGTGTTTGGTGTGACACGAGAGCACCTGATGAGGTGTAGGAGTGATGATGCGTCACGGGAGGACCTTGGGTTCGGTAATTGGTCATTAGACCTTTGATTGCTTTGAGTTTTGGTCGAATTATGACCAAGTTAGGCAATTCCTAAGGTGGGGAGCCCCCCTTGAGGAAATTAGTTTATACCCTTGAGACCAGGGTAGTTGCACCGTGAGGAGGGTTCCACGCCATAGTTCCTATTCATCTCTTATAAAAATACAGAATACCGGTGTGAGAAATATTTTCCATATTTGGAATATGAAACACTAAAAATCTTACAGGATTCCTTTCTTTAAATTTGGGTCAAGGTAACTCATTTAATTTATAGATTTCCCTTTTATAGAATAGGATGCTTGAATATCGATATAGATGAATCGACGCACTCATGCATGCAAACCCTTGTATCTTGCATTTTAAATCACAAAAACTGTCGTAGTATGGCCACTTTCTTTATTCTCTATAAACCTCCATGATCTCCCACATATCTCACTGTCTTAAATCATGTAAAAAATATACAACATTGTTTGTCACATTTGGAAAAATTATCAATCATTTATTATGATTAATAATGAGCATTCTAATCCATGTGGAACTATGGTGTGGAACCCTCCTCACGGTACAACTACGTCTTAAACACCAGAACCAAATTCATCTTATCTTTCCACAGTCATCTTTGCAGTGTATCTTTCTCCCTCGTGGTGCATAACAAATTCAAGTGCATTATTTGACACTGAAACTAGTTGAATCATGATAATAACTTTAATGATGATATTTAAACAACTGAAGAATAGGACATCATCATCAAAGTTAATTCTCTTCTTCGTAATTTTCTATCCTATAAATTTCATACTCTTCTCAAATTGTGAAGTGTAGCATATGAATATGCACTTCTTATGTATGAAGATAAACTCCTTACATATCTAGTAATCTTTGTTGTTGTCGTATTCTTCACTTTAGAGAAAACATCTTATGCATCTTCCTAGTCTTCTTATGTATGAGGAAGAACCTCTTATGTATAAGGAAGAACCTCTTAAGTATAAGGGGAACCCTATCAAACCTCTTACATATGAAGAAGAACCTATTATGTTTACAGAGAATCCTACCGGAGCCTCCGAAAGATCTTACACAACACATAAATATATTACACATCACTCTTCCCTCATGCCTTTTTTATATTTGCACCTCTTGCGTATAAAGCTGAACTTCATAAGTAACAAGATGGACTTAACCATTTCTCCCTCTTTCAAACATCATATATATGAAACATATTTTTTTACATATGTAGAGAATTCTACCTTTTCCGCAATTCATGTACTCTGGGAAAATAAATTGCGTAACACCCATACCACTTATGTATGAAGTTGAACTTCTTATGTATACAGTGAGGGTTCTCCTTATTCCATATTCCAACATCCTGAATCATATTACCTATCACCTCAAGCTTCTTATATATTTTCTTATCTATCATAGTTAGCCTCATGCATTTTCCAAAACTACAACTTTAGGACTTCTTATGTACTCAAGGAACTCCTAAAATTTGATCAATTTGAGTCTTCCAAACATCATATATATTCATTATAACCTATTATGTATCCAAGGAGCTTCAAGAATCTTCCATTTCTTCCATTCCAAAATGTTTTACATATACTAGGACCTTCATAACTTAGCCAATTTTCTGGAATTCCAGTGTATCCAAGACATCCAAAAACTTTTGAATTAACTCTAGACATACAAAATACCTACCAGACTTCTTCCAAACCAAACCATACTTCTGGATCTCCAACCTTTCATCTTCCAAATAGCTAATTATCCATTTTCCTCAAACTTTAAATCCATGTATGAAACTTCTATTATGCATTCTCAATCAACCCATATATGATTCCCAGGTGTCTAGTAACCATCTTATGCAATATCCATCACCACATCTTTGATGTTGTCCTTAACAGCTTAAAACTTAAAACATCTAATAGCCATTGTCAACACTGCTTCTACACATCCAATAGTTATTGTCAACAAATCCAACAAACAACCTTCTGGTTGAAACGCATACAAAAGAAGGTGGAAAAAATAAGGGGGAAATCTTAGAGTTAAATATTGATAAAGATTGAGTTGTAAGATTTGGGACTCGATTGTGTATACCATCTAAGCCTAAGATAAATGAGGAACTAGTGGATAATTCTCATAGATCAAATTATTTATCCACCCTGAGAGCACAAAGATTTATATAGATCTCTGAGAGTATGTCTGGTGGTATAATATAAAAAAATAGATTGTTAAATATACATCAAAATGAATGGTCTTATTTCATAACAACCCGAACTTTTCAATATGTAAATTTTCCTTCACAATATATATGTGTCATATTTAGGTATAATGTATAGTATAAATCAGGAACATTGACTAATGAAAGAAAAAATATTTTATTTCATCAATATAAAGCATTACATATGATTGATAAATACACTTCATAAAACTAAAAATAATACGATGGGGTAACAAAAACAAATAAATAACATCAAAAGAATTTGAAAATATATTGTAGTTTGTTGGAAATATCACTATTGTAAATAAAAATGTAAAAAAAATAAAACTATTATGAAAAAATTGGCATTTTATAAATGAAATGTAAATAACCTTGATATGAAATTGATAAAATGAATAGTGAAGAAAAAATAGGTATTTATAGGAAGAATAATAATTATATGACCGACGAAATAATAATTGACTGTTGAAATAGTAACATGATCGTTGAGAGCAGTAAAATGCATAATAATTAATATTTACCATGAATAAATATAAATTTCAAAATACCATAAAATTATTTCTTAAATCATGCTACTAAAATTATATGTAAGTGTACATTTTTAACAAAGTATGTTTTAATTTATTTAGTAAAATATTATTTTTTATGTTAAAATTCTAACATTAAAATTACCTTATTTAAAAATTTATTTTGCTAAAATGGGTTTCATTTTTGCAATCAACATGTCAAAATAATCTTAGGGTGGTTTTTTGATATTTTTCTAAAAAAATGGGTTTTAAGTGAATAGTGAAAAATATAATTTTTATAAATATCATAAGTTTTATGACATGATTATGATGGGAATATGACTCAATGATTTATAAAATATTATTCAGGACTTAAAATGTATTTAATGAGTAAAATAATGCATTTTAAAATAATAAACTTAATTCGCAAACCTATAAATCAGTTTTCAAAACCAAACTTATATTTTATTCGAATAAAACACTATATTTAATGTTTGACTGTATAAAATATTTTCAGGTTGCCCTTCAATTTTGGGTGTATTTAAATGTCAAAGAAACCTATATTTTTTAATCAAACACTAATAAAAGTTAAAATAATCAACATTATTCGTGATCTTAATCCTAAATAATAAAATGATCAATATTTTATTCAAAGATACCCCTACAACTTGGTTATCTAAACACCCCCACTCATTTTCCTCACTTATAAAACATTTTCCTTTTCCAAAGATCTACCCAAATCCCTAAAAAACTCTCCTATTTATGTTTCTAAGTCCCAATCTAACCAAAAGACCCTCTTGTTGGATTGGTGTAGCCCGATCCGTTTTGGATGATGTTGGGATGAATGTTTGCGGCTCATACTGAACATCAGGCCGCAACTCTTACGGATAGAGCTTTGCGATGAGCTCGTTGGGGGTTATAAGGGCAACACGCCCCAGTTCTGGGGGTCTGGGGGTCTTTGGACCCCGATCCAAATTTTGGGGCACTATAACAACTCTGACTAAGTGTAGCAAAGATGACCAGGCGACACCGACAAGGCACTGTAGCAGTCCAGACTTTGACACGACTACAATAGCAGCTTGGTCTTTGGAGACAACAGTAATGTATAGCTTTTTACTTCTTATCACCGGCCACTGTAGCATCTTGGACTTGGGTGGTCACAGCACTGTAGTAGTGCGAACTTCCAGCCACGTTTTACTGTAGCATAGCGGACTTTCTATGCGGTTGGTGGCACAGTACTTCGTCATCTTTATTAGCTTATTTCAAGATAGGGTTTCTGTGTGCGAAACTCTGTGATCTTCCTGTAAATTGTGTGTAACGTCCCAGGTTTTTTAATTAGGTTGTAAATCACTCCCTTTTTCAATTTTTGAAATAGTGGCTATGTCATTTTCTAATTCGTTGATCAGAATCAAATTCCGAGAGTTCCATCACCTTTAAATGATGTTTTTGGATGGGTTTATGGCTTTAGTCGAAGCCTCGGGTGTTCGGAAGAGGTTTTGGGAGCATCGAAGGCTAAATGGCATGTTCTGGAATAGCAGGTCAGGGCGCACGGTTTAGGGTAAACTGTGTGGCCCCTTCCAGTTAATCGTGCGGCACGTTCTTGAACTGCTACACGGTTTGTGTAAATCATGCGAGGGAGGTTAATGATCGTGTGTGGGTGTCTACAGTTGTTCCAGAGGCTTTCGCGTGGTTTGCGCACGAGTACTTCCACTTAGGCAGTACCTCAACACTGTAGCTCGCACGATTTACACACGGTTTGGCAAACCATGCGGCCTGTACAGGGTGTTTTTTTTGTTTTTTTTTTTCTTTCTTTTTCTTTTTCTTTCTCCTTTTTCCTCTCTTTCTCCTTGGCCGCGTACACCAAGGGAGAGCTCCCTTTTTCCTCCTCCCATGGTTTTTTCTCTCATCTCTTCACTGGTTGTCCGTTCATTGATTTGTTGGTTGCTATAAGACCGTGTCAATAAGACTTACCACACCCTTGCTTCTTTTCTCCTTTGTTTTCGCCTCACGGAGCGCTAAATCTGTTTGAGTCGTTTCACCCTATTTTTAGGGCGTTGGATGAAAATTCATGTCTACTCCAATCTGCTTCGAATTGGAGATCGATATTGGACGATCCTACGTCTATGAGTCCAAGGTAGGTGGTGCATATCTTGATTTGTATTTTCGCAGTCGTTTTAGGGGTGCGGCTTTTAGCGGGCATTTGGGTATTTTGAGCAAAACTCATTTATATCTGTTGCTTCATACCAAAATGATCGTCAGACCCGTGGGATGTCGTTGGGCATGCCCAATTCCATTTTCACTTGAGCGAGGTCAGGTTAGAGGTTGTCACTCCTTGGGGTGGTTTGGTCGGGGTTCCAAATCCTTTTAAATTGAAGTGTTTCAATTGAATTGGCTTGGTTATTCCAATCTTAGGCATTCAAGTCCTCCATATTGAATAGTTATGTTTGTTTAGTTATGCAATTAAATATTATTAAATTGAATTGTTTGTTTAAAGTAAATTGTATATATATGTTTTGCATGAGATGAGTTGTTAGGACCCAAGGGGTCGTGACGGGCTTGGCCCGAGGTTGGGATGGCACGACCATTGGGATTGAGGCGATGTTAGTCATCTGGTTGGGCTTGGCCCGAATTACTTGAGTGGTTTTGACCACAAGATTGGGCGTCGTGGACGTCGGATTGAGGCGACAAGGCTGTCAGGTTGGGCATGACCCATGATATTGGGATGGCATGGCCATCGGACTTGAGCGACATGGTCGCAGGGGCATGAGGTGCCAATGATGATGTGGAATATGATATTTTATTGGCTCTCGCCTGTGATGGTCAAAGCGCTGAATTGAGTCGTGTGCACACATTTTGACTTCGTGATGAGGTGGTTTTGACCACTCGTGTGGGTAGAGGCCCCCGCTGGTAGTGCGACCTAGGACTTGTGATAGGGGTGCTTATCGTAGAAAGCCACGTGGAAGATGAGGAGCCTTCGGTTGATAGCGTTAAGGCTGTCAGTTGGGGGCTGAGGCTCGCCATGATTGAGGTCGCGGGCCTAGATTTATTTTGAGGACAGATATCGTTGTCTCCGATTGTCGGGCTTTGAGCCGATGTGTGCTTTCGAACAAGGGTCCAAGGGACTGGATTGTATTGCTTGGATGTGCCTTCGGGACGTATGTACTTGTTGAGACATGAGGTGTCAAGAGGCACATGGTATCGGTTTACTTTTGAGGTGGAACCTGAGGGTTCACCTGAACTGTATGACATCAGAAGTATACCTTGGGCCATGGGCCAAGGGCCTTCTCTCGACTTCTGGTATTTCGGCGTTGACCAAGGCAGGTGATGGCTTCCTGGTGGCTGTTGGGCACTAGGGAAGCCCTTGTTTATTTACGCATTGTGTTACTTTATTTATTTATTATATCGCACATGCTTAAACACATATGCTAGGTATGCACCATCGAGTGGTATCCTACTGAGACTAGTTCTCACACCATGCACGGGTCCTTCGGGACGCGTATAGATTTTATGAATTTACATTCAGGTAAAGGATCAGCATCAGGAGCTGGATCTTAGTAGCAGCTTGCATAGAGTTTGGCACGGGACCTTAGGGTCATGCCTAGTTGGAGCTTTTGTTTAGCTTCCCTTTTCTGTATCAGCATGCTGCTTTGTACATGTATATAGCTACAGTGGTCGGTCATGGGTAACCCTCTCTTGTATATTGACATGTATGGCCTCTTATGAAATGCATGTTTTGCTTGTTTGTTTTAGTAATAGCTACAAGTGGTGTGTTGGCATGCTGGCATGTTTATTTATCTCCGCTGCTTCTGGTTATTTATTGTTTCCGCTATTTGTCAGTTATTGACTGGATTCCGAACTCGTGTTTGGGTACATGTAGCCTCATGTACGAGGGATGAATCGAGTTACCTTGGGTGGGAATTGTTGTTCTGTTTTTCTCAATTACAGTTGATATGATTTCCACCTCAGTGGGTTACTTTGGAATGTGATGTTAATGGATTTGATATGTGACCCTTGATCTGGTGAGATAAGGGAGACCTTGGACCTTGTTCCAGTGGGGCAAGGTGTTATTGCTTGCTTGTTTGGCTTTTGATAGGCACATTTTAGGGTATTTCAATTGTATAAATGCATGTATGCATGTATGCTTTGTGTGTGTGTGTGCTTTGTGTGTGTGTTGTGTGTGTGTGTTGTGTGTGTGTTGTGTGTGTGTTGTGTGTGTGTGTGTTGTGTGTGTGTTGTGTGTGTGTGTGTGTGGTGTGTGGTGTGTGGTGTGTGTGTGTGTGTGTGTGTGTGTGTGTGAAACTGCATGTGATGTGAAAGTTGGGTCTGGCTCTTATAAGAGCAGGCAAGTGGTACAATGTGGGGTGATTTTTATCACCGGGTTGGGTGACTCGCTCGTCAAAATTGAGGCAATGTTGGTTGTCAGGACGGGTTTGGCTCGGGGTACTATTGATACTTGGCTCTGTTGAGGGCGGGTAAGGAGGCCATGAGGTCGGGATGTTGTGTGGCATGGTTGCGGTGGGGGGAGTAAGGGTAGTGAGGATGTGATGCCTTGTACTGTTTTCCTTATTTGTGTTATATATATCTGTTATATATATGGGTTGTCTGACCATTTATGGTATTCAGCAGGTTCCTCCAGAACAGCTCGGATGGAGCGTCAAGCGTGTAACGACCCGAAATTTTTGAGTAAATTTTGTTCCCTATTTTTGGTGGGTTATTTTATTTTTCATTTAATAAAATGAGTATAATTAAAACGAGACCGTTGGGTTTCAACTGTTATATGACCGTTGGTCAATATGACCATTGAAAACTAAATGTTACAATTATTTTCTATAAATACAAGTGATCTTGATTAATTAATATAGAAAGAAGATTCGATGGCCTCATCCAGTAGTCTCGGGTTGATCGAAGCCCATCTGACGGAACTCGGGAAGGAGGTAGCACCTTTGGGCTTTGCTCTGGACCAAACCCAAGCCGAACTTCATCGTGTGAAGCTGGAACGGAATCGTCTTCACGAGAATTTTCAGCTGATAGAAATCACTACTCGGACAATGTTGGCCGAGCCGCCCCAAGATTCTATCACCCTAGCACACCTTACTCTTAGGTCCTATGTTGGTGTTATAAGGGGCTATGTAACGATACTGTAACTGTCTTTTGTAATCCTTTGATTTAAATAAAAATTGTGATTTCTTCTTATGGTGAAATTTGTGAATCTCAAGTGTCCGGATAAATATTTAGAAAATTATTTTCATAAAATGGAGTTCATTTTTGAAATCAGAGCATCGATATTTGGTTAAGGTGAAATTTTGGATTTTTTCTGAGAAAGTTGAATTTTCGGTGAATAGTGAAAATACAGTTTTTGAGTTTCGGGTGTTTAATGACATCGTTAAGGATGTATTAATTATTCAATAATTCTGGTAGACTTGTGAATAGTAAGATAAGGTACGAGGTGTTCCAAGTGTTGGATTGGTGTTGCCCGATCCGGTTGGGTTGAATGCTTGTGGCCCGCAACTGTCGCTGGTCGAGCTGACCGACAGGCACTGTAGCGGAGCTGACCGACCGACACCGACAGGCACTGTAGCGGTGCGGACTTCAGGGTCAACTTTACTGTAGCGCTTTTGACAAATCCAGTCGCCTTTCACTGTAGCGATGCGGACCACTTTTTCGAACAATGATCGTCTTCTCCATTGTTTTATAGCTCATTTTCGTGCTAGAGTTTCTACTGAAAAAACCTCTGTAATTTGTGCTCCCGAAGTAGTGAAATTTTGCCTCTCCTGTGGACGTAGGGATTATTCTCGAACCACGTAAATCGTTGTGTCCTTTTGCTTTCTTTTCTTTCGTTTTTCTCGTTTCTGTCGTTGCGACTCCTAACGATTCCACAACACCAAGTGGCCAATACCATGGGCAAATACCATGGTCAAACCCATGGTTTTGCCAATACCACCGATGAGCTGTCCCTTGGCAATTGATGCTTTGTCCCCTCACTTCTCCTATAAATACCAAGTCTTTCCTTCATTCATTTCATTTCCAAATCCTCCCCAACAAAGTTCTGGTCTCTTTACCTCCCAAGAAGTCCTCCCAAGGTGTCCTCAAGCCTCTCAAGGTCCCGACCTTCAAGCTTTTGAAGTTACTCTTCAAGGTAAGGGATCATACCTCTCTCTTTCTTTTCATGTATTCTCCTTTATGGCATTTATTTTAAGCTTCATATTCTTATGTTGGGGATGTTCTTTTATATTCATCCTACTGTCCTTTTCATGTTCATATGATGAGAGACCCTCTCTTGCTCTCATCAATTCATTTTAAGAATGTTTAAGTGGCGCCGTTAGGCTGCCGAATTTTTGTAAGGGATTCTTTCTCTCTTCCCATTTTCAAAGTTCTACTATCATGTCAAGTCTTTCAAGTTCCTTTTTTTCATGTTGGGGTATGATCTTTATATTCATCATACTGTCCTTTTATGTTCACATTATGAGAGACCCTATTTAATATCATCAATTCATTTTTTTGACGTTTTAAGTGACGACGTTAGGCTGCCGAATTTTTCATAAGAAAAATCTTATTTTTGTCTTCCTTTCAAGTTTTTCATTTCATATGATATGTCCTTTAAATTTCATTATCGTGTTCTTATATCCTTTATATTATGTCTCTCTACTATTTTATGGATCATTTATGAGTGGGTGACCTATGTCCCCTCTCTTTTCAATGTTTTCTAAAACCCTGCAACATAATCGTTATGCTGCCGAATTTTCGTCTCAAAATATCTCTCTTTTTCTCAAATTCTTTTATTTTATTAAGTGAATACTCAAAACTCTTTATTCTACAGGGGTATTCATATATATATCAAAATGTTCTATTTTAAATTCTGGGATTTACATACATGAGACTCACTTTCCTTTTCCGTGGGTTTAAAGTGACATAAAGATCACGTCTTTAAAGCAATTTTTAAAATGTTATGACTGTGAAATGAAAGTCGTTTCTTTTATGCTATATGGGTTATTTATGAAATGATTGGTGATGATATATGTAGCTCACATGATAATAAAGACAAATTAAGGGTGCGCCCTGATAGCGCTCCAATGCATTGGGTAAAGACTTAATCTCTAGAGATGACCATTTTTAATGATACCTTGGTGAATAACCTTGATAATTTTTTTTAATGACACCTTGGGGATGGACCTTGGTGATACAGAAATGATTGTCTAAGTTAAATGTTGTAGCAACATCTTCAAGTTATGAAACACGTTATTTTTATTATGATATGCCTCATGATCTCTTTCTCATGCCTTGAAGTTATTTATCATAACTTTATTGATGTATCTCAAGTTCACATGTAAAATGTTTCTCTTGTTTCCCTTACTGGGCCTTCTGCTCACCCTTTCCTTTGATGTATGCTCTCAGGTTATGAGATGTTGTAATGAACTTAGGATGAACAATGAAGAAGCCTTTCAAGTGTTTAAGAAGAATGTTTTATGTCATCATGTATTAAGTTCCTGGTTTCCAAGACACTAAACCTTAAAGATCCTCAGTTTTGTAAAATGTAATAAAAAGTTATGTTATAAAAAGGTGGGATGTTATAGTTAGTATCAAAGGATGGTTTAGTTATTTGTGGAAATTAGGATTTGAAAACCTTACAAGGTTTCTTAATAAAAATATTAATTAGAGGAAAACATCCTGGTATTTTGGTGAAGTATTGAGTAAGTGGTTTCCAAACAAATAAATCTCTGTCTGGATATGAACAAGTAGAGGTGGCTCTGGAACAGATGTACCTAGGAATGAAAACTCTGACAAGGTGTTTCGGGCTTGACCTGGGGTAACCTGGTGCACGACAACGGGTATTGCTGCACTCTTGGTTTGACACTCCCGGGGGATATGCTTTGGTAAATTCATAAGCTTAGTATGAACCATTATTAAATGAACAAAGATAAAATAAAATAAAGGTTCACATAAGAATATATGATCATGGATAACCTAGATTGGAACCTAGAGGATCACAAGTTAGGATATATTTTTCTTCTACAAGTTTATTCTTCTATGCTTAAAGTTTCTTTTTCATGATTATTGGCTAAGTATTTAAGCCCCCTAATTATATTTTCTTTTCTTAGTTAATGGCGGGAAATAGAAGAACATGTCCCAACAACCAATGTGATAGGAAATGTGACGATTGCCCTATTAATATGACAGAGATGACGAGAGATCAAGTTGAACATATTGTGATTATGCCAAACTAGCTATCAAAAATCACAATTAATAATTGGTACCTAGTTGAATGCCCAAATTCATCCAGGAAGAGGAAGATGAAGTCTCATGGATGTTCATCTGATAAAGGTAATAAGGGAAAGAAGACCCAATTTCCTTTGTGAAAAAAGTATGAAAAGAGGCACCAAGGAAAATGTCACAAAGGAGCCAGGAGATGTTTTAAGTGTGGGATGATAGGGCGTAAAGTAGCCAATTGCTTTAAAAAATGAATAATGTGATGAATAGAGATAAGGTTCAATCTAATGTACCTTATACTATTCAATGTCGTAAATGTGGAGAAGTTGGACATTATCCAAGGCAATTCTCTCTTAGAAGGGATGAGAATCATGATGAGCATCAACAATCTTCAAGGACAATGGAACAATGCAAGTCCTATGCTGAGATGGATCATGATGACTGAAGTACATGTAACTTCTTCGCGATAATTTTCTATGTCATGTTGTATTTTAGTTCGTGCTCTCTGAGCATATCTTTAATGTTTTCTAAGAACATCAAGTCACTACCTAAGATGGTTTTATATCATTAAGCAAAACATCTATTGTTATGTATCACATGTTGATGTTGTGAAGCTGTTCTTCTTGAAAAAAAATGATTAGGGGATTAAAAGATGAATATTATTTTGGAAGACGTTCACTAATTTAGGAATCCTATATGATCAAGGTAAATAGATTACTACGGTATTTTCTTTGAAAAGTAAAGGTTGACTTATATTTAGAAGAATCGATGAATTTAAGGTGAACTTATGGTAATTAAGGTTACTTATGGAAATGATTAAACTATCTTGGAAAAATGTGATTAGGTTAGTTACTTTTGTTATAAGACGTTAAGAGTGGTTGATGTTATTTGGAGATGAACGGTAAAGTTTATCTTGGAAGACTATGTTATCAAATCCTTCTTATATTTGAGTTCCAATCTTAGTTTGGATTATTCTGAAGAATTTTAAGGATGATTATGTATTGAATGGTCTTTCTGGAACTTTGGGTACTTTTGTTGAATTTTGGAGATTAATAGTCAAATTTCTTTTTATAAAGGATTATCCTTTGGGGGGATTATATGATCTCATACTAACCATTTTAGTTTTAGTGGACTAAAGACAAGGGAAAAATATAATTATTCTTTTGTGGATTATGTGATTCTCTAGAAGATGATTCTTGTGCTTTTGATGAGACCAAGTCCTTTTGAATGCTCATTGTTTGGAGAAAAGATTAGTCTTAGTATAAACTTATTAAAGGATGAAACTCTACTTGAAGGTAAGTATATTTCCTTATGTTTTTATTCTATATAGTAAATGAATTCCTCAAAATTATGAAAAGGAACATAAAACAAAAATGTTGTTGGGTTATGTTTCCTACTGGGTAATCAAAGACCATTTAACACATCATAAGTTTGTGATCTTGTGGTAAATTTTCTTCTAATCATGTTTTCTATCACTCTCCATCAAGACTTGACCCTTTGTTTTCTCTTCTATATCCATGTTTTCCTACATGGAATCCTAGTATGGGTTAACTCGGGTGACCTTTGTACTTCCCTTTCTTTCTTTTAAAGTAATAGTTTTATCGACTCTTTTTCTGATGTGGGACTTTAAATGAAATTTCCAAGCCCGATTTTAAAATTGTGAGGACGCAATTTCTTAAGGGGGGAAGATTGTAACAACTCGAAATTTTTGAGTAAATTTTGTTCCCTATTTTTTGTGGGTTATTTTATTTTTCATTTAATAAAATGAGTATAATTAAAATGAGACTGTTGGGTTTCAACTGTTATATGACTGTTAGCCAATATGACCGTTGGAAACTAAATGTTACAATTATTTTCTATAAATACAAGTGATCTTGATTAATTAATATAGAAAGAAGATTCGATGGCATCATCCAGTAGTCTCGGACTGATCGAAGCCCATCTGACGGAACTCGGGAAAGAGTTAGCACCTTTGGGCTTTGCTCTGAATCAAACTCAAGTCGAACTTCATCGTGTGAAGCTGGAACAGAATCGCCTTCGCGAGAAGTTCAAGCTGATAGAAATCACTACTCGGGCAATGTTGGCCAAGCCACCCCAAGATTCTATCACCCTAGCACACCTTACTCTTAGATCATATGCTGGTGTTATAAGGAGCTATGTAACGAGACCGTAACTGCCTTGTGTAATCCTTTGATTTAAATAAAAATTGTGATTTCTTCTTATGGTGAAGTTTGTGAATCTCAAGTGTCCGGAAAAATATAGTATGCATATTATTGATGAATTTTAGAAAAAGGATATTTTAAAAAAAATTATGTAAACCTTAAATAATTAAAATGTGTAATGATTTTCAAAAAATGGTCTTCTACAGTTGTGTTCAGCATGAAATTTAGAGTTTAATAAGATCAGCTTAATTTTTGATGAATAGTAGTTTATGAATAGTGATTTTAAGCTCAGGGTTAGTAATGTGATCAAATGGATTAGTAATATCACTTAAAGAAAGTATTAATATAATTTAAGCACCTTGATTAAATAATGTGATTCAATAAAATAGGTAAATAACTGTTTCAGAAATTATTGGTTAAGTATTAGTTTTCTAAAGTGAATAGTGTTTTTAATTTAAAAATTAAATTAAAAATATTTAGAAAATTATTTTCATAAAATGCAGTTCATTTTTGAAATCAGAGCATCGATATTTGGTTAAGGTGAATTTTTGGGATTTTTCTGAAACAATTGAATTTTCAGTGAATGGTGTTTTCATTTAAAAATTAAATTAAAAATATTTAAAAATTTATTTTCATAAAATGGAGTTCATTTTTGAAATCAGAGCATCGATATTTGGTTAAGGTGAAATTTTAGATTTTTTCTGAGAAAGTTGAATTTTCAGTGAATAGTGAAAATACAATTTTTGAGTTTTGGGTGTTTAATGACATCATTAAGAATGTATTAATTATTCAATAAATCTGGTCGACTTATGAATAGTAAGATAAGGTATGAGGTGTTCCAAGTGGTCAATGCCATGGGAAAATACCATGGTCAAACTCATGGTTTTGCCAATACCACTGATAAGGTGTCCCTTGGCAATTAATGATTTGTTCCCTCACTTCTCCTATAAATACCAAATCTTTCCCTCATTCATTTCATTTCCAAATCCTCCCCGACAAAGTTATGGTCTCTTTACCTCTCAAGGAGTCCTCCCAAGGTGTCATCAAGTCTTCCAAGGTCCCGACCGTCAAGCTTTGGAAGTTACTCTTCAAGGTAAGGGATCTTAACTCTCTCTTTCTTTTCATGTATTCTCTTTTATGTCATTTATTTTAAGCTTCATGTTCTTATGTTGGGGATGTTATTTTATATTCATCCTACTGTCCTTTTCATGTTCATATGATGAGAGGCTCCCTCTTGCTCTCATCAATTCATTTTAAGAATGTTTAAGTGGCGTCGTTAGGCTGCCGAATTTTTTTAAGGGATTCTTTCACTCTTCCCATTTTCAAAGTTCTACTTTCATGTCAAGTCTTTCAAGTTCCTTTTTTCCATGTTGGGGTATGATCTTTATATTCATCATACTGTCCTTTTATGATCACATTATGAGAGATCCTATTTAATCTCATCAATTCATTTTTTTGACGTTTTAAGTGACGTCGTTAGACTGCTGAATTTTTCATAAGAGAAATCTTATTTTTGACTTCCTTTCAAGTTTTTTATTTCATATGGTATGTCTTTTAAATTTCATTACCATGTTCTTATATCCTTTAGATTTTGTCTCTCTACTATTTTATGGATCATTTATGAGTGGGTGACTCATGTCCCCTCTTTTCAATGTTTTCTAAAACCCTGCAACATAGTTGTTATGCTGCCGAATTTTCGTCTCAAAATGTCTCTCTTTTTCTCAAATTCTTTTATTTTATTAAGTGAATACTCAAAACTCTTTATTCTATAGGGGTATTCACATATATATCAAAATGTTCTATTTTAAATTCTGAGATTTACATACATGAGACCCACTTTCATTTTCTGTGGGTTTAAAGTGACATAAAGATCACGTCTTTAAAGCAGTTTTTAAAATGTTATGACTCTGAAATGAAACTTGTTTCTTTTATGCTATATGGGTTATTTATGAAATAATTGATGATGATATATGTGGCTCACATGATAATAAAGACAAATTAAGGGTGTGCCCTGATAGTGCTTCAATGCATTGGGGATGACCATTTTTAACGATACCTTGGTGAATAAGTTTGGTAAAAAATTTTAATGACACCTTGGGGATGAACCTTGGTGATACGAAAATGATTGTCTAAATTAAATGTTGTAACAATATCTTCAAGTTATGAAACACGTTATTTTTATTATGATATGCCGCATGATCTCTATCTCATCTCTTGAAGTTATTTATCATGACTTTATTGATGTATCTCAAGTTCACATGTAAAATGTTTTTCTTGTTTCCCTTACTGGGCCTTCTGCTCACCATTTCCTTTGATGTATGCTCTCAGGTTATGAGATGTTGTAATGAATTTAGGATGAACAATGAAGAAGCCTTTCAAATGTTTAACAAAAATGTTTTATGTCGTCATGTATTAAGTTCCTGGTTTCCAAGACACTAGACCTTAAAGATCCTCGATTTTGTAAAATGTAATAAAAAGTTATGTTATAAAAAGGCGGGGTGCTATAAGCGGGTGATGGATCAGTGTCGCAGGAGCACGAGCAGGTTGAGGCCTCTGAGGTTCAAGAAGAGCAGGTACAGGCTCCAGTACAGGCAGGGCAGCCACCAAATTTTGTAGCGTTTGGGTCATGGCTCGACGAGCAGCTCCGAGCGAGCCTAGTGCGAGTTCTCCAGGGCATCGACTGGGGTGCTCAGGGAGCAGAGCCCTCTATGGCTTACCTTACTCGGGAGTTCAAGTCGTTGCACCCGTCTCCTTTCCAGGGTGAGGGTGGATCTCAAACTCCTGAAATTTGGATCAAGAGCATGCAGATGATTTTTGAGCAGCTCGAGATGCCTCCAGGGTGGAGGGTCAAATTGGCTATGTACATGCTCAGAGGGCTAGCTAAGTGTTGGTGGGACATGCAAGTGCAAGCTAGCAAACACGAGGGATTGGCCTGAAGGGACTTGGTTCTTTGAGCATTTCTTTCCAGAGACGCTGAGGGCTGAAAGGGCTCGGGAGTTCTTAAGCCTTCGACATTGCGACATGTCCGTCATGGACTATGCAGCGGCGTTCACTAAATTGTCTCACTTCGCACCCAGCAAGGTGAGCAATGACTCCTCCAGGGTGAGGCGCTTCGAGGATGGTTTACGGCATGTCATTCGGGCGCTGGTAAACATCTTTAGATTGGCATCATTCCCCGAGGCGGTGAACCAGGCGCTCATAGCAAAGAGCAACCTGACGGATAGGTCTTACTCGAGCCGAGCAGCGGCTTCAGGTGATTTCAGTGGTGACGCTTCAGATGGTAGGAAACGAGGTCAGGAAGAGTTCCAGCAAGGCAGTCAGGCCAAGGACTCGAGCAGACCACCTTGTTGTGGATCCTCTACGGTTTGCATCCAGTGTGAGCAGCCATGACATGTCCAGACTCGATGCGAGCGGCCTCCGAAAAAGTGTCAGGCATGTGGACAAGCCGGGCATCTCGAGAGGTTCTGCAAGAGGCCATCTCATTCAGCCGACGGTCGGGTTCAGGGGCAGACACAGGCTTCTGAGGTCGGTTCAGGATTGGTACTAGGTGAGGGTAACTAGGATTCAGCTGCACGTGGTGGTCTTGGAAGAGACAGTGGGACCCAACACTGGGGTCAGTGGTCAGTGTCTGGAGCAACACTGCAGGTAGGTCGGGCTTCAGGCAGTCGTGTTTCAGGCCAGGTGCATGTCATGTAGCTGTTAAGGGTTGAACAGGTTGGTGAACCGACGACCGTCAGAAGTACGTCGCAGGCATGGTCATGATTTGCTTTTCGTATGTTATGACATGGCATGTTGAGACATGTCTGCTTTTGGTGCACGCGGTACACGGGTTGTATATGTGGCGGACCAGACGTTGGTTAGTAGGTTGGCATCATATTGGATGTGTTATATATATATATATGAGGTGTGAGGCATGAAGTTCTATGCTTGAGCACTGTGGGTGCGAGATTTTGAGGTACTTGGCATCGTGAGCATCGATCGATGCGAGTTTCTGAGGTGTTTTGGCATCGGGGCATCGAGGATGCGGGCTACTTGAGGTGCGAGGCATTTGGGCACCATGATAGTGCGGTACTGGATTGACGTGCGAGGCACCGGGTTTTATTTGAGCATATGTTGAGATGCGGGACCTCGTAGTGCCATATGTGACATAGGCTTAAGGCGGGCACTGATGCGGTGTGGGGTGTCAATGGGTGTTTGGTATGACACGGGAGCACCTGATAAGGTGCATGAGTGAAGATGCGTCACATGAGGAGCTTGGGTCCGGGAATTGGTCATTGGATCTTTGATTGCTTTGAGTTTTGGTCGGATTGTGACCAGGTCAGGCGATTCCTAAGGTGGGGAGCCCCCCTTGAAGCAATTGGTTTATACCCTTGAGACCGGGGTAGTTCAGGTTAGCTTTTAAAGGGATGGGTATGTTCGGTACCATCTTCGTGTTTCGTTTTATAACTCGGGGGGGCGAGCTATATTAAGGTGGAGAGATTGTAGCATCCTAGGTTTTTGAATCGGGTTGTAAATCACTCCCTTTTCAATTTTTGAAATAGTGGCTATGCCATTTTCTAATTCATTGATCAGAATCAAATTATGAGAGTTCCATCAGCTTTAAATGATGCTTTTGGATGGGTTTATGGCTTTAGTCGAAGCCTCGGGTGTTCGGAAGAGGTTTCGAAAGCGTCGAAGGCCAAATGGTCTGTTCTGGAATAGCAGGTCAGGGCACACGGTTTAGGGTAAATCGTGTGGCCCCTTCCAGTTAACCATGCGGCGCATTTTTGAACTGTCGCACGGTTTGTGTAAACCGTGCGAGGGAGGCGCACAGCCGTGTGTGGGTGTCTCCAGTTGTTGTAGAGGCTTCCGCACGATTTGCACACGGCTAGAGAAAACCATGCGGAAGATTGCACGAGTACTGCCACTTAGGCAGTACCTCAACATTGTAGCTCGCTCGATTTACCACACCTTGCTTCTTTTCTCCTTTGTTTTCGCCTCACAGAGCGCTAAATCCGTTTGAGCTGTTTCGCCAAGGCATTAGACGGAAACTCAAATCTACTCCAGCGTCAATAAATATTTGGCTTTGAAGAACGCACGAAGAACGCGCGGTAAATCAAAAGGGAAGAGGCAAGGTTTAAGTGCGGGATGATGGTCATGTTCGTTTGGACATCGTCGTCGTGAATTCAGAATATGAAGGATCAATAAATAAATTCAGTCATATTAAAAACCCCTACCTCGATTTTCCGATGGAGGTGGCGCGAGGAATAAGACGAAGTCGTTGAAGAACGTCGGCGTTTGTCGCTTCCGCAAGACACTTCTGATCCGGGCTCGGGGACGGTTCCTCGTTCTTCGTTGGGGATGGTTCTTCGTTGGAGAATGTTCTTCCCGGTTCTCCAAAGCTCTCCCAACTCTCATTTGCCAACGATTTCCAACAAGGAAATTAGGAGCCAACATATTAAAATAAGTTTATCAATTTAATTAAAGTTGGCACAATTAATTCGGTTATGTTGGCACATTAATTCGGGGGAGAAACCAAGAGTCACCTCTCACATTAAAGAGGGAGTTCAAGGGTCGGGTGGTCTCCACCATTAATTTCCAAATGGGAGGTTTCAAGCTCGGGTGGTCCCCACCACCGAATTCAAATGGGTGGTTTCACAAAGTAAAATAAAATAAAATGTGTTTTATTTTTATTTTATTTTATTTTTATTCTTTTAACACACCCACGAAAAGTCTGAAAACTATCACTCTCGACCTACTGCGGTCGAGGTGAAAACCTCCTTAAGCGAATATCGGCGTTGCGAGTTCAACGGTGCCCTCGAATTTCAATTCCGAAAACCGGTTCAAAAGTTACAAAACGCCGCTTGCGCGTTTACTAAACGTATACGAAAAAAAGTTCAGAAAATTATTAACAGTCACCCTCGACCCGCGCCGGTCGAGGTTAGGCTCTTCCCAAGTAAAACACGCCTCAACGAACCTAACGGTACTCTCAGATTTCCAATCTGAATTACCATTTAAAAGTTATGAATTTTATAATAAAATAATTGTCACTTAATTATTTTATTTACGGTCAAAAACTAACTTTCACTAGTGGCTTGCGCCGGCCAATGTTAGTATCAACCTAAAGAAAGCATACTTCCACGAGTTTAGCGGTGGTCTCGGATTTTTAATCTGAGTTACCGTTTGTGAGTTATAAGCATTTGAAAAATAAAATAACTTTATTTAATTATTTTATTTACAGTTATGTCATTTTTGCATTTTCTCACAGGAGGTCTGCGCCCTCGACTTGCGCCGGTTGAGGTTAGGCTCTTCCCAAGTGAAACACGCCTCAACGAACCCAACGGTACTCTCGAATTTCCAATCTGAGTTACCGTTTAAAAGTTATGAATTTTACAATAAAATAATTGTCACTTAATTATTTTATTTACAGCCAAAAACTAACTTTCGCTACTGGCTTACGCCGACCAATGTTAGTATCTGCCTAAAGAAAGCATACCCTCACGAGTTCAACAGTGGTCTCGAATTTTTAATCTGAGTTACCGTTTGTGAGTTATAAGCATTTGAAAAATAAAATAACTTTATTTAATTATTTTATTTACGGTTATATCATTTTCACGTTTTCTCACAAGAGGCATGTGCCGACTAAACTTAAGTCGCGCCTAGGGTAAACCCGTCATCCTGAGCGCAACACTGCCCTCAGATTTCTGATCCGGGTAACCGTTTAAGAGTTATTTCACTTTTTCATGAAAACTGCTTACGTGCACTAATTAAAGCTTAACAAAACTTCGACGGATCATTTCGGGCACACCAGCCTCGGAATCGCGCGCCGTCAGATTTCACGGTCTCGAAATAATTTCATATAATTAAAAAATATATATACGGAATTTCCAGGACATTACAGCCAACGCGCGCTGCGGGGAGGGGCGCTGAGGAAGCAGGCACACAGGGAGGCCAGACCAAAACCGGGAGGCCGGCTGGAAAACGAGCTCGAAGGGGTGGCGGCATAAAAATAAACTTAGCCCTACATGGGGGACCGCCGCCCCCCACTGGGGGAAATTATTAGAAACCCCAGACGAGGAAAATTAAAAAAGGGAGGGAGAGTTCGGGATTAGGTTCCCTCTGATATCATGTAGAATGATAAAATAGAAGAAACCCGAACCCCCCAAAGTGTACTCTTTAAAGGTGCCCTTGGGGCTATTTTATAACCAATACTAAAGACCAGACCGGACCTCAAGTCCGATGTGGGATGCAGACTTCAACAGTTTTCAAATCTTTTATAAACACTTTCAGAACGTCTCAAATCAAAGAAAATATACACAGGATTTAATGAAAGAGTGAGATTTATGGATAAATTATTAAACAGCTTCTCCATATTATTCATTTTATAATTCTTAATGAAAATGGAAAATTTGGGTGGTAAGGATGAAAGAATGAGATATATGGATAATTTATTATATGTATGGAGCCCTAACATTGCTAATTGATCAATGTAACTCGTCATCTTGAGTACATGATCATTAGTGAGGTATCCATCTTCAATTTACACGTTATACAGTGTAGTGATTGATAGGATCTTAGGTGTAAAACAATGATAAATCGGCAGGTCTCTATTAATAGCAAAGGAATTACACCATAAACAGAGGTAGGAGGAGGAGAAGAAGAAATGGAAAAGAATGGAAAGAACACTCTCCGCGGGAACCCCTTGGGAGCTAAGGTCTAAAGCCTCTCTCGACAGCCACAGTTGTATTCCCAAAGAAAGATATCCAAAAAACACCCCCTGTCAACTGTCTCTGCCTACATTTATCCCCCCCCCCCAGCAACCTAAAAAATAAGGGAAAGTATAAAACTGCCCCCCCCCCCGGCAGACCCCACTATCCTATCACTTCCCCCAACCTGAAATTCCACATAAGGTGAAGTTAAGCTCCAAGTTCAGCAGAAGCAGCAGCCGAAATTTCTTCCACAGCAAAGGTTTGAGGAATATAATGCGACTCCTTCCAATGAGGTAGTTCGCGAACCTCAATGTCTTCCATACGATTCCCAACAACCACCACCTCCACAGAAAAAACCAGCACCTCCCCCATGGCAGTTGAAACATCAGTGTTTGTCCAGCTTGGCAATCCCTGCATGTTTGCAGTCCTCATAAGAGCCACTTGTTCAAATGGTGGTGTTGTGGACCAAGGCTTCTTGTCTCTGCCGGTGTGCAATGCATCTGGTGGACACCACATAGGACATGCCTGCGGAATAAACTTCTGCAACAAGACATCTTTGAACGATAAAGGAAGTTCCCCCACTGTATACAGATGCTAATACGTGTTCCTTGGAACTCCTCCAGTCAACTCCCAGAAATAAACTCAAAGTTATTTGCTTCTGATGTTGTCTCTGCTGATACGGATTTGGATTGAAATATTGTCCATGTCAAACCAGTAACACAGCTTTAAAGAATGCTCCATTACTTCTTCCATCACTACTAGAAGTAGTATTGCCCAAGGCTTGAGGTCTGGCTCTGTCACCATCATCCAAGCGAGAGACATACCGCCATAAGATTCCACTCTCCCATATTCCAAGCAGCACTAGCAGCCATTGGCGCCATATCAAATCTAGAAGCTTGCACGGCTTGGACCCAACATGCTTTACATAAATTATTAAGCTCTTCCCACCGAGCTAGTGTACCAAGACATCACATCCTCCTTAGTGTTTCCCACAGAGCATGATCTGGAGCTGAAACAGTAAAGGCCTTGGCAGCGTAAGCCTTGAGAGCCTCATCCTAGCAATGTAATTCTTCATACCAGGATTCCTTTAATTGAACAGCCAAATGCTGTTGTGCACATGTCAATATTCCAACTGCAGCCTAACGATGATAGAGCTGATTATTATTATAAATTGGATTTTTAACGAGCGACAGGTTCTACAACCAACTTCTTAGAGCATCCTCCTTCAAATTCCATTTCTTTATAAAGCAAGGCCTTAGCAAAGGCATGTAAAAAAACAAATACCAATAGGAAGAGGCTTCTCATCAAGTTCCATGAACTAGGATAAGTTAAGAAGAGTGGAAAGAATTTCAGGTAGAATATTTGCCGATGAAAATGTCATTTCTTTCAAACCAACTGTTTTTGACTATTTCTATTCATTCATGCCCAGCAGCTAACAAATCCATCCGCAAATAGCTCTCGACAAACAAAAGGTTGCAACTGCACCTTGCACTGCTGCATTTGTCTGTTTATCGAACTGCCCTGTCTAATAACGCAAACTTCATCCCCTGTCGTCTCTTCACCACTGTCACCACTTCTCGAGCTAGGAATGGAATGGTTCTTTTCACGGTGTAAAGAAAGAGAAACGATCAACTCTGTATCTTGCATTTCCTGTGCATATTGCGGAACTTTAGAATGTGGGCAGCCGGCAAGAGCATGCACAATCTTCAACATCTATCATGGTTCGTACAATTCTGGTCGAGCTGGATTAGGACTCAGTCCACTCCACACCATTCCTTTCCAGTTCAGTCTCAACAACAGCTAGTTTCAGAGGATCGTTTTCCAGAGGAATCCCAAAACGACTAAGGAGTTCCGCTTTTAGCACCTCCCAGTCCAAGGTCAGCCACAGTGTCAACAGTGAAAAGCATTTAATGCTTCACTAATCCTTTCATGCACAACTGTGCTATAGGCACTCGCATATAGCGATGAGTCTTGTAAATCATGAAGAACGACTCGGCCTGTGCAATCCAGACTACCGGATCATCTCCAGAAAATGCAGGCAGTTCAACACATCAGGCCAAAGCACTCAACTTTGTCCTAAGCACGTCACCTCCGTCGAAGGAATAGCAGTCTGTACGAATCTTCATTCTAGGTTCGTCGCTCCTGAAACAATGCCTATCTTTACCTGAACACAGATCGGAACTTCCCTCCGCAAGCAGAACTGGATTTGAATCGTTCTGAATTCGTGAGCCATTGATTTCAAGCGTTTCATGCCTTGAGGTCAATGGCGTGATTTGAATTCATCTGTTTTTCCAGAATCCTGCAATTTCAGATCTCCTAAGTTCCTAAAAACAGCAGTGTCATGACCAATCTCCTCTTTCTTCTTTTCTTCGGAATATGCACTATCCACAGTAGGTGGTTCCGAATGCGGACCGGGTTCAACTCGTTCCTCTTTGTCGCTGAGAGCAGAAAGCAAGGTAACATACTCTGCACCCCTACGCACATGAATAGCTAGCAGAACTCTAGGTCGCATCTCTTCCACAGACCAAGATTTTGAAGAAGCTGAAGGTAAGTGTTGATCAGAAGACTTAACTGATATTCACCCCTGCATGGTTTGTTGCGCCATCGTCTAAAGTGCCCAGTAATACTTCTTCCTCAACATGTGCAATTGACATCCATCTAGAATCAGCCTATTGTGCAGAAACTTCATCGTTCGCCTTCGTCTCTTCCTGCAGAAATCACTTCAACTCGCATACCTCTCGCAGTGCATCCTCGATTGCTTCCAACATTTTTATTGAAAACTTCATTCACCTCGATCCTCCTCATCTGCATCAAATTCTATAATATCCAGCAGAGTACAACGTACAGAAATGCCAGAATACAACAGAAGATAAAGAAGAATGAAGGAATTGTGATGTCGAGTCTGCTGAATCTCCTCCGCTGTCATTTTTTTCACTGTTGCATTTCGTTCGCCTCTATTGCACCAAATGCATTTGTGGCATCCGTCTCAGCCTATCCAGCTTCAAACTTTTGAACATAATCCTAGTTCAAGAAAGTTTTTCCACCTCTATTTTTCTTCACGGGTCAAAACCTCTTGTGTCTGCTGCATCCACAGCATTACAATCATGTTCGATTAAGATACTATTGCGACCACAGAATTTGTTGAGTCTGCTTCGGCCGCCTCTTAATGAGTTTTTCTCTCAATAAAAGCACCAAATGATAAATCGGTAGGTCTCAATTAACAGCAATGGAATTAGAAAAAACAAAGGTAGAAGAAGAAGAAATGGAGAAAGGGAAGAAGACTCTCCACAGGAACCCCCCTTGGAGCCAAGGCTTAAGCCTCCCTCGACAGCCACACTTGTATGCCCAAAGAAAGATATCTACAAAACTCCCCCTACCATGACGGTGCGGTACTGGATTGACGTGCGAGGCACCGGGATTTATTTGAGCATCTGTTGAGATGCGGGACCTCGTAGTGCCATATGTGACATAGGCTTAAGGCGGGCACAGATGCGGTGTGGGGTGTCAATGGGTGTTTGGTATGACACGGGAGCACCTGATAAGGTGCATGAGTGAAGATGCGTCACAGGAGGAGCTTGGGTCCATGAATTGGTCATTGGATCTTTGATTGCTTTGAGTTTTGGTCGGATTGTGACCGGGTCAGGCGATTCCTAAGGTGGGGAGCCCCCCTTGAAGCAATTGGTTTATACCCTTGAGACCGGGGTAGTTCAGGTTAGCTTTTAAAGGGATGGGTATGTTCGGTACCATCTTTGTGTTTCGTTTTATAACTCGGGGGCGAGCTATATTAAGGGGGAGAGATTGTAGCATCCTAGGTTTTTGAATCGGGTTGTAAATCACTCCCTTTTCAATTTTTGAAATAGTGGCTATGCCATTTTCTAATTCATTGATCAGAATCAAATTCTGAGAGTTCCATCAGCTTTAAATGATGCTTTTGGATGGGTTTATGGCTTTAGCTGAAGCCTCGGGTGTTCGGAAGAGGTTTCGAAAGCGTCGAAGGCCAAATGGTCTGTTCTGGGATAGCAGGTCAGGGCACACGGTTTAGGGTAAATCGTGTGGCCCCTTCCAGTTAACCATGCGGCGCATTTTTGAACTGTCGCACGGTTTGTGTAAACCGTGCGAGGGAGGCGCACAGCCGTGTGTGGGTGTCTCCAGTTGTTGTAGAGGCTTCCGCACGATTTGCGCACGGCTAGAGAAAACCATGCGGAAGGCTGCACGAGTATTGCCACTTAGGCAGTACCTCAACATTGTAGCTCGCTCGGTTTACCACACCCTTTTCTTTTCTCCTTTGTTTTCGCCTCACAGAGTGCTAAATCCGTTTGAGCCGTTTCGCCAAGGCATTAGACGGAAACTCAGATCTACTCCAGCGTCAATAAATATTTGGCTTTGAAGAACGCACGCGGTAAATCAAAAGGGAAGAGGCAAGGTTTAAGTGCGGGATGATGGTTTAAGTGCGGGATGATGGTCATGTTCGTTTGGACATCGTCGTCGTGAATTCAGAATATGAAGGATCAATAAATAAATTCAGTCATATTAAAAACCCCTACCTCGATTTTCCGATGGAGGTGGCGCGAGGAAGAAGACGAAGTCGTTGAAGAACGTCGGCGTTTGTCGCTTCCACAAGACACTTCTGATCCGGGCTCGGGGACGATTCCTCGTTCTTCGTTGGGGATGGTTCTTCATTGGAGAATGTTCTTCCCAGTTCTCCAAGGCTCTCCCAACTCTCATTTGCCAACGATTTCCAACAAGAAAATTAGGAGCCAACATATTAAAATAAGTTTATCAATTTAATTAAAGTTGGCACAATTAATTCGGTTATGTTGGCACATTAATTCGGGGGAGAAACCAACAGTCACCTCCCACATTAAAGAGGGAGTTCAAGGGTCGGGTGGTCTCCACCATTAATTTCAAAATGGGAGGTTTCAAGCTCAGGTGGTCCCCACCACCGAATTCAAATGGGTCGTTTCACAAAGTAAAACAAAATAAAATATGTTTTATTTTTATTTTATTTTATTTTTATTCTTTTAACACACCCACGAAAAGTCTGAAAACTAACTATCACTCTCGACCTACTGCGGTCGAGGTGAAAGCATCCTTAAGCGAATATCGGTGTTGCGAGTTCAACGGTGTCCTCGGATTTCAATTCCGAACACCGGTTCAAAAGTTACAAAACGCCGCTTGCGTGTTTACTAAACGTACACGAAAAAAAGTTCAGAAAATTATTAACAGTCACCATCGACCTGCGCCGGTCGAGGTTAGGTTTTTTCCAAGTGAAACACGTCTCAACGAACGCCTCAACGAACCTGACGGTACTCTTAGATTTCCAATCCGAATTACCATTTAAAGGTTATGAATTTTATAATAAAATAATTGTCACTTAATTATTTTATTTACTGTCAAAAACTAACTTTCACTAGTGGCTTACGCCGGCCAATGTTAGTATCTGCCTAAAGAAAGCATACTCCCACGAGTTTAGCGGTGGTCTCGGATTTTTAATATGAGTTACCGTTTGTGAGTTATAAGCATTTGAAAAATAAAATAACTTTATTTAATTATTTTATTTACAGTTATGTCATTTTCGCATTTTCTCACAGAAGGTATGCGCCCTCGACTTGCGTCGGTCGAGGTTTAGGCTCTTCCCAAGTGAAACACGCCTCAACGAACCCAACGGTACTCTCGAATTTTCAATCCGAATTACCGTTTAAAAGTTATGAATTTTACAATAAAATAATTGTCACTTAATTATTTTATTTACGGCCAAAAACTAACTTCCACTACTGACTTGCGCCGGCCAATGTTGGTATCTGCCTAAAGAAAGCATACCCTCACGAGTTCAACGGTGGTCTCGGATTTTTAATCCGTGTTACCGTTTGTGAGTTATAAGCATTTAAAAAATAAAATAACTTTATTTAATTATTTTATTTACGGTTATGTCATTTTCACGTTTTCTCACAAGAGGCATGTGCCGACTAAATTTAAGTCGCGCCTAGGGTAAACCTGTCATCCTGAGCGCAACGGTGCCCTCGGATTTCTGATCTGAGTAACCGTTTAAGAGTTATTCCACTTTTTCATGAAAACTGCTTACGTGCACTAATTAAAACTTAACAAAACTTCGACGGATCATTTCAGGCACTCCAGCCTCGAAATCGCGCGCCGTCAGATTTCACGGTCTCGAAATAATTCCATATAATTAAAAAATATATATACGGAATTTCCAGGACATTACAGCCAACGCGCGCTGCGGGGAGGGGCGCCGGGAAAAACAGGAAGGAGCTGCTTGAGGTGGAGCCGTCACGCGCATCGGGGAGGGGCACTGAGGAAGCAGGCACACAGGGAGGCCGGACCAAAACCAGGAGGGCGGCTGGAAAACGAGCCCGAAGGGGTGGCGGCATAAAAATAAACCTAGCCCTACATGGGGGACCGCCGCCCCCCACTGGGGGAAATTATTAGAAACCCCAGACGGAGAAAATTAAAAATGAGAGGGAGGGTTCGGGATTAGATTCCCTCTAATACCATGTAGAATGATAAAATAGGAGAAACTCGAACCCCCCAAAGTGTACTCTTTAAAGGAGCCCTTGAGGCTATTTTATAACCAATACTAAAGAACAGACCGAACCTCAAGTCCGATGTGGGATGCAGACTCCAACTGTTTTCAAATCTTTTATAAACACTTTCAGAACGTCTCGAATCAAAGAAAATATACACAGGATTTAATGAAAGAGTGAGATTTATGGATAAATTATTAAACAGCTTCTCCATATTATTCATTTTATAATTCTTAATGAAAATGGAAAATTTGGGCGGTAAGGATGAAAGAATGAGATATATGGATAATTTATTATATGTATGGAGCCCTAACATCGCTAATTGATCAATGTAACTCGTCATCTTGAGTACATGATCATTAGTGAGGTATCCATCTTCAATTTACACGTTATACAGTGTAGTGATTGATAGGATCTTAGGTGTAAAACAATGATAAATCAGCATGTCTCTATTAATAGAGAAGGAATTACACCATAAACAGAGGTAGGAGGAGAAGAAGAAGAAGTGGAGAAGAATGGAAAGAACACTCTCTGCGGGAACCCCTTGGGAGCTAAGGTCTAAAGCCTCCCTCGACAGCCACAGTTGTATTCCCAAAGAAAGATATCCAAAAAACACCCCCTGTCAACTGTCTCTGCCTACATTTATCACCCCCCCCCCCGGCAGACCCCACTATCCTATCACTTCCCCCCACCTGAAATTCCACATAAGGTGAAGTTAAGCTCCAAGTTCAGCAGATGCAGCAGCCGAAATTTCTTCCACAGCAAAGGTTTGAGGAATATAATGCGACTCCTTCCAATGAGGTAGTTCGCGAACCTCAATGTCTTCCATACGATTCCCAACAACCACCACCTCCACAGAAAAAACCAGCACCTCCCCCATGGCAGTTGAAACATCAGTGTTTGTCCAGCTTGGCAGTCCCTGCATGTTTGCAGTCCTCATAAGAGCCACTTGTTCAAATGGTGGTGTTGTGGACCAAGGCTTCTTGTCTCTGCCGGTGTGCAATGCATCTGGTGGACACCACATAGGACATGCCTGCGGAATAAACTTTGCAACAAGACATCTTTGAACGATAAAGGAAGTTCCCCCACTGTATACAGATGCTAATACGTGTTCCTTGGAACTCCTCCAGTCAACTCCCAGAAATAAACTCAAAGTTATTTGCTTCTGATGTTGTCTCTGCTGATACGGATTTGGATTGAAATATTGTCCATGTCCAACCAGTAACACAGCTTTAAAGAATGCTCCATTACTTCTTCCATCACTACTAGAAGTAGTATTGCCCAAGGCTTGAGGTCTGGCTCTGTCACCATCATCCAAGCGAGAGACATACTGCCATAAGATTCCACTCTCCCATATTCCAAGCAGCACTAGCAGCCATTGGCGCCATATCAAATCTAGAAGCTTGCACGGCTTGGACCCAACATGCTTTACATAAATTATTAAGCTCTTCCCACCGAGCTAGTGTACCAAGACATCACATCCTCCTTAGTGTTTCCCACAGAGCATGATCTGGAGCTGAAACAGTAAAGGCCTTGGCAGCGTAAGCCTTGAGAGCCTCATCCTAGCAATGTAATTCTTCATACCAGGATTCCTTTAATTGAACAGCCAAATGCTGTTGTGCACATGTCAATATTCCAACTGCAGCCTAACGATGATAGAGCTGATTATTATTATAAATTGGATTTTTAACGAGCGACAGGTTCTACAACCAACTTCTTAGAGCATCCTCCTTCAAATTCCATTTCTTTATAAAGCAAGGCCTTAGCAAAGGCATGACACTTATCTGCTAAAGCACCAAAAAAACAAATACCAATAGGAAGAGGCTTCTCATCAAGTTCCATGAACTAGGATAAGTTAAGAAGAGTGGAAAGAATTTCAGGTAGAATATTTGCCGATGAAAATGTCATTTCTTTCAAACCAACTGTTTTTGACTATTTCTATTCATTCATGCCCAGCAGCTAACAAATCCATCCGCAAATAGCTCTCGACAAACAAAAGGTTGCAACTGCACCTTGCACTGCTGCATTTGTCTGTTTATCGAACTGCCCTGTCTAATGCCGCAAACTTCATCCCCTGTCGTCTCTTCACCACTGTCACCACTTCTCGAGCTAGGAATGGAATGGTTCTTTTCACGGTGTAAAGAAAGAGAAACGATCAACTCTGTATCTTGCATTTCCTGTGCATATTGCGGAACTTTAGAATGTGGGCAGCCGGAAAGAGCATGCACAATCTTCAACATCTATCATGGTTCGTACAATTCTGGTCGAGCTGGATTAGGACTCAGTCCACTCCACACCATTCCTTTCCAGTTCAGTCTCAACAACAGCTAGTTTCAGAGGATCGTTTTCCAGAGGAATCCCAAAACGACTAAGGAGTTCCGCTTTTAGCACCTCCCAGTCCAAGGTCAGCCACAGTGTCAACAGTGAAAAGCATTTAATGCTTCACTAATCCTTTCATGCACAACTGTGCTATAGGCACTCGCATATAGCGATGAGTCTTGTAAATCATGAAGAACGACTCGGCCTGTGCAATCCAGACTACCGGATCATCTCCAGAAAATGCAGGCAGTTCAACACATCAGGCCAAAGCACTCAACTTTGTCCTAAGCACGTCACCTCCGTCGAAGGAATAGCAGTCTGTACGAATCTTCATTCTAGGTTCGTCGCTCCTGAAACAATGCCTATCTTTACCTGAACACAGATCGGAACTTCCCTCCGCAAGCAGAACTGGATTTGAATCGTTCTGAATTCGTGAGCCATTGATTTCAAGCGTTTCATGCCTTGAGGTCAATGGCGTGATTTGAATTCATCTGTTTTTCCAGAATCCTGCAATTTCAGATCTCCTAAGTTCCTAAAAACAGCAGTGTCATGACCAATCTCCTCTTTCTTCTTTTGTTCGGAATATGCACTATCCACAGTAGGTGGTTCCGAATGCGGACCGGGTTCAACTCGTTCCTCTTTGTCGCTGAGAGCAGAAAGCAAGGTAACATACTCTGCACCCCTACGCACATGAATAGCTAGCAGAACTCTAGGTCGCATCTCTTCCACAGACCAAGATTTTGAAGAAGCTGAAGGTAAGTGTTGATCAGAAGACTTAACTGATATTCACCCCTGCATGGTTTGTTGCGCCATCGTCTAAAGTGCCCAGTAATACTTCTTCCTCAACATGTGCAATTGACATCCATCTAGAATCAGCCTATTGTGCAGAAACTCCATCGTTCGCCTTCGTCTCTTCCTGCAGAAATCACTTCAACTCGCATACCTCTCGCAGTGCATCCTCGATTGCTTCCAACATTTTTATTGAAAACTTCATTCACCTCGATCCTCCTCATCTGCATCAAATTCTATAATATCCAGCAGAGTACAACGTACAGAAATGCCAGAATACAACAGAAGATAAAGAAGAATGAAGGAATTGTGATGTCGAGTCTGCTGAATCTCCTCCGCTGTCATTTTTTTCACTGTTGCATTTCGTTCGCCTCTATTGCACCAAATGCATTTGTGGCATCCGTCTCAGCCTATCCAGCTTCAAACTTTTGAACATAATCCTAGTTCAAGAAAGTTTTTCCACCTCTATTTTTCTTCACGGGTCAAAACCTCTTGTGTCTGCTGCATCCACAGCATTACAATCATGTTCGATTAAGATACTATTGCGACCACAGAATTTGTTGAGTCTGCTTCGGCCGCCTCTTAATGAGTTTTTCTCTCAATAAAAGCACCAAATGATAAATCGGTAGGTCTCAATTAACAGCAATGGAATTAGAAAAAACAAAGGTAGAAGAAGAAGAAATGGAGAAAGGGAAGAAGACTCTCCACAGGAACCCCCCTTGGAGCCAAGGCTTAAGCCTCCCTCGACAGCCACACTTGTATGCCCAAAGAAAGATATCTACAAAACTCCCCCTACCAATTGCCCCAGCCCGCATTTATTACCCCCCAACTAACCCCAAGAACCCATGTAACCTAAAAAAGGCAAAGTATGACCCCCCCCCCCCCACAGTGACCAACCCATACAGACAAACCCCGCTATCCTATCGGTGATGATCTCACTGATCATTTGCCTATCTTTCTCATGAAGTTCCTGGAGATGAGTCAACATGGTGCATTCATCCATATCACGATGATGAAACTTAATCTCGCTGGACATAGCTGATAACATGATGCATCAAGCATCTAATGCATCCTCCATGTGGCTCCAATAGGCATCCTCTCACCCTCACTCACTCCCCTAAGGCGTTTGATTAGGTATAGGAAAATCCAACACTTAAAAGATATTTTCTTATAGGAATACTACACGCAAGCATCTGCACTGCTCTTGGAAATTTGTGTTGGTGAGGAAATTCTCTAACCAAAAATGATCACAGTGATTCGGTGGTTTTACTTGGCATTTTTCTAAAACAAATAAAATGGAAGATTTAGTACTTTATATTGATTGTTAGTTATGACATAACTAATAAGTTAATTAAGTCTCTCATTGTTTTATCAAATCCCAACAGCCCTCGCCATTGGGTTCAAAATATTCAATCGCTCGAATATTCTAAGGACAAGGATCCATATTTCCCTTCTTAGGACCCAGAAGAAGGCCTTATCAAATTATTTGATGGTATTTAGGTAGGCTTTATTCTTGACAACCACGTTAACTCGCACCTCCATGATCTGTTGAGCGAACTCCCCAATCTAGAAATCCTATAATTGGATTCACTCAACACTTGTCTCCAAGTTAACCAAGCATGCTAGGAAAAAATCTCTTGATGCTAACTTAGTTAAGTAGACCCAAGACTTTCATTAGAATTCCCCGATAATTTAAAGTACTCTCACGAGAGGGCTAGACTAGTATTTTTGAACTATGGTTGAATTCTAAGTGATAAAAGGTGTTTGATGACTTAATATTTTAAGTTGAGAGTTTTGTTAGCTTATGCATAAATATCGGTAATGTTATTCTTCAATTGCTTGTTAATTTTATGTGGAACTTTCATAAATAATTAACCATGTTTGATAAAATAATTTATGCATTAAATATGTTTATATAAGATATTTTATTTTATCCTTTATATACTTGTTAATTACTTTATGTGAAAACTTATATAAATAATTAACATTACCCGATAAAATATATCTTATACACTTTATTTTATTTATCTAAGCATGCTTGTTAATTTATTTATAATATGTGATCACGTTTAATCATCCAAATAAACCATGCATCGCATAAATAAATAAAAAATCATGCAGTGATAAAATAAAATAAAGACGTGAAATTATCATAAACTTTATATATTAGTTGATTTATCGAGTGATGATAAACCAATATACACCCTAGGAGAAATAACTCCTTGAGCCTTAGCTTGGATTGAGTAGCAACATCCATCATTCTCCTGTGCATCTCCCTGTTTGGATTCATTCTCAACTCGGGTCCTGAACTATCTCCTCTAACTAGGAACTTCATCCTTTACAAACGTATACTCACATGAAAGTGAGGGGTACCAGGGGTTTAGGATTGCATTAAATAAACCTTGGACATACAAACTCATGCATAATAAAGGACGAAATAATTCACAGATCATCATACTTAATTCAATAAAAATTAACACATAAAAAAACATGTAATAAATAATAAAATTAAATAAATTCAGCATACACAGGTCGGTCAAAGCTCACGATCATTCACAATACGCAATGACAAGCACATTTAACATTGCTAGTATTCATTTACTATTTCCTTTTAATATAAATTTGCATCAATTAAGGCCACAACAACCCTCTGCAACCAACCAACTGCTCCAGGTGGTCCTCCTCCCAGCCAGAATATTCCCCTCTCCTCCAAGAAACCAACTGCCTCAGGTGGTTCCCCTCCCAACCAGAATATTTCCCTCTCTCCTCTAACAGCCCAACTGCTTCAAATTCAGGTGGTCCCCCTCCCAGCCAGAATACTCCCCTCTCCTCTAACAACCCAAGTATGAATAGCCCCCAATAAGGCCACAACAACCCCCTGCCAGCCCCTATTCCTAACATCTCCCTCGTGCTGAAAAACCACCTTGTCCTCAAGGTGGGTCTCTATTACTCGGTTGGGCCCTTTGCAACGATGAAGCGCTTTCCAATGCGGTGGTTCTTGCTCTCCTATCCGGTCTCTAACAGCACAATAAGACCTCTTTTCTCCATAAATTCCAGCCAACCCCTCAGCATTAATTTTCACTGTTTTTGGCTATTTGGGATGCCTAGCAGTTGTAGCAACTCTTGGCATCACACTTCTTACTACACTTCCCTCATCACCACTTTGCAAGAAATCTTCATCCTTGTTGTCAAAAATTTCTATTGCAGCCCCGTGGACAAAAGAATGATAAGTAGACCCATTTTCCAAAAGCAGCCACAACACTGTCCAAACTCAAACTGGTGCTGCCCAACAAAGCATAACAAGAAGATTTGCCACAACCACCAGGACTACAAAATCAACACAACAAGAGGAAGCTTGTCCTGCCTCTGCACCAACAGTCACCGATGCAAGCTGCTCGATCAGCCCATAAGATGCCTCACAATTATCATTATAAATGTCTACCAACTGCATTTTTACCCCAACTCAAAAAAACCAATTAATCAGGCTGCCCCATCGCAACCACTGTGATTGGGTGTGGTTTATATCTACACAAACCTGCATGTGAGCCAACCAACACCACACTCGGCTCCTACATGACCAACTCAGCTTTAGAACAACAACATAACTCCCCTTTGAAATTTTGGCAGAACAAGCAAATTCATTTGGCAGTACTACCATACCTGCAACTAGTCGGCTTATTTCTGATGCGAAATTTTGCCCCAAAACCCAGTCATGGCAGCAAGATTTCATAAAGCGCTCCTTGATTTGTTCTGTGATGCATTCTTCTCTCTATGGCTCAGAAACTTTGGAAGACAACCTCTCATCTGTTTTTTGAACAGCTATGACAGCAGAACCCTGAATCTGGCTCTCTCTGATAAAAACAAACTTATCAATGTCAGGACAAGGCACCCAAACTTCTCTAGCTTCCCGGCCCAATCTAGTGTGGTTATTAAGAACTCCAGTAGGGACTACCTCTTTGTACCCCCTGCCTGCTCCAAGGATGTTTCTGCCCCCCATTTGGGAGGCTTCAAAATTGTTGTATCCCCAGCAGCCAGCACTAGAGCCTTGATTCCAGCTGCCTCATCTGTCCATATAGGATCGATTCTAATCCGCTCTCCAAGTTCTACTATGTTGTTCTTTTCATGGCCGGATTGGAAACTCTTCAAACTCATGGCCGCTTCCCCAAGTCTTCCTGCTCCACAATCTGTAGTATCTTCTTTAGGGGTGTTGCTGTCTTTTTCTTGAACAAATGAAATATCTCCATGATTACAAGCAACTGTTTGATGTAAAACTGCTTGTATGGCAACCTTCGAACAAAACTGTGGGGTTCAAGCAACCAAAGGATCCAACATGTGTTTTGCGGGCCGACACTCTTCTAGTTGTAATATTCATTGCCTGAGCTGTCCTGAATGGCATCATGCAGGAAAGCTTCGGCCATACCTTTGGAATCTTCTGCTGCAATTCCACTAGCTCCCTTAACTACCTCATGTGCAGTTGGCACAAGCTGTTGCTTGCTGTCCCCAAATTTCTTCTTCAGCGCCGACTTAAACAGCTCCCAGCCTGCACCTGGATTTTTGCTCAGCCAAGGCAAGAACCAAATTAGTACCGAGTATTCCAGGCTTATTTGTGCCAAATGTAGTTTCATTTCCTCAGTCGTTCGATTAAACAGGAAATAGGTTTTTGCTTCCCTGATCCAACCTAGGAGATTCTCTCCTGTAAACACAGGTAATTCCACTCTCTTCGTTTTACTCCTCTTACCTACAGCTAGACCAATATCTTTCGGATACAGGCTTCCATATTGTTTGTTGTTGTCCGCCATATTTATGCTTCTAGCTCCACACGAAATTACTGCAGCTGCAATACTCTATTTTCCGGAACCTATACCGTGTTCCTCCTGCAGCTCATTCCCCTCGAGCTTCTCCATCACCCACTCTTCCATATCATGCACTTGAAAATGCATCTGCTGGTATTCAGACTACTCTTGAACCAATTTTTCCAAACTTTCATTCATAGCGGACATCTCCCAATATAAACTCTACATAGCTGTTTCGATGGAAGCTAATCTGTTTTCCATCCTCGCCTCAGAATTTTTCCCCAACCGCAATCGCGACTTCCCAGCGTTTGCGCCTCTCCTCCAAAACAATTGTATGTTCCCCAGCAGCGAACTCCTGTTGCGTTTGGTTTCGACCAGCAACGTGCGCGGCTTCCACTGCACTCACGCGGCTCCAGCAAAAAGTTCAACCAGCTCCTGCGACGCTCGGCTGCGTTTGTGGCTCGAGTCCGACTCTTCAGCGGTACGCGTCTCCCTCCCTACTGAAACAGTGATCGATTCTTTCTCAACAGTCGCGGCACACTGGTTCAGTCCGAGCCACAGTTCTCCAGCAGCGTCTGAGCCTCCCAGCTGCGATCGCGGTTCTCCCCAGCACCGGCTTCCGGTTCTTATCCAGCAACGAACAGCAAAATAAATTCACACAACCCTCCCCCTGCTGCGATACTCCTCCAGCGAACACGATCTTCCCTCTCGCGCGGCACTCCCCAGCGGAGTCGCCAAATTGTTATGTAAAATAATTGAGAGGGAAAAATGAAGAGTGGACTTTGTATATTGAAGTAGCACCAGATCACAGTAGCAGAATTACAGCAGAAAACTAGCAGAAATACAACAATGGAAGGAGAGAGAGAGAAAAGAAAAGAGAGTGAGAGAAAGAGAGGAAACCCGTGGAAGACCACTCCCGAGCCTCCTGCTGGTCGTCCCAACGAACCAGCCCTCAACAGCAGCCTGCTGTGAAAATATTCCAGAAAAATCAGTCCCTCTTCCTAACACTGGCCCCCATTATTTAAAGGCCCACCCAACCCCCTCCAACCAACCAACTGCTCCAGGTGGCCCCCCTCCCAGCCAGAATACTCCCCTCTCTCCTACAACAAACCAACTGCCTCAGGTGGTCCCCCTCCCAACCAGAATATTTCCCTCTCTCCTCTAACAGCCCAACTGCTTAAAATTCAGGTGGTCTCCCTCCCAGCCAGAATACTCCCCTCTCTCCTCTAACAGCCCAAGTATGAATAGCCCCCAACAAGGCCACAAAAACCCCCTGTCAGCCCCTATTCCTAACACATAGTGCAGGAGGTTCATCCAGGAGAGTCGTGGGCAGCTTTCAAAGAGCAGCTTATAGAACGCTTTAGCGGACTCGAGATCCAAAATCCTTATGAGGAACTAGTTGCACTACAGCAGACCGGGTCGGTTTAGGAATATATTGAGAAATTCAAATATCTAGCGTTTTTACTTCCTCGCCAGCTCAAGCCGCAATACGTCGGGTATTTCTTGCATGGACTCTAAGAAGACATTCGCAGTTGGGTTCGCATCCACAACCCCAAGACTTGCCTGCAGGTTATGCGCTTAGCTCGGCATGTGGAGCTTGCTTTCACGAGCAGTGTGGGCACCCAGTACCACAACGGTGGGTCGTCGACTCCTCGTCGGGTGTGCGGCGCTAAACTATGGCGGCCACCAGACAATTCAAAGACGCGGTTGTTGAGGAACTAGCTGTACTACAACAGACCGGGTCGGTTCAAGAATATATTGAGCAATTCGAATATCTAGCATTTTTACTTCCTCGCCAGCAGCCCAAGCCGCAATACGTTAGGTATTTCTTGCATGGACTCCAGGAGGACATTCGCAGTTGGGTTCGCATCCACAGCCCCAAGACTAGCCTGCAAGTTATGCACTTAGCTCAGCATGTGGAGCTTGCTTTCAAGGGTAGTGTGGGCACCCAGTACCGCAGCGGTGGGTCGTCAACTCCTCGTTGGGTGCGCAATGCTAAACTATGGCAACCACCAGACCATTCAGAGACTCGGCTGTTGACTGGGACCCGTCCCCAACCGCTCTGACGAGGGGAGGGTAGTGGAAAACGAGTTCGCCGGAAGCCTCCAGCTCAGACACGTCCTGGCGGGTGCGGCACTCGACTCCTAACAAACCAAGAATGGGAGGACCGCCGGAGCAAAGGCCTGTTCAGGTATGGGCAGCCCTTTAGCCCCATGCATCGCTGTGCCGATCCCAAACTACGGGTGGTGATGTTGGGCGAAGATATAGACGACGCTAATGATCCTCTTTTTCAGTCTTGAGGACAAGACTGTTTTAGGGGGTGACGAATGATAGGAACTTATAAGCTGGAGATGGTTAAGGGGTATTTTTGTCTTAGTAAGGGATAGTTTGTTGGGAGTTCTGTTTGGGGGATATTGTTAGGGGAAAGGGGAAATTGTTAGGCGGTTAAGGAAGAGACGGTTTTAGGACCATGTGGGTAGGGGAATTAGTTATAAATAAAGAAGCAGGGGTGAGAGAGGGCAGAAAAAAGTATTCTGGGAAATTGGCCTTTTGGCTTGGACTCGACTTAAGCTTGGGCGAGAGAAAAAAACTCTCGAAGTGTTCTCCATCCCCTTCTCCTTCCATTCCTTTTCTTCAACTCTTTGTAATTCACTATGTCATTTCTTGCTTAAATATAAAGTGTTAGTCCTCAGTGTTTATCAATTGGTCTGGTCTACCGACCTCCATCCTGGGACAAGCTCAATCGAACGAGGCGGCCAACTATTTTCTTCCCGGTTCCCCTCGAACGCGCGGCCTGCTTCCCTCTTTCGCCGCTGTTTTTTCGTATCCAGGCGACCCTTACTATTTCCGTCTCCAGCTCGGACTGCAACCCATTCATCGCCTTCAACTACTTCATGTTCGACGAGGCGATCCGAGCGACCGAAGGGACTTGACCGGGCGGCGACACTTTCGGCCGTCTCTGTTGTCTCTGCCATCCCACGTTATGATCCAGTGCGCACGGCCAGGCCACGTCCGACGATTCTATGTTGTGGTATCGAGCTCTTTGCCCCGTAAGTATCCCCTGCTCCAGCCTTTTTCTCTGGTGTGCTTCCAACTCATTGCTGCCCACTGCGACAAGAAAAAAAAGATATACAAAAAAAAACAGAGGCAAGTCTCCGACTTTGGCCGGACGAAAAAAATATATAAACCAAAAAAAAAATCGTGGGTCCCAATATTTTTTTTCTTTTAGCCGGTCAAGCCGCGCACTGCACAACGCCTGTCTACTATCAAACTCCCGCCCTGTTTTTTTTTTCACACCACCACCAACGAGTACAAAACCGATGGAAACTCGGAAGCAAAATCGTCAGGATGACAACGATCAGCGACTGGGCCGCCTCGAAACCCTTGTCTCCAACCTGGCGTCGAGAATAGAGACTGTCACTGTGACACATTAGCAGACCTTGGAGCAGGAACGCTTGCAGCTGTCTAAATGCCGCAAGGAGCAAGCTGAATTGTGCACCCACATTACCGGTGTTCTGCACCGCCTGGAGACGGCGCCGCAGCTGGCAGCAGAACCCCCGCCATCTTGCACTACGCCTTCAGCTTCGCACACCGTAGACACGGACATCTTCAGCAAGCCCGGGGAGGACACTTGCCTCCCTGCACTCCCCACTGACGTGGGTACCGATCAACACCCAACTGCCAAACGGGTGGACCTTCCGGTGTTCGATGGCAGGGACCCCAGGGAATGGATCACACGCACCGAGCTTTACTTTCCCATCAATCAGACGTCGAACGATGTTAAGGTACCACTTGCGCAGATTAGTATGGAAGGGGTTGCGGTCCATTGGTTCAACATAGTGCAGGAGGTTCATCCAGGAGAGTCCTGGGCAGCTTTATGGAACGGTTTAGCGGGCTCAAGATCCAAAATCCTTATAAGGAACTAGCTGCACTGTAGCAGACCGGGTCGGTTCAAGAATATATTAAGCAATTTGAATGTCTAGCGTTTTTACTTCCTCGCTAGCCCAAGCCGCAATACATCGGGTATTTCTTACATGGACTCTAAGAGGACATTCGCAGTTGGGTTCGCATCCACAACCCCAAGACTCACCTGCAGGTTATGCGCATAACTCGGCATGTGGAGCTTGCTTTCACGGGTAGTGTGGGCACCCAGTACCACAGCAATGGGTCGTCGACTCTTCGTCGGGTGCGCGGAGCTAAACTATGACGGCTACCAGACCATTCAGAGACTCGGTTGTTGACTGGGACCCATCCCCAACCGCTCCAACGAGGGGAGGGTGGTGGGATAGGAGTTCGTTGGGAGCCTCCAACTCAGACACGTCCTAGCAGGCGCGGCACTCGACACCGAACAAACCAAGAATGGGAGGACCGCCGGAGCAAAGGCCTGTGTTTCAGGTGTGGGCAGCCCTTTAGCCCCATGCATCGTTGTGCCGATCTCAAACTAAAGGTGGTGGTGTTGGGCGAAGATATAGACGACGCTAATGATCCTCTTTTTCAGTCTTAAGGACAATACTGTTTTAAGGGGTGACGAATGATAGGAACTTATGAGCTGGAAGTGGCAAAGGGGTATTTTTGTCTTAGTAAGGGTTAGTTTGTTGGGAGTTCTGTTGTGGGGGGGATATGAAAGGAGAAATTGTTAGGCGGTTAAGGGAGAGATGGTTTTAAGACCAAGTGAGTAGGAGAATTTGTTATAAATAAAAAAGCAGGGGGGTGAGAAAGGACAAGAGAAAGTATTCTGGGAAATCGGCCTTTTGGCTTGGACTCGACTTAGGTTGGGCGGGAGTGAAAACTCCCGAAGTGTTCTCCATCCCCTTCTCCTTCCATTCCTTTTCTTCTACTGTGTAATCCTCAGTGTCGTTTCTTGCTTAAATATAAAGTGTTAGTCCTCAGTGTTTATTAGATTCCCCCGTACAACGGCAGAATTGCACATCTAAAACCTAACCAAGCCACACCAAAAGTAGAGAAAAACATAGAGAGGAGGAGAAGAAGATATCATCTTACCTAGATTCATCAAGAGAAATGGCTCCAAAACAACCTCCAATCAAGTGGAAACCTAGGGGAAAGAACAAGGGGGGTTCAGTTGGCCAAAAATGCTTCTCCCAACCTATTCCCCACCAAAGGTCACAAGGGGCTTGACATTAAAATGGTCACTGTGCCCCTACTAAAAAAAAACAAGGTCAGGACCTACTGAATACCCTATAGACCTTCATCGGGTACCTCGTTCACCACTGAGTAACCATGAGATCCCACTGGCTGCCCGGTGGTCCAACCAATGGTGTTGCACCACTGTCCTCACCGAGTACCCGATGGCCCCAGCTATGCTACCCCTTTCTCCCTCTTCTTCCATCAAACACTTGAGAACCCACTAGGAGTGTTCAAACGTCCAATTTATCACATGAAACATGACCAAAACTCCCCTCCATCAATCAAAATCCAAAAATTCAAATTCACCTGTCAACTAAGGTGACGAAAGACTGGCTTGCCTCCCATATAAAATTCATGCGTCATTACAGCATGATTTAAAAAATTAAAATTGAATGAAGTGACATCAGGTAAAAACGTGACATAAATAATCAAACTTATTTTTATGTAATTTTACATACATTTTATGATGATTTAATGTGAAAAATACTCTTAAATAATTTTTTTAAAGATTTCATGACATTTTGAAATAAATTGATAAATGAATGTTGATTTAAAAAAATTCCAATATATTAGTCATTTTATAAATTTATATAATTCAATATCTTTTTAGGTATTATTGAGATATTTAAAATATTGATTGTTATCTTTTTATGTTCCAACATTTTAATTTCCATTTATTAGAAATTTTTTAGGAATAAAAGAACCACTAAAAAAACATTTATTTATTTGTATATTAAAAGAAAAATAAAAAATAAAATATATCTATATATACAAGATAATGTTGCTTAGCATAAAGCAAATTAAAAAAATGGAGCATGTCTTGTATAAAATATACTGCTACGAATCATAAAATAAATTAAAAAACAAAAAAATAATGGAGCGCTCAACTCAGCATTTTTGTCAAAGGGTAAGACGGTCCATCACTTTTTTTCCCTATTTTGTGGTCCTTCAACAGGATAATAAACTCCATGTTTTGGTCCCATTGACCTTTTCTCATTTTTCAGCATGCATAATGACTGTCAGCTTGGTTTTCAAAAAATAACCTTTTTTACATAATGGTTCTATTTAGCCACCCGGTACTTTCACTAGTTCTAAATAGGTCACTTGTCTCACATTTCATATATTAATATTCCTGAAAAATTAGATGAACCATATGAAAATAGCAGTGGATGTTTGTTACGGGTCTGGTGTGTGAGTGTCTCGAAATTAACAAAACAAGAGCTGAGAAGAGAGAAATAGATTGATAATACCGGTTTACAGCTAGGGAGATAAGGGAAAATACAGCAGGTTGCCGATGGAGAGACCACCTCCAGCGTTGCCAGCAGCTGTTGGGAGGAGCTTCGGGAGCCACCCGCCAATTTTGTTCCTACAGAAAATGGAGTAGTATATTCACCCCCTGCGTAGGCCCAGCCTTCCACTTTATTCCCCTGGCTGAACTAACTGTTGGACCCCACACCTCTAATAGAATCTTTATTCCCCTGGCTGAACTAACTGCTGGACCCCACACCTCTAACAGAATCTTTATTCCCCTGGTTGAACTAACTGCTGGACCCCACACCCCTAACAGAATCTTTATTCCCCATTTTACCCCTACGCTGGTAAGTGTGCAGAATAGGGAGCGTGGGCGCTGTGGGGAAACACCCCTTGGACCGGACCCCACACTGCTAACAATTTCCCCCTCGGCAAGCGACACCTTGTCCTCAAGGTGTAAATCTGGAAACTGGGAAATGATGAGATCAGCATCCTCCCATGTTGATTCTTCCGCAGGTAAACTGTGCCACTGAATTAACCAACTGCCACGTGATTGCCCAGGCGCTGCTCTGGATGCCATTGGCCGAGGTCCTGTGGATGAAGAACAATCCCAAACTATCGGGAGCTCAGGTTGAACTGGAGAATTCCCAACTGCACGTTTTAGCTGTGAGACATGGAAGACCGGATGTATCCGTGCTGATGGGGGCAGAACCAACTTATAAGCGGTGTTTCCCAGGCGTGCTTCAACTGCATAGGGTCCATAATAGCGGGCTGCTAGTTTGGTCAAAGTTTGTGGACCTTGGAAGTCTGAATATTTGGTCGAAGTTTGACATAAACGAGTTCTCCAACATCATAAGTGATGTCCCGGCGGTGCTTGTTAGCAGATCGAGCCATCAATTGCTGGGCTCGGGTGAGGTTATGTCGGAGCTGCTCAATCATCTGATCCCGCTCAGCCAGAAGAGTGGACACTGTGTCCACTGGTGTAGTCTGTCCAGTAAGCCGTTGAACCGTAGGAGGTTTCCACCCGTAAACAGCCTCAAAGGGAGTTATCTTAGTTGAGGAATGAATCGTCGTGTTGTAACAGTATTCAGCCCAGGGTATCCATCGGGACCAAGATAGTGGTCTTTCGAAAGCAAAACAACGTAAGTATGTTCCAAGGCACTTATTAACAGTTTCTGTTTGTCCGTCCGTCTGGGGGTGGTAAGAAGAACTCATCTTGAGAGAGGTGTCCTCCAGGAGAAATAATTCCTTCCATAAATTATTGACAAAAATAGGGTCCCGATCACTAAGTATTGAGCTAGGAATGCCATGTAGCCGTACAACTTCCTTAATGAACAGTTCTGCAACATCTTTGGCTGTATAGGGGTGGCGCAGCAGCAGAAAATGGGCATATTTGGAGAAACGGTCCACAACTACCAAGATGACGTTAAATCCTTGCGACTTGGGTAAGCCGGATAAAAAATCCATTGATATGTCTTCCCAAACTTGGGCTGGAACTGGAAGCGGTTGGAGTAATCCGGCTGGAGACATGGCCAGAGTTTTATGTCATTGGCAAACATCACACTCACGGACAAACTGTTGAACCTGTTTAGTCATTCCCTTCCAAAATAAGCCCCAAGCTAGCCGTTTGTAGGTTTTATGGAATCCAACATGGCCTCCTACTGGCGAGGAATGATAGTACTGTAAAAACTTGGGTATGAGGCTGGACTTGGAGGACAGAACAAGGCGGTCTTGAAAAAACAGCAAGCCATGATGGATAGTGTTGGAACCCATTTAAGTGTAAATGGGTGAGTCCCACATCGGACTTACCCGGGATGAGGGCCGCCGGGATGAGAGGGCCTCCGTGAGGGGAGCGCCGGAGAAGGGGCGCCGGGGGGAGGGCGGCTGGAGCCGCGGGGAGCCGCGGGGAGGGAGCGCCGTCGGGGAGGAATTCCGCAGGGAGGAGCCGGCGCGGGCCGCGTCGGGAAGAGAGGGGGCCGTCGGGCGAGGGCCAGAGAGGCGCCGGGAAGCCGCGCAGGGCAGCCGGGAGGATGCAGGGCGGTGCGACGGGAGGGCCGGGAGCCGCGGGCGTCGGGAGGTGGAGGCGTAGCGGGAGGGAGGACCGCCGGGAGGGTGCAGGCCGGAGAGGAGAGGAGCGCCGGGAGGAGAGGTGCGCCGGGAGGGAGGGCCTGCCGGGAGGGTGCAGGCCGGAGAGGAGCTGCGCCGGGACAGGAGAGGTGGCCGCCGGGCTGTGTTGATGGGTGTTGATGGGTGTTGATGGGTGTTGATGGGTGTTGCTGGACAGCAGAAATGATATTCTTCAATATTGAATCCTGCTAATACTCAGCCTTTATTGCATCTGTTTCCAACCAAAGTGGTTCGGATACAGTTGAAGCTAGAGTTATAGATTCATTTGAGCTGCCAAGTTCGCCCGCAGCCCGGTGGGAGAGGGAATCTGCCGCCTGATTTAGGCGTCCGGGTTTATAAATGATCTCAAAGTCATACCCCAATAGTTTTGCCTGCCAATCCTGCTGATTTGCCGTGTGGAGACGTTGACTGAGGAGATGCTTGAGAGCCTTGTGATCGGTGTATACAATAAAATGGTTCCCTATCAGATATTGTCTCCAATGGTGGACAGCTAAGACAAGTGTCATGACTTCTTTTTCATAAACCGATTTGGTGAGATTGGTGTCTGCTAAAGCCTTGCTGAAATAGGCAATTGGACGTCCAGCTTGCATGAGAACAGCCCCAACTCCTAGACCAGAGGCATCACACTCAATGATAAAAGGTTGTTGGAAATCGGGCAAGGCAAGTAGAGGGGCTGAAACTAGGCATCCTTTAAGGGTATTAAAGGCTTGCTCGGCTTCCGGAGACCAAAGGAAATTATCCTTTTTTGTCAATTCCGTGAGGGGCTTTGCTATCTTACCGTATCCTTCAGCGAATTTTCTGTAGTAGCCGGTTAAACCCAAGAATCCCCTGACTCCTTTAACAGATTTCGGACAGGGCCAGCCGACAACACATTCAATCTTTGATGGTTCCACTGACACGCCATTAGCTGAAATAATATGGCTCAAGTATTCCATGGTTTGTTGTGCCAAAAAACATTTTTTTTTGGTTCAGATGAAGCTGATTACGCTGCAGCACCTGGAAAACAACTCTCAAATGTTGAAGATGGTCTGCCCAGGTTTTACTAAAAACCAGAATGTCATCAAAAAACACCAAAACAATCTTCCTCAGATACTCCATAAACATTTGGTTCATTGTGGACTGAAAAGTAGTCGGGGCATTCATGAGTCCAAACGGCATGACCAGAAATTCATAGTGTCCTTCGTGAGTTCGGAAGGCTGTTTTACTAACATCCGTTGTTCGGACCCGAATCTGATGGAATCCAGATTTCAAATCCAGTTTGAAAAAATATGTTGCTCCTTGCAACTCATCCAACAACTCATCAATGACAAGGATGGGAAATTTATCCGGTATGGTTAGTTTATTTGGCGCCCGGTAGTCTACACACATTCTCCAGCTACTGTCTTTCTTTTTAACAGGGATTATGGGGCTAGCAAATGGGTTGCAGCTGTGTCGCACTATCCCTTGAGTCAACATATCATTTATTTGGTGTTCAACCTCACCCTTAAGATAATGGGCCAGCTTATACGGTCTAATGCTTACTGGTGTTGCCCCAGACACTAAGTTTATAGCATGATCTGTCACCCTCTGTGGTGGGAGACCTCGAGGTTGGTCGAACAGAGTCTGAAATTTTTCCAGCATCTCCTTTAACTGGAGCAGTTCGGTCTGCAATTTGTCCAAACCTGCTGCTGGAAACTGGAGTTGCACTAACCAAGCCCACCCTTCAACAACTAGAGTCTTGGTCTGAGCTTGGTTTGGCTGCCGCTATGTGCTCACCTCATCGGTTGTTTTTCCCTGCAGTCGGATTTCTTCCCCCTGCCACATAAATTCCATTGTCTTGTGCCCCCAATCAGTCAACACGCTTCCCAAGCATCTCAACCATTGCATTCCCAGAATTACATCCGGTCCTCCTGTATCAAAGACATAAGCATCTATTATAACATCAAAATTCTCCAAATTGATCCGTATCTGTTTGCACAAGCCTTGTGAAAGAGCCCGGGATCCATTGCCGAGTGTTATACCGAAGGGTCTGGTTGGGATAACTGTTACATTTGCAATTTTTGTTATCCGCCTGGAGATGAAATTATGGCTGGCTCCACTGTCTACTAAAATTAGAACTGGTACCCCTGTTATTTCCCCGGCTAACATCATCGAATCTACCCCCACTCCACCCATGCTACGCAGCTCTACCGGCTCCCCTTGCTGGTCGGTTGGCAGCTCGTGCAGAACTTCTTCCTCAGCCATTGTTTCCCCCTCGGCTGCCTTTGCCACATCATTTCTTCCTTGCTGCTCCTCTAGTTCCTCAAACTCTCAGATCAACTGCCGCAAATGCTTATCAGGACATTTGTGCATGGGTCCGAATTGTTGGCCACATCGAAAACACAGTCTCTTTTGCTTCCGTTCTTCTCGTTCTTGCCGACTAAGTGCTCTTACCCCTCCTCATCGGTCATCTCCTACGGCCATCCGTAATTCATCGTCACGGCGGTTTCGATCAATGGTTGGTCGGGGTACCGAAAAATTTGTCGTACCTCCGAGATTCCGAGAGACGGGAGGTATAATTGGGCGGGTATGTGTACCTCGAAGCACTCCTTCACTAACCAATTCCCTTTCAACTTTCCTTGCCAGGATTATCATCCGAAATTTGTTTGTCGGTTCATGCGTGGAAACTCGATTCTCTATTTCAGAACGCAATCCACCCATGAAAAGGCTCATGTACCATGGTTCCGGAAAGTTGGGCAGCCTTAAGGTGACCTGTTCGAATTCCTCGATGTATTCATCCACCGATCCTGTCTGCTTCAGATTCTTCAAAAACCATAGCGGGTCTCCATCGGTGTTCCTGCCAAACCGGTCCAGAAAAGCAGGTTTAAAAGGGCCCCAAGAGGCTTTCGGCGTTACATTGTTCCATGATAGGAACCTGTTAAACCCTCTTTTTATTATTATGGGTATTTTCGAGTCCCACATCGAAATACTCCTTTGTATCTTTCGCCGTATCATTCTATAAAAGTAGGCCCCCTCCTTACCTTGAGAGTAAGAGGGTTTCCTCATTCTACATGGTATCAAAGGGATCTTAAACCCGACCCTCCCTACGGCGGATTCCCGTTCTGTCCGGCCCCGCCTCTCTCTTCCCCCTCTGCCCTAATCTCCCGGAGGCCCTCTCTCCCAGTCCTCCCTCCCAGCGGCTCTCCCTCCAGGCGGTGCTCCCTCCCGGCGGTCCTCCCTTTCCAGGCGGAGCTCCCTCCCGGCGGTCCTCCCTTTCCAGGCGGCTCTCCCTCCCGGCGGCTCTCCCCACCGGCGCGGCTCCCCTCGCCCAGCGACGGATCGCCCTCGGCCTCGCCCCAGCGGCGCCCCTCCCGGCCAGCCCCGCCGTGCGCGCGCCTCCTGCGCGGATCGCCCCTCCACCGTGCGCACGCCTCCTGCCTCGCGTCTCTCCCCGGCGGCCCTCCTGCCTGGCGTCTCTCCCGACTCCCGGCTCCTGCGTCGCCCTCCTCCCGGCTCCCGGCTCCCCGGCGGCCCTCCTGCCTGGCGCGGCTCCCAGCTGTTGCGGAATCACCGGGAGACAGAACGACAGAAAACGAGAAAACGAAAGAAAGAAAAAAGCAACAAGGAACACGGCGATTTACGTGGTTCGGGAAAAATCCCTACGTCCACGGGAGAGGCAGATTTTCACTATGATTCGGGAGCAATTACAGAGGATTTTCCAACATTACAAACCCTAGCCCGAAATGGGCTACATATGAAGAAGACGGTCTACTGTTCTGAATAGTAGTCCGCGTTGCTACAGTGATCGGCAGCTCACTTTGTCAAAAGTGCTACAGTGTCTGCCGGCTGGAAGTCAAAAGCGCTACAGTACTGTTGACCCCGAAGTCCGCACCGCTACAGTGCATGTCGGTGTCGGTCGGTCAGCTCCGCTACAGTTGCGGGCCACAAGCATTCGGCCCAACCGGATCGGGCAACACCAATCCAACACCAGCTCCCCGGCGTCCAGGCTCCCCGCGTCGCCCTCCCGCGGCTCCCCGCGCCCCGCCTCCCGCTGCTCCCGCGCGCTCCAGCTGCTCTCGCCCCGCGGCTCCCCTCACCCAGCGGCCCTCTCTCCCGGCGTTATTTCCCTCCCGCAGCCCTCTGTCCCGGTGCGGTTCACCACTTCCCGGCAGCGCGCCCTCGTCCCGGCAGCGCGCCCTCGTTCAGGCGGTCCTTCCTGCCCGCGCACGTCCTGCGCAAGCTCATCCCACCAGCCCGCTGCATCCGCTACCCGTCGCTTCCATAGCAGAATCCTCGGGACGTGGTCGTGTTTCAAGTCGTCCACGTCCCTTCTGTCCACATTGTGGCAAGTTTGGCCACCTGATCGCTCGATGTTGGGTCCTGCATGGACGGCCATCTCAGCATCCGCGGCAGGGACAGCCCGCGGTCCAGGCCGTGTCCTCGACTGTCGCCTCTCTTTCCCCGTCTTTGGACCTTTCAATGGCCAACCTCAGGCGGCCTCACGCTCTTCCGGCCTCTGTCCGACCCAGTCCATCCTCGGCTTCTCTGGCCCGTACTGTTCGCCCCACTGCCCTTATCAGCCATTGCTCCCCTGCATGGCTGCTGGACTCCGGTGCCTCTGACCACCTCACCGGTGATGCTGGAATGCTGACGTCTTACTGCACATATGCCGGTTCTTCAGCCATCACCGTCGCTGATGGGTCCACTATCCCCATAGCGGGCTTCGGCGCATACTCCCTGACTTCATCGATACACCTACCCTCTGTGGCACATGTGCCCCGCAGTCCTTTTAATCTGCTTTCCATCAGTAAACTGACGAAGGATTTTAACTGTGCGGCCATATTTACCTCTTCTGGTGTTGTGTTTCAGGAGCAGACTACGAACCGGGAACTTGGTCGAGGCCGACTTCGAGACGGGGTCTACATGTTCGAGGGACCAGCACCCATTGCTTGCACGTCTACCTCTTCTCGGGCACTTGATCTTCATTCCCGATTAGGACACCCGCCTGCATCCACCATTCATCAGATGTTTCCAGACTTCAGTCGAACTCTTACTTTTCATTGTGAGTCCTGTTCTTTTGCGAAACATCATCGCTCTTCCTACATTCCTCGCACGGATACACGGGCCTCCCACCCCTTTGATCTGGTTCATTCCGATGTTTGGGGCCCGTGTACCATTCCGAGTCACTTGGGATATAAATACTATATATCCTTCATTGATGACTATTCGCGAATGACCTGGCTTTACCTTCTTCGAGAACGCTCCAAAGTGTTTTCCACCTTCCAAACCTTTTTTAATGAAATTAAGAACCGTTTTTCTATCTCTGTCAAATGTCTCCGCTCAGATAATGGGCGCGAGTATCTCTCCACTTCCTTTCGGCAGTTTCTCCAGACGAATGGCATCCTTCATCAGACCTCCTGTCCTGATACACCCCAGCAGAACGGCGTGGCCGAGCGGAAACACAGACATATTCTGGAGACTGCTCGTGCCCTCATCTTCCACCGACAGGTGCCTCTGCTCTTTTGGGGAGATGTCATTCTCACTGCTACCTACCTCATCAATCGCCTTCCTTCTTCTATCCTTAAGGGGGAGACTCCCTTTCGGGCTCTTTTCCCCACTCTCCCTCTTCATTCTCTCCCTCTTCGAGTGTTTGGCTGCTTGTGTTATGTTTGTGACACTCGCCCTGGCCGCACCAAACTCTCTCCCAAATCTCTCCGCTGCATATTCCTTGGTTATTCCCGCACTCAGCGCGGATACCGCTGCTTCTCCCCGGACCTTCGCCGGTATGTCATCTCCGCGGATGTCTCCTTTGTTGAGAGTTCTCCATTCTCCTTTCCCTCTCCTCCTCCTGACTCTGCCATTGATGACTGTCTTCCCCTCATCATCCATCCTCCACCAGCGTCAACCCCTGTTGACACCCATTTTAGTCAGGTCTACTCCCGCCGTCCTTCGACTGTATCCCCCGTTCCGGTCAGTGACACTGATGCTCCCGCTTCGTCTGCTGCTCCTGCTCCGCCACCCGAGGACTTGCCCATTGCCCTCCGGAAAGGTACTCGCTCCTGCCAGAGTACTCCTCTATTTGCATCTTCATACAGAGGTCTGTCCACTCTGGAGACGGTTTCTATACCTCGCACGGTTGGTGACGCCAAATCTCACCCCTGGTGGCTCGCAGCAATGCGGGATGAGTTGCAGGCTCTGGAGGAAAACAATACTTGGGATCTTGTCCCCCTTCCAGCGGGCAAACAGGCAGTGGGCAGCAAATGGATTTACACAGTCAGGCTGAATCCCGATGGCACTCTCCATTGCCTCAAAGCCCGCCTTGTGGCCAAAGGCTTTGCTCAGACATACGGTGTTGACTACTTTGATACCTTCTCACCGGTTGCCAAGATGGCCTCTGTCCGGCTATTCATCTCTCTCGCCGCCCATCATCAGTGGCCTCTTCATCAATTGGATGTCAAGAATGTCTTCCTCCATGGCTTTCCTTGAGGAAGAAATCTATCTACAGCAGCCCCCCGGATTTTGTGCCGCCGGCGCTGAATCTCGTGTCTGCCGTCTACGCCGCTCTCTTTACGGCCTCAAGCAGTCTCCCCGTGCTTGGTTCGGCCGCTTTAGCACGGTCATCAGCAACTTTGGGCTTTCTCGCAGTATGAAGGACCACACTGTCTTCTACAGGATGACTCCACATGACTGTATCTTATTGGTCGTCTATGTGGATGATATCGTCATCACCGGCAGCGACTCTGTGGGTATCACCCATCTCAAGGCCCATCTTCACCAGCACTTCCACACTAAGGATCTTGGTCCTCTCACATACTTCCTCGGCATCGAGGTTTCCTACTCATCGGACACCATCTCCCTCTGCCAACGGAAGTATGCATTGGATATCTTGCAGGATGCTGGGCTGACTCAGGCCACTGCGGTCGATACTCCTCTCGAGCCTGGCGAACGGTCTCTTTATGCCTCCTCGGCACTATACCCACATCCCGAGCGGTACCGTCGATTGGTGGGCAAACTCAATTATCTCACCATGACTCGACCCGACATTTCCTGTGCGGTAGCCAAAGTGAGTCAATTTATGGAGCATCCGACCACATCTCAGTGGGATGTTGTCATCCGCATCGCCAAGTACATCAAACGGGATCCTGCCCGTGGTCTTCACTACTCCCAGCATCCTCATCAGCATATTGAGGCCTTTTGCGATGCTGATTACGCTGGCTGCCTTGTCACTCGGAAATCTACCTCTGGGTTTGCCATTTTCTTGGTCGGTAACCTCATTTCTTGGCGCAGCAAGAAACAGACGGTCGTCCCTCGCTCCAGTGCCGAGTCTGAGTACCGTGTCATGGTCACCGTCACTACCGAGATCCTTTGGCTTCGGCAACTCCTCCAGGAGCTTGGTTTTCCTCAGCAGACTTCTGCTCACATCTGGTGTGACAATCAGGCAGCCACTAAAATTGCTTCGAACCCCGTCTTCCATGAACGCACGAAGCATATTGAGGTGGACTGTCACTTTCTTCGCCAACACCTGGAGCACAAACATGTCAGCTTTAGCCACATTCCGACGGCAGACCAGCTTGCTGACATCTTCACCAAAGGCCTCCCTGGTGCTCGCCTTGCCTCGCTCAGTTCCAAGCTGGGGATCCACCACATCTGACACCCAGCTTGAGGGGGAGTATGTCTTGGTCTTGTGTGGTGTCATCTTATTCTTTTTTGTGGGACTCGTTGTCCAAGCTGGGTCTGTCCAGCTTGAGGGGGAGTGTTAAACCCTCTTTTTATTATTATGGGTATTTTCGAGTCCCACATCGGAATACTCCTTTGTATCTTTCGCCGTATCATTCTATAAAAGTAGGCCCCCTCCTTACCTTGAGAGTAAGGGGGTTTCCTCATTCTACAGAACCAATACAGTGCAATGCCCTCCACACAAATTTGTGCGTGATGTAATCTCATATCTTCAGAAGTTCGATTTATGAAAAAGTAGGTTTCAGCTTTAGTGATCCATCCCAGAGGGTCATCTCCAGCAAAATTAGGCAATTCTATCCTCTGAGTCCCAGAACGCAGCTCCTCAGATTGGTCTGCTACTTCCATAACTGGAACTTTTCCCAAGCGTTCGACGTATTCCCTGTCGGACATCCTGTCCATCGCGCTTCCGCTCTGTTTTCCAACTTCTGAATTGCGCTCAATATGCGACTTTATTCCTCTTAGTTTGTCCATAGTCTGTTCTTCCATATTCCGAACTCGCAGCATTAATCGTTCCTCCGTTTGCTGCACCTCGTTCCGAGCTATTCGCAAGCTCTCATCCTGCCCGCTCATCATTTTTCCCACATTCTCTTGTATAGAAGCCATGGAAATTCTTATACTATCCATGGACGATTCAATAGAGGCTACTCGGTGCTCCATTCGAGTTTGCATGCAACACGAAACAACCAACCCAGTTCCGAAGAGAAATTACAGCGCTGGTTCTCAACGTGCTTCATTCTCTGTTCTGAGTCCTCAGCTCGCGTTCCCCAGCGGAGTCGCCAAAGATGTTACGGGTCTGGTGTGTGAGTGTCTCGAAATTAACAAAACAAGAGCTGAGAAGAGAGAAATAGATTGATAATACCGGTTTCCAGATGTTACAGCTAGGGAGATAAGGGAAAATACAGCAGGTTGTCGATGGAGAGACCACATCCAGCGTTGCCAGCAGCTGTTGGGAGGAGCTTCGGAAGTCAGGCCTCTGGCCTCCCGCCAATTCTGTTCCTACAGAAAATGGAGTAGTATATTCACCCCCCCGCGTAGGCCCAGCCTTCCACTTTATTCCCCTGGCTGAACTAACTGTTGGACCCCACACCTCTAACAGAATCTTTATTCCCCTGGCTGAACTAACTGCTGGACCCTACACCTCTAACAGAATCTTTATTCCCCTGGTTGAACTAACAGCTGGACCCCACACCTCTAACAGAATCTTTATTCCCCATTTTACCCCTACGCTAGTAAGTGTGCAGAATAGGGGGGCGTGGGCGCTGTGAGGAAACACCCCTTGGACCGAACCCCGCACTGCTAACAATGTTTCTCACACAGCAAAATCTTGAACATGTTTTATTATTACTTTCATGGCATTTCAAGTGTTCGTGTCATTATTAAAACATAGCAGGCCTACAAATGCATAAATAAGGTCAATAATCACAAAAAAAAACATTAATTTACAAAAGAAAAATAAATCAACAATATTCAAAACCTAACCAAACCAAAAAACCGAATCATAAATATTCACTAACCAATTTTAACTAATTCAATGTGAACTCGACATTCAAAGAATAATTCATTTACATAATGTTTCTACTTAGCTACCTAGTGCTTTCAATAATACTAAGTAGGTCACTTGGCCTCATATTCCAAATATTAATGTACTTGAAAAGTTGGATGTTCCATAAGAAAAACATATGAAAATAGCAGTGGATGATTCTAAACCACACCAAAAGCATGAATGACCCATTGGTATGATCGCGTTGTCGAGCGCGTCAAATTAGTTGTTTAATTTTGACTAGAATTTCTGCAGTATAGCAGCAACCCTACGTCGTCTCTCAACGGAGCCTTAGACCATTAATTTAAAAAGAGGATTTTGATTATGGAAGTAGAAGGTGAATTAGGTTTTGTAAAACTTGGGGGTTTTATTATTAATGATGAAAATAGGAAATGAAAGCGATAAAACAAAGTAGAAATGAACAAGATTGATTAAACGTGATCAACCCAGGGAAGTCTCGTGATGCTCATCCTTCATCGCTTCAAGGGATGGGGTTATGATCTTTTAATCCCTGGTTTGTAACACCAGAACCAGAATGTTACTGAGTTTATACTAGGATACCTCCTAGGGTTCGGTCGAAAACACATAACGATTCACCGGACACCGCCGATGATTGGGTTATTTGTGTTCGACATCATAACCGAAACTCACCAAGGCAACACATGAAGAATTCGATGTGTTGTCCAGGTTTGTATGTTATTTCATTGTGATATCATGACATAAATGTGCATGACCTTGATAGTGATTATGTGAGTTCAATTGACCAATATGAACCACACAAACACCGCAATTGGAAGGGGAAAAGAAAATGGTGAACGGTGTGTGAAACATCACATGAATGGGTACCCCCAAACATGATCATATGAGTTGAGCATGACATACCAGTACATAACTCAATAAAATAAGAATAGAGGATGATGAAAAACAACACAACAACCTGGAATTAAAAAGATCATTCAAAATAATACAATTTTGAAGCTTGGGATTACATCACATTCCTCCCCGGGTGATCACAAGGGGTTTAGAAACCCATGGAAGAGGAAGAAGAAGAAGATGTTGAAGTAGCACTTCCCATAGCCTCCAGAACTTCTAGAGATGTTGAGAAGACTCCTTGGGGACTCCAAAATGGCAGCACCTTGCCTCCTGGCCGACTTACAAATGGGGAGCCCAAGGTGTCATTTTATAGGGAAATTGGAAGGTGGTTTTAGGCACACAGATTTCATCAATCCACTTGTACCACGCGTTTCGGCCTTTAGACAGTCTTATCTCGCTTTGGAGAAAATAGAAAAGTTGTAACCCTGCCTTTTGACTGTCTCCACCGAAAGTTTGGCACCCTTTGGACAACTACAGCTCAAGATATTGATAAAATACAGAACACCGCATTTGACTTGGTCCATATTCGGTGGCTTGGACAGATCAGTTCGAATGGGCCCCATAGAAGCCGAATCAGGATTGGGTTCCTTAATATAAAATGTAGCCTATTAAATTTTGGACAGGCCCACAAAATTTCAACCCATTTGGATGCACGGATTTCGTGTACTATGCAAAACAGTAGACAGATGTCCATGGATCCATGCAATTTTGACCCATTTTTTCTTCCACTTCATCAAAGGCCCTCCAAATCACCTCCACCTACATTGAAATAATAAAAACAAGTAACATTGCTCATTCTAATCTTGATTAACATTAATTGATTGATTCAAACATAAAGTGCAATTTATTATTATATTTGGAATATTCATTACAAAACTAGTTTAAAACTGCGGTGTAAGGGTGGAATAAAACAGAGAATCGTGGTACGATCATGGTACAAAACACGTTATCCCTTGAAAGAAGTGAGCATCGGATAAAAATTATACTCCTAAAGAGAATACATTACAAGACATCTTCAAAAACTATAACAAGGACTTACATAAACTACTCTAGAAGTGGTGCCAGTACCAAAAAAATTATGATGTGGGAGACCTGCATAAAAGAAATGCGATTGTTATTGCTTCTGAGATTCTCAATGACGAATCTAAATCTTAACATGTTGAAGAATGTCGACATCAAAATGATTAGCTGAAATAGGAGGAAATACAATCTCAGCTTGCACAGTTAGTAAAACGTAATTTTTTTTATCAGTAGTCCAAACCCATGAAAGCATTCATCCTGTAGAATACCAATGAGTTTTTTTTCAATAAAAGAAAATAATAAAATGAAATTAAGTGAAATAAGACATGACTGGTCACGAATTTTATGACAAAGGTGAAATTACAATAATACATATCCTCCGATCATGGATGTTACTTTCATATTCCAAATTAATTTATAACCTTCTGAAATGCTTGAAATTTGCTGAACGGATGTCGTAGAACCTTACATGTAAGGTTTATTAAATAAGAATATATACATGAGATTATGGAAGTTCACGAGAGGGGTCATTAGTGTATATGCTTAAAATCAATGATTTGATAAATAAATATTATAGAAAAATACGAAGAGAAATATTAAATCACTATATTACATGAGAGCAATGTTGTGTATATTAATGAAGGCAAAAACTAAACCCTTTAAATGAGATTTGTAGAAAAAACTTCAAGACCATCTAATGGACATTGGATGTAGGGCACCAGCCCCTGAGCCAAGCAGCAATGATGCCAACATTTCGGCTCACGTCATAAGGGGAATCACTCTTCAATGCCATTACCACTTCCTCAGGGTAGCTCTCCTTTGCCTCCTCCAACAAAACTTGGAAGATCTCGCACTCCATGTTGTTCATCCGTTTCTCCTCCGAGTAGCCCCTGCATCAGCAAGGAAATTCAGTGGAATGATGAAAAGAATACGCAGAAGAATCAATCCATTGGCTACTGGGAACTGCTCCCACCTCTTCCCCAACCGATCAAACAAGATAGAGTTCTCTGTTTGAAGAACCACCACGAGGCCAAACCATCGTTCTGGAAAGAAGTCGCATCCATGGTAATCAACGATGTTTCCTCCCTCTTCCATTGCATCTTCCAACTCATCACACACCTATAGCAACAAAAAAACATAAGAGGTATTCGAGGCAGATACGCATCAAAACTTACACCCGGTTTGGCATGAGAAAGGAAAGGGAATCGATCCATCGGAGAAAATAAACTCCCAGTAACAGCTCCCAATCAAGGAGGTAAGGCTTGATAAATATGCAAGCCACCAAATTTGCAAATTAACACTATTCAATGCATCCTAATCAAAATCAAAAAAAAAATCATTCACATTCTAAATAATCAAAGAGGCTTTATTATCACTGGTTTAGCACATTTAATGGGCTTTTAAGTGCTTTTGGTTTCCTATGCAAAGCTTAAAAGAACAGCTGACCCAGAGGGCCAAAACTGAAAAAAAAAAAAAAATGGATGGCATCGTCAGTTTAGTCCAGAAATTAGGATGGCATAACAAAAAAACCATTACACCAATGCAACCAAATGATATGACAGGCTCCGAGGGTTTTTAACCAATTACACCCGAAGGGAACCATGTCGCAGGAAGAGAAGAAACACACACACCCATTTGGGAACCTGTTTGGAACCAATTGCTTAATGAATTGAAATAATTTGATAGAAATCAAATTATTCATTTTGAATCAAGCAGAAGTAGAATGATTTATAGCCAATTATCATGTTTACAACATCACAAGTCCCATTAATTGTCTATAGAAAACTCATATTACTAAAATTATTTCTTCCCCTCAATTGCATACATTACTCTAGAATTATAATTCATTTTTTCAGGGAAATTGGAGTCTACAAAAATTAAAACTCGTATACTAATTTGTAGTTGAGAGAAACCAAAATTAGAGCTACAACAATAAAATAGGGTTTTAAAAACAAGAAACGTATAGGGGATTGGGAGGAGAAAAAGTTCAGGTGGCAAGTTTACTACTTTGGGATGGGGAATTTTAGGGTTGATTCTCATTTCTCGCTTAATTTGCATTTAATTCCTAACAGCTACCTAAGGCCATACAAATCATTGTAAGTGCTAAATTTAAAAGCAAGCCTTTCCATTCCAAACACCGAATTAGATCTCCAGGTTAAATTCAAATCAAACAAAATCATTATTAGGGGTTAGAGCAGTCATGAATCGCGATTTCAAAGAAAACTCATAAAGTTGGGATCATATTGCCATACCAGATCTTCATTAATGATGAAGGAGTCCGAAGCATGATCATAGCCATCATGCAGGCTCTTCTCCTTGACAAGCTTAGTAAGATTGATGTGGCGAAGCTGGGTGGTCTCTGCCAATTGAGATGAGGTGGTCGTCTTTCCTGTCCCTGGAGTCCCAGTTATCAGTATGTTTGGTTTCTTCCTGATACTGCGAGCCATGAATTACTCTATGTCTCTACTGGCTGAGATTAGAAGAAATTTATAGGCGGTGGCTTCTCCTTACAATGGAGTTCAGGGGTTGGGAGTTCTGAGGCGTGTGGCAGAGGGTGGATTAGGCGGCGGTGTCTTCTCCAGCAAGGCGGTGTAGCGAGCTCCGGTGGTGCGACAGTGGCTCACGGTAGCTTCGGCGCTCGACTGTCCTTCAAGATTCACCAAGCGGCAGTGGGGTCGAGCTTCATCGCGGCAGCGCTCAGTTATTCATAGTGGGGGAGGCGTGCCTTCAGTGGAGAGGGTCAGATCTGGCATCGGTTACTCGGTGACTCGAAGTGGTGATTCGAAGGGTTAGTTTGGCACCGATGATAAGGAGAGAAAATAAATGATATTGAAAGGAGAAATTGGTTTCTCATATTTGACGAGATAATTTTAAAGGAATAGAAATGATAAGGAGAGAAATGGAGAGAAATATATTTCTATCCTGTTATTGTTTTTAAATCACACCAAAATTGGGATGATTTAGAGAGAAGTGATGGTGGAGGGTTGTTAATATTTTAAAATTCCAATTTTATCCCTATTTTCTACATGTATCACAATATAATTTCTTTTCTTTTCTTTTAAAAAGATTTACCAAACAAGATGGAGAGAAATTCAAATCATTTTTTTTCTTTTACTAAGTTATTGATCTAAACGCAAGGAGAGAGATCAGAATCATTTTCTTTTCTTTTCTTTTCTTTTATAAAATATCAAATCATTTTTTTTTTACTAAAATCTCACCAAACACAGTGGAAGTGGTGACTCTCGGCGGTGGTCGGATCGATAGTAGTGTTCGATCAGATCTTCAATCTTATATCGGACTCATTTGGTGTTGGTCGTGGCTCCAGTGGTGAGGCATCTTCTATGATTCGGGTGAGCACACCGGGAAAAAATCGTCTCAAGTTCACTGTTGAACCTGAGGGTCAGGTTGGTCAATGGATGACCGCCACGTCGGGAAATTTTCACTGGAAATTTCTAGGGGAAATTTTCCTTCGACGTGGCGGTCATCCATTGGCTAAAACTCAACCTGAGGGTCAGGTTGGGGTGCCCAACCCGAGACGATGTGAATCCGAGCACACCGCGGTGGTGGCCTTAGGTTAACGTCGAATTCTTCCTTTGCAAGCTTCGGTAATCCATGGTGGCACGGGTGGTGTTGGACTTCAGCCCACAAGTGATTGTTTTCATATTTAAGATAAGATATATTTTTTAAATATGATATGTCTTTTATCATATTATGACTCCAAGTGTATCTGCCATCATGAGATACATGAGATCTCAAAATATCTTTTTTCTGATATATTTTTTTAGATTTTCATTTCAAACAAGATATGTGGCATATGAGAACCTATAAAAGGAGAAGCAGCTGGTGGCGAAAAAAAGTGAGAGCTGCTCAAGATGTAGTCCATCGAGATCAAGAGTAAAGGAGTTGTCGTGTTTGCGGTAGTCTGTGTGGGTCGCATCAATGGCGAACGTGACATCAACGGTGGATCTACGATGTGACGGGATACCGTGCACGTTCGTGTGCGGCTCTCCTCGCAATCTTCAGCGCAGTGCAGTTCAGATTTTACCCGGCGGTTTTAAGTTATGCAACCTTCAAAACTACTCTGATCTGATCGGCTTTCATCTGCAGTGGTTTTTTATCTGATCCCGGTGCTTTTTTATTTGTACCTTTTGTTCGGGCATCAATCTCTTGCTTTCACGGTCAGATCTATTTGAGTTTCTTTTTCAGACTGTGTTCTCTGTTTCAGGCTGGCTTCAGACTGCATCAGCTTTTCGACTTTGATCCACTATTTTATTCTTGAGTATTACTTTTGAGATCTCTTCAACTTTGGAGAGTCTCTACCGTGTACCTCCTGATTTTTAGTGAATCCCTCTTTTCTGGACTAAGTCCCGTGGTTTTTCCCTTTTGGGTTTTCCACGTTAAAAATATTGCATGCTGATTTATTTATTCTACTATATACTGCTTCCATATTTCATCGGGTTTCTCACAATTTGTTTCGCAAGAGTTTTTAATCCCAAGGTCAGCATTCTCCCCTAACAAGTGGTATTAGAGGTGATGGTTCGAACTTGTAATCTATGGTGAAAATTTTGGATGTTTTCGAAGAGGATCGATGGCGCGTGCGTGGAGTAGAATAAGTTTTGAAAATCAGGTTGAGAAAGATGTTCCAGAATGTGTGGAGATCACAATTATGGGGGAACCATATATTGTTGATTCTGGTATTAGCGGTGCAGATTCAGATATGACGAAGACTTCTGCGCCTAGATTTCTTTTGCAAGGGGAGCAGTCAGGTTTTTGTTAGAGCTACAAAAGGGCATCATCATTTTTCTGTAGAGGATGATGGTTGGTGTGATGCCAAAAAATTTTCAGTCCAACTGAGTTTGTTGGATAGTATCTCCATTGACGGGCTGAAGGGGGAGATTGTTGGAGTTCAGCCCGCACGTGATTGTTTCCATATTTGAGATAAGATATATTTTTTGAATATGATATATCTTTTATCATATCACACAGATATGGCTCCATGTGTATCACCCAGCATGAGATACATGAGATCTCGTAATATCTTTTTTCTGAGATATATTTTTAGATTTCCATTTCAAACAATATATGTGGCATATGAGAGCCTATAAAATGGAAAACAGTTGGTGGCGAAAAAAAGTGAGAGCTTCTCAAGATGTGGTCCACCAAGATCAAGAGTAAAGGGGTTGTCGCATTTGCGGTAGTCTGTGTGGACCATCATCAATGACGAATGTGACATCAACGGTGGATCTACGATGTGACGGGATACTGCACGTGTGTGTGTGCGGCTCTCCTTGCAATCTTCGATGCAATGTAATTCAGATTTTACCCAGCGGTTTTAAGTTTTGCAACCTTCAGAACTACTCTGATCTGATCGGCTTTCATCTGTGGTGGTTTTTGATCCGATCTCGGTGCGTTTTCATTTGCACCTTTTGTTCAGGCATCAATCTCTTACTTTCACAGTCAGATCTATTTGGGTTTCTTTTTCAGGGTGCGTTCTCTGTTTCAGGTTGGCTTCAGACTGCATCAGCTTTCTGAATTTGATCCACTATTTTATTCTTGAGTATTATTTTTGAGATCCCTTCCATTTTGGAGAGTCTCTACCGTGTACCTCTTGATTTTTGGTGGATCCCTCTTTCTGTACTAGGTCCTGTGGTTTTTCCCTTTTGGGTTTTCCACGTTAAAAATCTTGTGTGCTGATTTATTTATTCTACTATATATCGCTTTCATATTTCATTAGGTTTCTCACAAGTTGTTTCACAAGCGTTTTTTATCCTGAGGTCAGGATTCTACCCCAACTGCTGGAAGATATGGTTTGCTTCAATTTTTAGTAGTTAGTGGTTATCTTCATCCCTGACGGTGCTCGCATCTCTGATTTCATCAATGGTGAAATGGTTGTGGCTCTTCCTTCAAATACTACATTGGTGGAGGTTCAGCTTTGGCGATTATTTCACATATGAATGATGGAAAGAATTAATACTAAAATAAATCCAATTCCAGATTAAATTACAACAATTTTACTTCCAGTTTTAAATCAAAAAACAATTTTTATGGCATATCAAATTAATTCCAAAAAATGAATATATCAATAAAAATAGTAATTAGACCATTTCAGCAAATAAGTTCCAAATTATCAAAAGTAACAGGAACTACTGTTTACACCATATTTTTTTAATTAATATAGGTTATTTCAAATAATAAAAGACAAAAACGTTGAAAATTTCATGTCATATCAGGGATATATCAAGTTTAGTCTCATAAAGTGTTATTAAACTATTTTACCTTCATTGACGATGCAACATGGATGGTTTGGATGTTATTTCTCAATAAGAAGTTTGAGGTATTTCATTTGATGGAGGCCCATGGTAGAAAGATAGACTAATTTGAATCATAAGTGCTTAAGGTTTAATAGTGATGTGGAGTGTAGAAGTAGAGAGTTCCAAAAGTTTTTTTGGAATAAATAAATTCATTTAGATAAGATGATTCTTAGAACTTTGAAATAAAATGGAGTATTAGAGTGGATTAACTAGACATTATATGAGAATTATAGAACAATGAGAATTCATTATGGGCTTCCTAAGGATTTTTGGATATAAATATGGAATTGTGTGGTATAATTGATAAATAGAAGTCCCTTTTCACCACCAGGGCATGAGATTCCAGAAGACATGCAGATCATAAGAAATTTATATGCATCCTAACTTAAAGTCTTTAGGTGTATTTCATATGTCCATATTAATTATAGTAAGGAAAGATTACAAGCAATGTCAATAGTATGTTTCTTTGAAGGTTATGTCAATGAAGACATTCAATGGTCATGGGATAATGTTTTCAAAATGGAAATCATAATCTAAAATGTTTATTTGAATAAAGGGATCCTTTGGAAGGATCAAAACCAAGAGGAAGATATAGATGAGATCAAAGAATCATCACATGATGAGTTTTTCTTGAACGAAATTCTGGAAAGTTTAGTTAGCATAAGAACCAATCATGTTTTGGAAGGACCTTGCAATTTGAAAGGTGAAGTTTTGGATAAATGTAAGATTTTCAAGCTTCATCCAAGCATAGATCTACTAGAAAGATCAAGGACTGCAGAATCTCAGGGAAGAGTTCTATAAGATGAAATACTAGAAGGAGTAACACTATAAGGGATGAGGCAATCTGCCAAAATCCGATGACCAGTGAAAATGTATGGATCTAACTTAAATTATATACCTCTTATGGATGATGGAGAACACAAGTTCTCAAAGGAGGTAGAAATTCTCAATTATTCAGTGTAGTGGGAGTTAGCGATGATGAAGTACATGGAATGATTACATGCTTCTAGAACATTGAATAATTGAAGTTCATATAATACAACAGGGATCATTCTTTGTTCTTAGAGGTTTTATATGATGGGAGATTCATCATACTTCACTTATATATGGATACATGCTCTTGGAGGGTTAAAAAAACATATTTAAGAGTTAAAGGTTGAGTTATTTAGAAGGTTTGAGAGGAAGTATCTTAGGAAAGCCAACTGGATTTTTGGGATGATGATCCTAATGGACTGAAAGCACAAAACCTTGATTTTTTCATAGATGGGGTATGTTGGGCAAAAATCCCTTAAGGTATCATTGAAGCATTTTTGAGGTGATTGTGTTTGTTGACAAAGTGGACATCTGAGTGGTGATTGTTGACAAAGAAAAACAATAACATACAAATTTGCTGACAAAGAGGATTTCATGATGGAATGTCAAGTTCAAGAGCTGAGGTCAACGATCCATGTTTGATTCAAGAATGTAGACAAAAGGAATGGATGATCTTGAGGCGGTACAAAAGAACAAATACAAGGTCGCATCGTTTTCCAGTGTTTGCCAAATTTTTGGGCCTAAAAATCGACAAATGAAGAAAAGTGGTTTTTGGCAAAGGGACTTGCACACCGTGTACATGAAGGCTTGGAAACTTGCACGCCACATGTTTTTCAAGATCAGATCATCAAAATATGGCAAAGGGATAAGTGTCGCGCAAGTATTGGTGGTGTCGCGCAGGTGACTTGCGCGCCGTGAAGAGACTTGTGCGCCGATGCCTTGGAAGCTTGATAACTTGTGCGCCTATTGTTTTTCAAGATCAGAAGATCAAAATATGGCAAAGGAAAAAGGTTTGTGCAAGTTTGGAATTAGGTCGTGCAAGTGACTTGCAGGAGAAGAGACCTACGCGCTGAGGCTTGTGCGCCGAGGAGAGACTTGCGCGCCGTCGCGCAGGGGTGACCATATGCCTATAAATACTAGACCACCCCTCCTCATTCTTCACCGGAGTTCAACACTTTAAAGATTCAAAGCTCCCGTCACGCAGGTGTGGTCATCACGCAAGTGGTGGTGTGTCGCGTAAGTGGGACTTGCGCGCCAGTGTAGGAAGTTGTGCGCCAGGAGTTAGTTGCGTGCCAATATTGGTTTGGGTGTAAAAGGAAGTGAGTCACACAAGTTTGAAGTTAGAGAATCTTGTGTCACGCAAGTATCTGAGGTGGACTTGCACGCCAATTGTGACTTGCGCACCGATACTTGCGCGCCGAGGTAGACTTGCACGCCAATTAAGGTTGATTTCCCAGCCGTTCTTTCGGGCCGTGTGGAAGCTGGAAGATTGCCCGATACCTTCGGTGCAAAGAGATATTCATCTACGGGTGAAAGTTGGACTTTAACAAAGCATCTACATATAGAGGATGATGCATTTATTCATGAAAATGAAGAGACCTACATGTCTATAAACTGTGAGTGGATTCCTTTCTGGAGCAGTGAGAAAAGGAAGAGGAAGAAGGTGATCCTCTCCACCGACAGTGAGCCAGAGAGAGAGAAATAGGGAGTGACCCTTGGGAAAGCAGTGAGCTGACCCTAAACTTTGTAAAGGCAGTGAGCCTGGGCATAGAAGTGATTTAGCCCGAACCATTGTATCCACATCTAGTGAAGAATAGTGGAATTAGGTACGACCGACAACTTGTCGGCGTATGCTCCTTGGACGTAGCCCAATGAGGGTGAACCAAGTAAAAATCTATGTGTCTGCCTGCTTACTTCCCTACGTTGCATTTAAAGCATCATCATCAGATAAAGAAGAAAATAAGTGATCATAATAAACACACAAGTGTAAACGAAGTGACCCTTGTAATAAAGAGGTCAAGATCCAGTGTGGTAGGAAGAACTTTGAAAAAGAATATCCATACCCTGATTCACCCCCCCTCTCAGGGTATATAGGCCCCTATTGGTCCTAATAGGGTAAATATTCAAGATAGTATAATGTTTCAGAATTTCCATAGAAAACTTGTCTCTACCACGGTAGCTGAGAGCATCAAACTATCCAAAGAGAAGGTACTATGAATGGAAGAAGCGTCTAAGTACATGGAAAAGGTTCTTTATGCATTAATGGTTGTAAGTTTCAAGTTTGATTTTAGATGTTGCTCATGATATGGAAGTGGTTAGTAGATTAATAGAAATTATAAGAAAGGTGTATTGGGAAGTGGTGAAGTAGATTCTCTTATATCTCAAATGTTTTGAATCACTGGACCTATGTTTTATAATTCATGATCTATTACAAGGGTATACTTATATAGATATTAGAGGGGATGTATAATGTTGGTGAAGCACCACAATCTTTGTGTCTACATATAATGTAACTTTCAAAATTTGGATGTTAGGAAATTAATTAGTAGCTGAACAATCAATAATGGAAGCATATTATGTTACCACAACAAATGTAGGGGAGGATATGATATTGTTGAAGGGTTTGTTAAAGGATCTCATAAGGAAGATGAGGAATATAACAATATTTTGTGATAGTCAGAGTGTAATTCATCTAGTGTGGAATATAGTATTTAGATCAAGGATAAAACACATTCATTCAAAATATAACATAATTTTGAATCTTATATAAGAAGAATTGTTGAATCTATAGAAGAAAACATGAAGTCAGAATCAGGATGATATGTTAACAACAATCATAGTTTGGGAATTTCTAAGGTAGTGATATGTCTTTGTGAGATATGGGTGACCATGAATAAAGGAATTGAGACTCACTAACTACTTTTTCATAAGGAAGAAGGAAGGAAGAAATTCATAAGTGGTCCAAATGGATTTTTTGTAATTGAGAAATCAGTTTTCAAGTTGGATATTTTTAGGTTACTATGAGATTTTTTTTTCAGTAAAAGCATTATAACTTATGAAATACATGTTTCTAGTGGATATATTTTGTATCTTGATGAAGGCATGAGTATTATAACTAGGGAAGTCAAGAAGATAATGATGGAACACATGAAAATGATAGATGACTACATGATCTGAATGTATGGATGATGCTTTGAATCATATAAGAATAATTCTAAAGGGCATGCATAATAATAGATTGATGAAGGCAGTGTAAGATTATTCAATAGTTCTATATAAATATATTCAGTTAACTTTCACCCTTAATCAACAATCTATAGTTAATGTTGTGGATTTACTTATATCTTGGATCTAATGGAGGGCCACCCACATAGAAAGAAAGGTGGTAGAGATCGCTTATATAGATAGGATGGTGGTGGAACTACCTATAAGACACCTCTATAAATAGAAAAGTGGGATCACATGTTTTTTTATTAAAATATTGTAATCATTATCTTCCATAATTAATAAAGATAAGTAGTTTTTCTTTAATGGAATAGGATTATGTATCTGAATTTCATAATAACTTTTTGTTATGTGTTTTGAGTGTGAGTCCTTTTGTGTTTCTTCTGGTGGTTGTGTGTTTCAAAAGGTATGTGTGATCAAGGTGATTCAACATGAGATGTTGGATCTTAGTTCCCTCATCCGAATATTTCAATAACGTCCTTCTAAATTCTTTAACTTTCATCATTGAAGATATTAACGAATATTGGGAAAACAAAAGAAAATGGTGTATAAAAAACTGAAGATATTAACGAATTGTATATCCCTGTTACCTCAATGGTCAACCACTTAGATAGATGGATCCTTCATTTAGGTTGTTCATTCCACATGCTGAAATTGAGACTGGTTTAAAATCCTTAAAGTGACTGATGGAGGTATGTTGATTGTGCCAATATATTGGAACCGAGGTTATTTTTTTTTGAATATTGATGGAATCCAGGTCATACTTGGGAGAATATAAGAAATTAGTGGATTATATTACATGTATGGTATAGATAGTGGGTATGTTATGTTTATTTTCAATAAAATTAATTATTACTCACCCTAATTGAATAAGGAGTTTGATTTCAATGACTGATGGTTAAAAAGAGTCATAATTATGATCAATCTTTCCAAGTGATTATGAATTATAAGTGGGATTTGAATCTTATACGTAGATTTGGTGTAAATAGGAATTTATTATGAAATTTAATATTTAGTTAGTCATTTTGAATTTAGAGAAAAGTATTATGTTTAGCTACAATTTATAGTAAATGGTAAATTTTCATGAAAAATCTAGATCAAATGAAGAATTTCTATAAAGGAATTTCTTGGGAAATAGTTTTCAAAAGATTTATGATAAATATTTTTCATGAATATATTTTTTGAAACCGTAAAAAAATCATGTGGAAGATGGATCATTTTGTGAAGGGAAGGTGGTAATGATTTTTGAATCATGAAAATTGGGTTTTATTAGAATGTCAAAAAAGGAATTCATTTACATGATGGGGAAGTAACTAACACACTGTAAATCCAATGTCATTTTCGAAAGGGTGGTAGTGATTATCATTTCTCATAAAAGAGAAAAATGAAATTCTATTGAATTGTATTTCCCAAGATCCTTTTACTATAAATTTCCCATCAATATCCTTATTATGTAACGAAAAAGGAATTGAATATGATCAGAGAAAATTAATATTTTTTTCTATGAAGACATGAACTGAAAAAATGTGAAAAACCTATGAAGATCTATGAATCATATCACGATGGTAATAAATATGAAGGATTTTCATGTAAGGAGTTCCGTGAAGGGATTTCAAAAATGGTATACCATAAAAGTGTTTCATGAAAGAGTTACACATAAAGGCAGACCATGAAATAATTTCATGAATGATAAACTATAAAGGATTTTCTTGATGTAGTTGTGTGTAAGGAAAACTATGAAGGAATTTAAGTAATATTATACTATAAAGGTGTATTTTAAATGTTATATTTTGAAGGAGTCTCATAAAGTGAAAATCAAAAATAAATTTAATAACATAAGGATTTTTCAAAAAGTTTTTTTTAAAATAACTTACACTGTTATTAATAGTGATAATTATTGAGATCATGGATTTCTTTTTAGAATCCAATTATATCTATCATGATGAAAATAATATTACATAGGAATGATGATATCTAAATGACCTTCATATTGATAAACTATGAATACATCTATCTATATCAATGAGTAATATAGGAGTTTCTAAGAGTATCCTGAGGGAGGTAGTGTGCTAATCCCTAAACTAGATTTTAAAGGAAATGATATTGGCATGGAGTGAACATGTCCAAAAAGTTATATCTATCAGTGTAGTGTAATTTAGTGTTTTCTTGTAATATTGATACATCATCAGTGTGTTGTTTATTGATATATAACTTAGTGGTGAACCATATAAAATTTTTATTTCATGTTTTAATTCTTTCATTTTTGATTGTGGTGGATGTGAAAGTAACATTGATAGGTTCAATTATTTCCTACAATGAGGGAACACGGTCAAATGTGACACGATAAAATGTTCACACCTTATTTAACCCCCCATATTATGGCATGTTTGGGCCTTTGGTTATAACAAGTGGTATTAGATCCATAAGTTATAGGTGTTGGATCTTTCATCTGAAGATTTTCATTATTTAGAACATAGTGAATGAAAAAGAAGCACCCTTATCTGATAGTCACAATTTCCAAATATGGAAGAATATAATGAGATCACATTTATGGTCACATATTCTTAACATATTCTCTACTTCTATACATGGGATATATGTAGTGAAATTTTACAATGGTTTATAATTAAATAAAATAGAAAGTTTCTCGATAAAAGTTCTAAATATCAAAATTCATAATGTAAAGATCTGTCAAACCAATTTATATAATGGTGATGAGTTGCACTAGAGACAAGAAAATTTGAGATAAATTGGAAAATATATATGAAATTTATTACAAGTTAAATAATTCCATGCTATATGTGATACAAAATAAGTTTTATGATTTGAAAATGTACCCGGATAAAATTGTTGATGAATTATTTAACTGAATCATTGTGGTTGTTAGAGATATTTTGGGACTTGGCTAAGAGATAAAATATATTTATATTGTGAATAATATCATTTAATTATTTCTAATTATTTATAATCCAATTGTATCAACTTTTAAAGAAATGAATTTGGTTGAACTGAAATTAAAATATCTACATAGGAGATTAGCTGCATATGAAATTCAGGTGAAGTAGGAAGGAACACAAAATTACTCAAATAAGAAGATATCATTTATATCTATGGAAAATAATTACATTTATAAAGCTAGAGATGATAAATAATATGCAATTTATAAATTACTATCTCTTGTGGTGAGAAAATTTAAGAGATGGATGTGTATGTTAAAAGTCAAGCTACCTTTGGCATGTTTTTGATGTGGTAGAGATGGTAAAATTTTAGTGAGGTGTCCAAGGAGTCATGATAAAGATGGATATGAAGAAAAAACCCTACAAAATCCATGAATGATATTCCCTTCTAAAAGATACTTCAAACTAATAAATTCTTACTAAAAGAAGATTCATAGAAATATCTTGTTGAAAAATGAATAATATGAAAATGTGGTTTTTTAAGGAAGAATAAATATAATTTAAGTCAGGTTTATAATATTATATTGTGGATACTACTGACATCAAAGAATATGAAATGAAAGATAATAATAAAATATACGGTGTTATTAATCTCTAAGGTGGAACTTGACTGTATCTTGATGATCTTGATACTTAAAAGAAATAAAAATTAAATGATTGCTGGATTATTGAAAGACTATTGTGATTATTTAGATCAGCTTGAAACTGATATTAACTGGATATAAAATGATTTAAGAGATCAATCAGCTACTCAAGTAAACTCAGGAGAAGTATATAATTTCATACTACTAATTGAAGAAAATGATAAGGTGATTTATGACCTAAATTTTTGTGTATAGGAGTGTAAAAAGAATGTTGCATCCCATGAAGAAGAGTTAGTAACTTTAAGAAATAAAATAAAATATGAAATGAAATAAATAAACCAAAAGAAAAAGTTACATTCTAGAATATTCTCTGATGAATAATTATTAGAAAGGGAAAACAAGGTTCATAATCCATTGAGAAAATACTAATTGATCAAAGACCCATATACATGTGTAAAAGTGGAGCTGGCCTCAATGCTGAGACATCAAAAGCAGGAATAGTGATATCACTGGATAAAGGGAAGAAAATGGTTGATGATATTATCTTCAACATTGAGACATCAAAATCATGATCAATTAAAACTCATAATAAAGGAAAAAATAGGGTTAGATATAGTCCTCAATCATTGAGGGGTAATCAACAACTGAGTACATATTCTGAGGTTATAGACATGTGGAATGATGAAGGTGATAGGATATTTCCTATAATGAAGTGCCATTTTTTTTACCTATATTATCCACACCAAGTATTATTATGAGGAGGCATAGAGCTATGTGAGAGGAGAAGAACTTGAAAGTTAGTAAACAATAATGGTACCATATACTACATCCCATAGAATAAATTATTTCTTTGGATATTGCTTCCATTCTATGAGTTTTGGGTATAAATATATTAATTACAGACAAAGAAGAAATAGGAATTTCCACACTCAAAGTAAAATATGGATGAATGAAAAACAACTTGATAAGATTTAATTGAGAAATAAATACTTTATATTGGAATAATAAGAAGTGTATATTTTTCCTACCAATGGTGGAGAGAAATGGGAGATTCCATCTTATGTCTCAACTTGATATGGAATCTCTTGGAAAGGAAAAAAAAGAAAATTAAGAAGTAAATCTTGAATGAAATCTCTCTAAAATACATAAATAAAAGTAGTACCTAGATCTTTTCCAATAGATGTTCATTCCACATTACTAAGAACGTGAATTTCTTGAATAATTTTAAGGGGATTATTAATGGAGTGGTTCAATTTGGACATGATGTTGATGTGAAGATCAATGAAAGTGAAAAATATTGACTAGTAGGTGATGAGATGAATAATATGGAAGTAGTCCATGTAATAGGTTATGATGAAACATATTTAGTGTAAGTAAACTTGGTGACCCTATACATGAGGTTACATTTAATTGAAAGGGGATCTTAATCAAAGGGACGGTTGTCAACTCTCTCATGAAAGTATGGAATAAAAATTAAAATATATACGAAGTGTCTAGTGAAAAAACACCTATATTCATACAATGGAAGAGTATAATAGCTTATTTCACCAGAGGCTCTGCCATATTCACCAAATTATCAGGTTAAATGTATCTATACTAAATTTTTTGGTAGAAATTCGAACATAAATTAAGAATTTAAAAATATATGTGATGCATATATATGGGGGAATATGGTCTGGAATTTTTATCGATAAATAAAGTGAAATTTTATCAAGGCATGACTAATCACTTAAGTAAGATTCACTTAATATTAACATACACGTAATGATATAAAATTTTCAATTTAGGAATAAAATATAAAATACCTAAAATCTAAATATTAAGTTAGTATACCCTTCTATTACCAAATTTAAAATGAACCCACTAGATAAAAGTGTTTGATCTATCCCTCCTCAGGACACTACCATTTAATAAAGAGTTTTAAAGAAGGATTTTGGTTAACTTAACCAAATTTACATCAAGAGTAGTAACCTTCACTTGTGTAAATATGGAGGCAAGTGTTGAGGAAATATGAACATAATATTTATAGACTAGGGATTTCACTCAATCGACTAAGGATCTACATTGTTAATACATTTTGAAAGCACCCACCTACCTAAATACCTTTGAGTAATTGACCAGGCCCTCACTAGCATTATGAGAAGGGGTATATGAATCCTTTCCACTATAATATCCATGTGATAGGGTATTCTAAAACCAATGGTGAGGGTCATTGGGTTTCTATAATATAGTGGGAGAGTAATAAAAATAAAATAAAGATTTATTTCATCATATCAGTTAGTAAACAAGATAAAACTAAAAACTTATTTTAATTAGTCTTGAATATGGGACACAAAATCATCATAACACTGTGAAATAGTTTCCTTCCTCAATAGAAAATATTTCCAAGTGTAGTACATAATGCGAACCAAGATAAACTCTACTTAAATATTACATTATTCACATGATTTAAATAATTCATCTAACAAAATCACATAACCCAAGGACCAAAAGGTTTGGTGTCTTGGATATTGGCTATATAAAAATTTCATTTTATTACACTTGTGAAACTTTCTCCATAATCATGATCCTTTAGAACCTTTCCTAGATATCTCACATGATATAATTATCTTCATAACCTGGTGATTGGAAACATAATAAAGGGGGTGAGTTCAGATGGTTTATAATGGGAAACATATCATAACTTGAAAAAAAAACACAATAAATACATAAATATCATAATAAATGATGAAAATACCTTATATGATAATAATAAAAAATGTTAGAGTAATATAATATCTTAAAAATATCATTATAGAATCATAAAAGATATTAACTGGATCAAAACACATTTCAATAGTCATATAACATGTGATCATGACATAAAATTATATAAGACTTTAAAAATATGGCATTATATTGAAAACATGGAATTTCATGTAAATGAGATGAATCGTGAAAATTTAGCATAACTTGGTGAAAAAAATGAATTTTGGAACATCTATAAGGATAAAAAAATATTGTGAATGGATATTTTTACATCACATTCACACATCAACTTGTGAAAAAAGCTTCCCACATCTCATTCACACAACAAACTTGTGAATAAAGCTTCTTGAATCTCATTTACATAACAACATGTGAAAAAATATTCCCACATCTCATTCACACAACACATTTGTAAATAAAGATCCTTACATATCATTCATACAACATCTCATGTGATATAAAACATTAACCAATGTATTCAAGGGCTATATAGGACCCCACCCTTTACCATCCATACCTATGTGTGCCATCTAAAATAAATCATCAACATTTCTTAAACAACCCAAGGAAAAACAATTGGATTCTTAGAATTATAAAAACATCACATAACATAAAATTAAAAGATTATAAAATATCAATAATCTCATACTCCAAAAGTATTATATCATAATAAAATATAAGGGTGGTCAAAACATCACTTCATGGGAGATAAAACTTGGAGAAAAAAAATAGATGTGAAAATACCAAAGCTGAAGTACAAATTAATTTCAATAAAAATATTTTTGTGAAGGGAAAGAGAATAATTTTGAAAATCTTATTTCCAAATAAATTATCCTTGAAAATACATAAAGGTTTCAAAAAGGATAAGCTAAAATAATTTGAAAACTTTTACTTTTAAAATGTTTTTTATAATAAAGGAATGAAAAATAAATAATGATTTCAAAAAGGGGAAGTGAAAATACTTTGAAAGATTTTACTTTTAAAATAATATTTAATAATAGAGACTTGAAAAAGACACATTTTTTTAAAAAATCGAATGTGAAAATAATTTGAAAACTTTTACTTTTAAAAGAATTTTATTAATGTAGAATCAAAAAAGACATAATGTTTTAAAAAAGGGGATGTAAAAACATTATAAAACATTTACATTTAAAAATAATCTTATGGTGGAATAAATCGATATTGGAAGAAATAATTTTACAAAGAATCATTTTAACTCAATGAAGGGAGTTGATTCAAAAATAAACCTCATAGCCTTGATATCTATTGAATAGAAAGACAAAGAAAGAAAAAAATATAGATCTTAAAACCCCATGAATTACATGAATATTTTAAATTAAATTAATTATGATATAATTACACCATATCAGAGATACCATGCTGAAAAATAAGAAATATTTCTCAAGAGATTTAATTTGAGACATGAAATTATTACCTTTTTCCTAGTTACTTGAATATACTCTAAGATCACGTATAAATAAGAAAAATATCTTAACAACTATATTCGTACAATGGTAGAGGAGAATATCTTATTTCACCATAGGTTATTCCATATTAACCAAATGATCAGGTATAATGTATCTATACTAAATGTTTTGGTGGAAAGTCGAACATAAATTGAGACTTTAAAAATACATGTGATGCATATATATGGGGGAAGATGGTCTGGAATTTTTATCGATAAATAAAGTGAAATTTTATCAAGACATGACCAATAACTTGAGTAAGATTCACTTAATATTAACATTCATGTAATAATATAAAATTTTCAATTTATGAATAAAAGATAAAATACCTAAAATCTAAATATTAAGTCAGTATATCCTTCTATTACCAGATATAAAATGAACCCACTAGATCAAAGTGTTTTATATATCACTCCTCAGGACACTACCATTTAATAAATAGTTTTAAATAAAGATTTTGGTTAACTTAACCAAATTCACATCAAGAGTAGCAGCCTTCACTAGACTTTGTGTAAATATGGAGGAAAGTGTTGAGGAAATATGAACATAATATTTATAGACTAGGGAGTCTACTCAATCGACTAAGGAGCTACATTGTTAATACATTTTTAAAACACATACCTTCCTAAATACCTTTGAGTAATTGACCAGGCCCTCACTAGAATTATGAGAAGGGGTATAAGAATCTTTTCCATTATAATATCCATGTGACAGGGTATTCTAAAACCAATGGTGAGGGTCATTGGGTTTCTATAATATAGTGGGAGAGTAATAAAAATAAAATAAAAATTTATTTCATCATATCAATCGGTAAACAAGATAAATCTAAAAACTTATTTTAATTAATCTTGAATATGGGACACAAAATCATCATAACACTGTGAAATAGTTTCCTTCCTCACTAGAAAATATTTCCAAGAGTAGTACATAATGCAAACCAAGATAAACTCTACATAAATATTACATTATTCACATGATTTAAATAATACATCTCACAAAATCACATAACCCAAATACCAAAAGGTTTAATGTCTTGAATATTAACTAAATTTTTTATTTTATTACACTTGTGAAACTTTCTCAATATTCATGCTCCTTTAGAAACTTTCCTCGACATCTCACATGATATAATTATCTTCATAACCTAGTGTTTGGAAACATAAGAAAGGGGTGAGGTCAGATGGTTAATAATGAGAAACATATCATAACGTGAAGAAAAACACAAGAAAGACATAAATATCATAATAAATGATGAAAATACCTTATATGATGATAATAAAAAATGTTAGAGTAATATAATATCTTAAAAATATCATTATAGAAGCATAGAAGATATTAATTGGATCAAAACACATTTAAATATCCATATAACATGTGAGCATGTCATAAAATTATAGAAGACTTTAAAAATATGGCATTATATTGAAAACATAGAATTTAATGTAGATGAGATGAATCATGAAAATTTAGAATAACTTGATGAACAAAACTGAATTTTGGAACATCTATAAGGATAGAAAAATACTGTGAATGAAGAGTTCTACATCATATTCACACATCAACTTGTGAAAAATGCTTCCCACATCTCATTCACACAACAAACTTGTGAAAAAAGATTCTCGCATCTCATTTACATAACAACATGTGAAAAAATCTTCCCACATCTCATTCACACAACACATTTGTAAATAAATATCCTTACATCTCATTCATACAACATCTCATGTGATATAAAACATTAAACAATGTATTCGAGGGCTATAAAGGACCCCACCCTTCACCATCAATACCTATGTGTGCCATCTAAAATAAATCATCCATATTTATTAAACAACCAAAGGAAAAACAATTGGATTCTTAAAATTATAAAAACATGACATAACATTAAATTAAAAGATTATAAAATATCAATAATCTCATCCTCCAAAATGATTATATCATAATAAAATATAAGGGTGGTCAAAACATCACTTCATGAGAGATAAACCTTGGAGAAAAAATAGAAGTGAAAATACCAAAGTTGTCACAAATTTTTTTAAAACATTGAAGTACGAATTAATTTCAATAAAAATGTTTTTTGTGAATGGATAGAGAATACTTTTGAAAATCTTATTTTCAAATAAATTATCCTTTAAAATACATAAAGTTTTCAAAAAAAAGAAGCTAAAATACTTTGAAATTTTTTACTTTTAAAATATTTTTAATAATAAAGGAATGAAAAAACAAATAATTATTTTAAAAAGGGGAAGTGGAAATACTTTGAAATATTTTACTTTTAAAATAATCTTTAATAATCAAGACTTGAAAAAGACACATTTTAAAAAAAATCAAATGTTAAAATAATTTGAAAACTTTTACTTTTAAAAGAATTTTATTAATGTAGACTCAAAAAAGACATAATGTTTTCAAAAAGGGGATGTAACAAAATTATAAAAAATTTACATTTAAAAAAAATCTTATGGTGTAATAAATCGATCATGGAAGAAATAATTTCACGAAGAATCATTTTAACTCAACGAAGGGAGTTGATTAAAAAATAAAACTCACAGCCTTAATATCTATTGAATAGAAAGAAAAAGAAAGAAAAAGATATAGATATTAAAACCCCATGAATTACATGAATATTTTAAATTAAATTAATTATGATATAATCACACCATATCAGAGATACCATGGTGAAAAATAAGAAATATTTCTCAAGATATTTAATTTGAAACATGAAATTGTTACCTTTTTCCCTAGTTGGTTAAATATACTCTAAGATCCTGTATAACCAAGAAAAATATATCAATAAATAATTTCAAAACCATGTTCACACCCAAAAATATTTATAATTTAAATTTATAATCATTATCTACAAGTATATTAGTTATTTTTTCATATTTTCTTACATCAGATGTTTATAGTTCTGACCATTTACAGTAGTTATATAGGAACGATGACAATATTCATTCCTCTTCCAAAGATAATCATTGCATGTTATTTATAGTTACTATAATTGGTTACTTATAATTATTTATAAATTTAAAATTTAATTACATGAGTACATTAGACTTTATCCCTTAAGATGAAATCAATAATGATCATTTTTTAGTTATTTTCAACCTATGAATGGTATTTTCTTAATTAATGAGTTAAATGTTGATATATCTTTTCCAAAAACAAAAAAATAATAATTATTTAAATATTTAAATATTATTATAATATAAATTATGTTTTTCTAATTATCCGTGATATAATTTCACAACATTTTTCAAGTAGGTGGTCAAACCGACCCAAACACGAACATATCACGATTGTCGATGATTATGAGGTGATTTAATCATAATAAAATTTCACCAATAGCATAATGATATCATTTAGTATTTTTTAGTATGATATATAATAATTATAATGGAATAATAAGATGAAAAAATATTAAATAACTTGAGTTAATGAATTTCCTCTTAGCATGCCTGTTTTAAATGATTGAATTAATGATAATAATTTGTTGATAATGTCTATAATAGTATCTCCAATTTTCCATACCAGAAAAATAATTATATTATAAATATCATATTAATCCTTTAAAACCATTATCATTACCAGAAATTTAAGGTGGTGATGAAATAAAAAAATGGGAATCAATCATCCCAAGGAGGCTGTAGTCAACACATATGCAAGGTTGACGATTTCATTATCAATAAAATAGGAAAAATGATTCATATAGTTTATCATTTTAAAACCTAATATATCTCCTTGATATCATAATTATATATATTATATTCCCTTTTTGTACCATCCTTTTTAGGTGATGAAGGAAAATGAAAAATGTTGAGTTGTGGATGTGGTAATCTGCATAACACATGATTCTGGTTTTTGTTTTATTCAATGGAAAAGGGGAGGGTGGTTAATGCTTGTAACATCATTATAATAACATACCAGTATAATAATTATACTGATTATATCATTTTAATACGGTGAAATAATATTTTAGGGAGAATAAAAGAACTTTAATGAATAGAAAAAGAAATAGAGTTTTTGGAACTTATATCTCACTTATTATATTATATCATTTATGAAGGGGATTAAACCTTTAAGGAATGACCTTTTGAGAATAAAATAACATCCTTAATATGTTAAAGGGTGTGTATAAGAGGTTTGGGTAAGGTTTGGGCTAAGAATTGTGGGTTTTTGTGTGAATGGAAGTGAGGTGAGGAGTTTCCCTTTTATAAGTGAAAAAGAGTAGCATTTTTGTAAATTCCCAAATCTTTTCAATAACTGGAAGTCACTCTCAAGGAAAGTGGCACAAAAATTGATAAATAATAGATTCTAGGAATGATAAGGTTTATCCACACAACCATAAATCAAATAAAAACATTTTGTTAAGCATGTTAGTCCCTTTACCTTTAAGGCTACTTTTAAAATTTTAGTTTTCACAACGGTAACTCATTTTTACCTAGGTAATTTATCCTTTAATCCAAATAATAAAACAGTTCATATTAAATAATTTTGACCTAATGATTCCAAATTTTAAATACATTTTTATTCAATTTTTAAAATTCATAAAAATTAATTTTAAAATACTATTATTATAATGCATTAAAAATTATTTTCATGAAAAATATAATGTAAATTATAAAATGTCAAATATGGATTTATAAATTAAAAAATAAATATTTTTAAAATTAAAAATTCAATTATAATATAAATATTTTCTATTATAAATTTTTTTCAAGATTCTCAAATTCATAATTATATATTAATAATGACATAATGTCCTGTTATTTTAAAAAACTGTATTTTATAATATTCACCTATAAATAAATATTTTTAGAAAATATAAAAAATTCATCTTAAGACTATATTATTATGATTAGTACAAAAATGATGTTCATTTTTTCAAATTAAGTTTTTAAAATCTGAGAATTAAATATTTAAATAAAATCCCAAAATATAGCAGAAAACTAATCATACTAGAAAATAGCTTTTTAAAATGTTCACTATTATTTATTCTTATTTCCAATAATTTAATAATTAATTTTTTGGAAATATATTATTAAAATTATCAATATATGTTATTATTATTTAATCATAATATAATTAGCATCTTGAAATAAAACACCAATTTTTGAAAAATATATTTTTAAACATAAAATGATTTTCTTAGTTATTTTACATGTTCTAATTGAATTTCACTAGTATTAAAAGTAAAATTTATTTTCAATATACCCATATTTCATTATGCAGTTACACCTATATATACCTTCTAATTCATTAGATAAGTTTTAGTAGTTATATTTAATAATTATATTTTTATCTAAATATATCATGATTTCGTTTAAGTTCAGTATTGATTATAAAGAAAGTTTTCAAACATATTATTTATTTAAGGAACATGTAACACAGTTTCTCAAGTAACACGGTTTCTATAACCATGCCAAATCCCACTGCCTCAAACATCTTAGAGTTTCCATGGAGATACTTTAAGTAAAACATGATCACTTACCTCGAAAGATAGATCTTTCCTCCAGTTATCCACATAACATTTCTGAAAACTCTAAGTTGTCCTCATATATTGCTGAATTGCCTTCACCTTCTCAACCATTTCCTCTACCAATTCTAGTCACACTAGCTTCCTTTCACTTACTTTGTCCTAAAAAGTAGGAGTTAGACACTTCTCTCCATATAATGCCTAAAAAGGTGTCATCTATATACTAAAATGAAAGATTCGATTATAAGAAAACTCAACTAAAGAAAGATGTTGATCCCAACTTACCTGGTAATCCATTGAACAAGCATGAAGCATCCAATTTCTAAATTTTTCATTCATATTATCCATTATATTGAGGATTAATGACTATAGTGAAATTTAATTCAGTGCCTAATGAATTCTAAAGTCCTTCCCAAAAATCAAAAGTGAACCTAGGATCACAGTTATATATAATGAAGAGAGGAAATCCATGCAACCTAACTATCTCCTTAATATATAGTTGAGAAAGATGATATGCAGACATAATATCTTGAATGGGCAGGAAATTCACAAATTTAGTTAATCAATCAACAATATCCCAAATCGCATTATTACCTTAAGATGACTTTGGCAATCCCACTATGAAATACATGGATACATTTTACCATTTCCACTCCAAAACTAGAAAAGGAAGAAGCACCCCCTTCCTCAATTGTCATTCTGCCTTAACCTGTTGAAAAGTCAAACATTTCATGGAAAAAATAACAATATCTCTTTTCATTTCATCCCACCAGTCATAATCCTAAAGGTCTCTGTACATCTTAGTACTTTCAGGATGAATGGAAAATGGAGAACTATGATCTTCACTCAATAATTCTATCTTCAATTTGGAATTTAAATGCACACATAATCTTTTTAAAAATCTTAAAACATGATCTTTATCAATGTTAAAATCAGAAAACTTACCCTTCTTAACCAATTCTACATTTTCTTATAACTCATAGTATTCCTTCTGAGATTTTCTCAATTCTATTTGAAAAAAATTGACTACAATAAAATATGATACAAAACAAAGGAAGTTCCTCTATCCATAAATTCTAGGAAAAAATTCATCATATCATTAACCAAAGGTTCATATTCCAAACGCAACATGGTTAATGCAACATCAATTTTCTGACTCAAAACATCGGTTACTTTGTCTGATTTTTTAGAATGATAATAAATTATGCAGTCATAATCCTTTATCAATTCCAAACATCTCCTCTTCCTCACGTTCAACTCCTTTTTAGTGAATATATACTTCAAAATTTTATGATTAGTATATATTTCACACTTGGATCCATATAAATGATGTCTCTAAATTTTTAAAGTAAACACTACAGTTTCCAGTTTGAGGTCATGTGTAGGATAATTTTTCTCATGTGGTTTTAATTAATGTGAAGCATAATCAATTACCTGATCATTCTGAATCAGGACACGACCAAGTCCTTTTAATAAAGTCGCACTGTATATGAAAAATTCACCATTTTTTAGGGAATATCCAAAACTAGTGCATTCACCAATCTTCTTTTCAGTTCCTAAAAATAATCATCATATTCTCTTTTCAAGATAAACCTAACTCCCTTTTGAGATAACTTAGTTAGTGGGCTAGATAACCATGAAAAGTTTTCAACAAACCACGAGTAATAACCTACTAATCCAAGAAAACTAAGAATCTAGGTTACATTTTTAGTTCTTGGCCATTCATAAAGCACTTTAGTTTTAGCAGGATCAATTGTTATGTCATATTTATTTATGATGTGTCCAAGGAATGGAATATACTACAACCAAAAATCACATTTGATAAATCTTCCATATAACTTTTTTTCTTTCAGGGGTTGTATAACAATCCTTAGATGTTTTTCATGATCCTCATAAATTTTTGAATAAATCAAGATATCATCAATAAAAACAACCACAAAATTATCCAAATATTCATGGAAGACTATATTCATAAAATCCATAAATGAAACTGGGGTATTTTTCAACCCAAAGGGCATAACTACAAACTCATAATCCTCATATTTAGTTCAAAACTCTATTTTTATAATTCCATCCTCCTTCACCTCCAAATAATAGTACTCAGACCTTAGGACAACCTTCAAAAAATACAGATATCCCTAGAGATGATCAAAAAAATCATCGATATGAGGCAATGAATACTTATTATTAATAGTAATTTTATTCAAAGCTCTATAATCAATGAAAAACCTCACGGAACCATATTTAAAAAAAAGGATAACCCTCTGGTGAGGTTCTAGGATGAATGAAAACATTATCAACCAACTTATGCAACTGCTTTTGTTAGGTCCAAAAGGGGCCTAAATACCCTGAGAGGGGGGTGAATCAGGGTATGAATATTCTTTTCAAAATTATTCATGCCCCACTAGATCTTGACATATTTATTAAGAGGGTCACTTTATTTACTCTTAAATGTTTATGAATATCGTATTATTTCCTTCTTTATCTGATGGTGATGCACTGAAAGTAAAAGAGGAAATAAATCACAAGGACACACAGATTTTAATTGGTTTAATCTCACTGGGCTACATCCAAGGAGAATACAACGACAATGCACGGAGGTATCAAATCCACTAAGGATCCCTACTAAATTACAAGGTTTAGGAAAGATCACTTCTATTCCAAGGATCACTGCCTTTAAAATGTTTAGGGTTATATCACTGCTTTCCCAAGGATCACTCCCGAAGTCTCTTTCTCTTGCTCACTACCAGTGGAAAGGACCACCTTCTTCCTCTTCCTTTTCTCACTACTCTAGAAAGGATCCACTCATTGTTTATGGACATGTAGTTCTATTCATTATCACTAATGAATGCATCCTAAACTATAGGTAGATGCTCTATTGAAATTATGTTTTAACCTATAGATGAAACCCACTTTTATGCATACTGTTAGTTTTCAAAAATTATTTTCCCAAACTATTTTAGTTCCTTCACAAACTTCTTTACTTCCTCTATGAACTGTCCTACACCTCATGGCGTGAGTGCTTCGCAGACAACCTCTCCTTCTACAGACTACCTCTCTGTTCGTAGACCGCCTCTCCTTCCACGGATGGCTAATGCCTCATGGACTGCCCCTACTTTGTGATCATTTTCCTTTGTGAGCTACCAATCCCCGTAAACCCATTTTCATGAACTATTCTCGCAAACTATCTCCTTTGCAGAATAAATTCCCTCATGAACTACTTCACTTCATGGAATCCCCCCTCATGAACTACTTAACTCTGTGGAATCCTCCCTCGCAAACCACTTCAGAATTTGAATAATTCTTCCCAGAGTGATGATATTTTCTAATGAAATTAACTCTTCTTAATGATATGATTAGGGGTCCTTGTACAATAAAATAGATCTGCAAAATTTTCTAATCAGAATTACTTGAAACTTCGATGTGGCACAACCTTCACTGCAAACTATGATATGCAGTTCGCATAGCATCTTTCTCCTTTGTGGTGGTCGATGTATTCTGCAAACAAAACCCCTTTGCGGCTCCCCTAATCACCACATCCTTTCCTCAAATGACAAGACTTTCGGGATCTACAAGCTTCCCGCAAATTATGAGCCTTCCGTGAACTGATTTCACTACGCGGTCATCTGGCTTTGTAAACAAACACAATCACCCCAAAAACACTGACATGATGCCTCGAGGGATTTTTTCCCAATAATATACCCCTTTGGGTTTGTTGAAAACTCTTCACATTTTGATACATTGTTAAAACTTCTGTCATCTTCTTCATAATTTTCTTCTTATGATTTAGATAATGATCGAAGATTTACTCAACACATAATCTAACACCACGTGATCCATGATTAGCATGAGAAACAAGATTATAATGAAACGTTCATCAATGAATCACTTCTTTCAAAAACCACTCAACTACTTTCATCATGAACCACATTGGTTGTGATATATAACCTTTGATCGGTCACCTTTAGCATCGTCAAATTTAATACCCCCTACTTCAATTATCCCCCTACCATCTTCTCCCCCCATCTTGATTAAGACATTTTATCCCTTTTATATCCACAATTTCTCCCCCCTTTTCAATAAAATAAAAGGTTACTTTGTTGTGGTCTGCAACATGGTAAAGAACATAGATCAGAAAATTAGGGAAAAATACACCATACCTTAGGGAGAGGGGGTCCCACATCCACATTTTTTCAAGTGTGGGGAGTCGTCTAAACTCCCAGAGAAAATTGATATCATTTAAGAACTTATTTGGGTAAGGAATTTGTGAGAATGTCTACAACCTGTAGTTCTATAGGAACATATTATAACTTCATAAGCCCTTGCTCCACCTTCTCCTTGATAAAATGATACTTGATTTCAATGTGTTTTGTTCTTGAGTGATGGACTGAATTTTTTATCAAATTTATAACACTTGAATTATCGTAATGGATTCTGATTGGAGACTTCACTTCAAATCCCATATCAACAAGCTACTACTTCATCCACAATAACTGTGTGCATGCTTGAGTGGTTATAATATATTCAGCTTCTGTAGTGCTCAATGAAATGCAATCTTGTTTCTTACTTAGCCAAGAAATACACAAACCAATAATATAGAATTCACCACCTGATGTTGATTTTCTATTATCTTTTGATTCGGCCCAATCCTCATCTTTATAGCCCAATAACTCTTGCTGAGATTTGTTATTGTACAGAAAACCAAAATCCATCATGCCCTTGATGTACTAAAGTATTCTTTTCACTAAAAGAAAGTGTATTTACTTGGGATTACTTTGATATTGTGCTACTTGACATGTGGTTAAAATAATATCTGGTCATGTCATTATTATGTACAACAGGCTTCCAATGATCTACCTGTATTCTGTGACATTAATTGCTTTGCCTTCATCATCCTGTGATAGTTTCATCTGGGTAGCCACCAGAATCATCATCTCCTTGGAATTATCCATTCAAAATCTTATCAAAACCTCCTTGGCATATTTATATTGAAAAATAAATGTTCCATCATTTCCTCGTGTCACCTGTAAACCAAGGAAAAACATTATTTCACCAATCATAGACATTTCAAACTCACTTTTCATGAATTTGAAAAACTATATGCATTGCGCTTCATCTGATCCACTAAATATTGTGTCATAAACATACACCAGCACCATCATCCTTTGATTAATTTTATTATTGACATAGAGATTGCAATCAACTCCACTATGCTGAAAACTGAGCTTCTTCAAAAACTGATCGAGCCCTGAATACCAAGATCTTGGTGCTTGCTTTAACCCATACAATGTCTTCTTCAACAAAAAAACCCTATTCTCATATTCATGAATGAGAAAACCACATGGATTCTCAATATAAACTTCTTCTTCCAGAACCCCATTTAAATTTTTTGACTTGAAATCCATCTGGAAAACTTTGAACTTACTTTTCACTATTAAGGCCAAGAATAATCTGATTGTCTCTAACATTACAATAGGTGAAAATATTTCATCAACATCGATACCATATATCTGGGAGTACCCTTTTCACACTATTTATGATTTGTTTCAAATTTCTACATTGTATTAATTTATCTTATTGTGAAAGACCCATTTTTTTCAATGATATTCTTATCTGTTGGCCTTGAAATAATTTCTCATGTCTGATTCTTCTCAATTTGGTCAAGCTCTTCATTCATATCCTAGAACCATTTTTCATCTACAACTTCTTCCTAAAAAAATTTAGGCTCTACCTATGATAAGAACAATTCTTGTTGTAGAGTCTTCATCCTCCATGTCTGTGATAGTGTCGTCTGATCACCAATTATGTTCTATTTATCAATTTCATCTCAGATATTTGGATTTCATGTTGATATAGATTTAACATCCTCCAATTAATCATCGATATATTCTTCTAAATCATCATTTTCCAATTCTACTCCCCCTATGTCTATTACCTCCTTATCGCTTTCATCAAATAACTAGTCACTGTGTTTTTGAAGATTCTATTCACTCTCTACTACAGTGACATCATTGTTTTAAACTAATTTTACCAAATTATTATTAAAACTTTGTTGATATTCTCTCATATCTTCTTGGTATCCTAAAAGTAGTTAGCAGATACTATATTTTTAGAACAAAATAGATAATCATGAAATACATGAATGTTGCTGCTTATCCCATAATCTTTCTTCTCTCAGTGGATAAATAACACCTGAACTGGGGAATGATACTGATGATTATATATACAATTCAACTTAAAACCACCGGATCATCCGTGTATAGATTTTAAAGTTCTTCAGTTTCAAATAAGACTCTTCATCATATCATCCCCTTTTTCCACAACACACAACCTTCAGATACATATTTGAAAAATAGAATTATTTTGTAACACTGTGTGTTGAATCTGATATCATATGTGAATTTCAATTGTTCAAATTATTCTCTTCGCATTTATATCTATTTAACTTATGCACTCATCCCCCTTCAGCACACACACCCCATGGATATTATCTTCCCCTTAGTCCTTCACAAATTCTAGTAGATATTAGAAACATTCAATGCATGGGAATGGGGGTACCTTAGGAATACCAAAGAAGAGGATTGTGGTCAATCCCGATGGATCAACCCTTTGATACTTTCATACAAAGCACTGTATTGTTTTTGTGCTTGTTCCAACTGCCCAACTAACTTCAACTATTTTGGCCATATGACTCATCATTCTTTACCCACATAACGAGTCTTCTTCTGATATTTAGTTTTTTTAGGCTCGACCCTTTTCATAATTTGGGGTTTACACCCATTAGTAGAAATTTCTTTCATTGATACTTCACCAATATTCCATTTTTCATGACTCTTTCTTTGAGTAGGAATCTTTCCACTTGTTGTCTTCTCTTTCTCCTTCTTCCATTGGAGGGATCTTCCTCTTGCCTTCACATCTCACCATGGGGCATGAAATGAAAATTTGTCAAGGCATTATTTATTCATTTTTCTTTTATAAATTATCCAAGACTCCAAACTATTTCTTGCTAGTGGTGGGTCCTTCACTGAATGCACATTTTTTTACTCAAAATTGGAGTAGCTGCTCCCTTTTTCTTCTAGGTTTGTTCACATTATTTCTAAGAAAGTTATTATGAGTGTAACATAGGAGTTGATTGATACACATTTTTTTGATCTCCCTGTGTTTCCTCTAAAGATGTAAACCTATTTTTCAACATAACATGTTGTATTCCAGTATATGATTTTTCTTTTTACACTTCTAGAGTTGGGTATCTATTTCTGGGGTCCTTTTCCTTCCCTTCTTTCTTCCTACTTCATTGTATTTCCAAATGCCCATGATTAGCACATATAAAACACATTCCTTTAAATACATACCTCGTTTCTTCATTTCTCGGTTGAGATGTTGATACCGTTATAGTTCTCATGGGCTTCTTGACACATACTCATGATGTGTCCCAATCTTCCACAATAGTAACATTTCATGTCTACCTTCTTATGAGAGACACTTCTTTTAGATTTCTGAAGATGTTTCTACTTATTATCATATTTAGAAGTATTTTTATCTTCATAGAATGAAATATATTCCATAGCCTCAATAAAAAAACTTGATGTATGACCATGCATCCCACAGAAGTAGCACATGTTGTCATTACCTCCTGTAAAATACTTTTTAGATCTATCTAAAATGCCTACATGATTTTTCCTATTTCTAAAACTATTCACAAAACTCTTTCTATCTTGCATGGCAGAGGGTTCACTATATCCAATACCAATTGTTTCCATACTGCATGGCCTTTGGGATAAGACAATCCTTTCATGTTTTTCCTATGAAGTAGCATATTTTCATTTCATTTCATTATCACATGCTAAAGGATAATCAAATAGTCTGTGAAATAAATCCTTCAATTTGGGATTCCCTTTAGCATTAGATTTCTCCACTTCCTTCTTGAATTATTCTATATCTTCTCCCAATTTTTGAAGCTTCTTGTCCCTTGATTCAAGTTGAGCATTAAGTTCTCTCTTGTGATTATTCCCACTACTCATCTCGTCTTTCAATTTTCTTGTGAGCTTATCCACCATGTCACTTTTCTCCTTTATTTTAAAATTTTTCTGAGAAATATAATAAGCACATCATGCATTCTCATGTTGTATTATTTGGTTCTCCTGAACCAGTTCAGATAGTTGTATAGCAAGATCATCATTTCTGGCTTTCAGATTCTAAATTTCAGCTGAGTTTGGATTCTTTCCCTTTTCACCAGCTTTGGGTTTTTCTATATTTCTAGAAATATTTTGTAGTTCTTTGTATTGGGAATCATTCTTTTCCCTTAGATCAGTAGCCACATCAACCAGTCTTTTATTTAAACCTTTTAGCTTATTGACTTAAATTTCCTACACTTGGATTTGGATATCTTTAGATTTAATTTCTTCATCCAATTTCTAAACCAATTCCTTTATTTCATGAAAAAATTACACTTTTTTCCTTCTTGGAGTTTCTTTATCATCAGTAGTTTCAACATCACCTAGAATATTAGGTTCTTCACTCATTACTATGACATCATTGAATGAGTAAGTGTTTTCACAGTATGATTTATCCAAATCATTCTTATGTTCACTACTTCTTTCCTTCAACAGAATCACACTCTTTCCATATACACTTCCACACTGAGGAATGCCACCTAACTTATGCTTATTCTTTAATGTTCTTCCCTTTTCCATGGAACACCGATATAAGAGAAAACTGAAATTATAATTTCAAAAATCAACTGAACCATTTCATAGAAAACAAACATGATAAAATAAACCAAGTCTATGATGCCAATTTTTGGGTCCAAAAGGGGCCTAGATACCCTAAGGGGGGGGGGGGGGTGAATCAGGTTATATATATTCTTTTTAAAATTATTCTTTCCTCACTAGATCTTGACCTCTTTATTAAGAGGGTAACTTTATTTACTCTTAAGTGTTTATGTTGATCTTATTCTTTCCTTCCTTATCTGATGATGATGCACTGAAAGTAAAATAGGAAATCAAGCATAAGGACACACAGATTTTACTTGGTTCACCCTCACTGGGCTAAATCTAAGGAGCATACAACAGTAATGTGCCGATATACCAAATCCACTAAGGCTCGCTTCCAAATTACAAGGTTCGGGCTAGATAAATTCTATGCCCAAGATCACTTCCTTTATAATGTTTAGGGTCATCTCATTTCTTTCCCAAGGGTCAATCCATAAGTCTCTTTCTCTGGCTCACTACCGGTGGAAAGGACCACCTTCTTCATCTTACTTTTCTCACTACTCTGGAAAGGATCCACTCACAGTTTTTGGACATGTAGGTCCCTTAATTATCACTAATTAATGCATCCTCAAGTGTAGGTAGATGATTTATTGAAGTTCTAATTCACCCATATATGAAACCCACTTTTTGGAATACTATTAGTTTGCAAAAATTTCTTTCGCAAACTATTTTAGTTCCTTCGCAAACTTCCTTTCTTCTTCCGTAAACTGTCTTGAACCACATGGTGTGAGTGATTTATGAAAAACCTCTCCTTCCATGAACCGCCTCTCCTTATATGGACCAACTCTCCCATGGATGGCTGATGCCTCACAGACCACCCCAGCTTCACGGTCCCTTTTCCTTTGCAAGATACCAAGCTCGGTAAACCCCTTTCACGAACTGTTCTCATGAACTATCTCCTTCACAAAATAAATTTCCTCACAAACTAATTCACTTCATGGAATCCTCCCTCACAGACTACTTCACTTCGTAGAATTCTCCCTCGCAAACCACTTCAGACTTTGCTGAATTCTTCTCAGAGTGATGATATTTTCTAATAAAATTCAGTCTCCATAATTATCTGATTAGGGGTTCTTATATAGGCAAATAGATCCAAAAAACCCACTAATCAAAATTACCTGAAAGTTCGATGCGGTATAACCTTCACCGTAAATTGTGTTATGTGGTCCGCATAATGTCTTTCTCCTTTGTGGTGGCCGATGTCTTCAAAAAACAAAAACCCTTTTAGAATCCTCTAATCACTACCTCCTTTCCGTAAATGACAAGCCTCCTGTTATCTACAAGCTTCTCATGAACTATGATCCTCCCACAAACTAATTTCGCTACACGGTCCACGTAGTGCGCTTTGCGTTTTTCATAGCACTACTATGTGGAAGTATTCCTTTTTCTAATTTTCCTTCATCGTTCTAAGTACCTCCTTTACGACATGTGAATTGTGAAATACTTTGTGGAAAACCTTCCTTTACCAAAAAAACAAACTCTATATTTTGAGGCTCAAAATTTTTGCAAACAATGGGAAAATGCACCACCTTAAACATATGCTTCGGCAACACCAACCATATTGATTCATGATCATCTAGATTTTTTAAACAAATACGATCACCCCAAAAACATCGAAATGATGTGTCAAGGTATTTTTTCCCAACATATTTTTCAATTCCAAAAGTTCTAATTGATCCATTCGATAAGGGGGTTTTGAAATTGGCTTAGCCCCAGGAACAAAGTTAATAGAAAATTTAACTTCCTGATCAGGTATAACACTAGTCAAATCATTAGAAAAAACATTCAGGTATTCTTTTACTATGCAAGTCATTAATCTGAATAGTTCCCTTATTTTTAAAAATATGTGCAAAATAACTTTTATTTCCACATTTTAACATTTTCTCATCTTCTTGATATGTTATGAAGTGTATGGGTTTATTATTGTATACAAACTGAAACTCTTTCTAAAAAAATATTTAGCTCTACAATATATCTTATTTTGGTAAACATGGAGCCAATTCACACCCAAAATAACATCAAACTCTACCAGGGTAAAGACAATAAGGTTTGCAGGTAAAATCTCTCCAAAAACAATGATGGGAGGATTTTTATAATTTTTTTATCTTAATACTTCCCCCAGGTGTTTTTGTCATAAGTTATGGATTCATTTCTTGAAGTGGGATTTCCAATTTACCAGAAAATTTCTCAGAAATGAAAGAATGTGTAGACCCATAATCAATCAAAAAATTAGCATAATATGAATAGATAATAAATATACATGATACCACATCATTTGATGGCCCAATATCTACTGAAGTAGTTGCAAAGGATTTCACCACACATTTTTTCTTATATTTTAGATGCTTCCCATTATTCAGGTTCTTATCCAGACACACATATGCATAATGACCCATCTTGTTACATTTAAAACACTTTATTTTCTATTTATCAGAATTGTATTTACCACTACTAAGATATTTTTTGTTGTAATTATGATCCATATGTCCAAACCCACCACATCAGAAGCACTTACTGGACTTCAAAAGGCATTCCCTAGTGTGATTTTTAATTACCACAACTCTCACAAACTGAAAACTTAATTTTCTTACCATCAGATTTCTTCAATCCATTCTTCCCCTTTCCCTGCCACATAATCCTCTTTTTTATGGTTGTTTATGTACACATGATCATTGGAAAACTCCATGTCTACCTTCTCACCACATAACAAAAGTTTCTCATAACTTTTGAATTCAATGGAAGCCAATACCCTTCGATATATTGGCTTTAATCCTAAGTAAAACTAATTATTTTTTCTATCAAGATCCTAGATAAAATGTGGTGTGTACCTTTCCAATCTGGTGAATTTTTCTTTATATGCGGCCACAAAATCTTCCTCCTTTTGTTTCAATTCCAAGAATTGTTTTTCCATCCAAAGTCGAACCTCCTTAGGAAAATATTTCTCAAGGAAAATATTATTAAATTCATCACATTCCAAGGAATCAATTTCTTCTTTTTCCATGATATTCTTGACCATTGACCACCACTAATCAGATTATCCATCAAAATAGTAAATAACAAGACTTAAATTTTGAAGATCCAACATCTCATGACATCAAATATATTTTCTAGGGATTTAATCCATCCTTCAACTGCCACTATGTCATATGATCCATTGAATGTTGAAGGATGTTGTCTCATAAAATGCTCTATTATCATCATGTTCCTTTATAATGGATCTAGATTCTATATCACATGTATACCACCACCATTTATAACCTATTTTAATTGATCTATCACTGTAACAAAATACTCAGTTCTAATTCCAACCATTTTGGGTTGCTGATTCGGAAGGATACCATGCTCTTGATGCCTTCATACTCCAGCTTCCATGTTCCCTTTATGGAAAACCATTTTGAACAAACATAGTTTAGATGAAGCGAAAATGTAATCATTAAATTCTATATCATTTAAATTTGACCATTAAGTAAAATATTTTAAGGATATTCTATTAACATTATCCTAACCACCAAAGTTATCTAAACTTTTCTCTAATACCAACTATAAGGCTCCGAACTTATACATTACATTATCCAGAGTCTTTAGACTATAATTAATTTCTTTAATTACCAAAGATCTTTTAGGTTTAGAGTTTTAGAGATTTGGGTTAAAACTATTACATAACAAACTCATATATTATAAAGTGGAAACTTTTATTCAGTATCTATTTTCCCCATTAGGAAAAACTTTTAAAAAGATTCATGTATGTTTTTCATGAAAAATCTTTACGACTCTCAACTTGACTTCTTCTTTTCCATTACCCATCCTTGAAACCTGTGAAAAAAAAATTAAATGTGAGATAAGCACAAAAATTTCAGTAAGGGACGTAAAAATAAATAATTCGTTAGTTCATTAAAAAACATGAAAACCCGTAAAATACTCTCCTTTATCACACATATGAAATAAATTATTTCCACATAAAATACACATACTTTTAGCTCAAATGAAACTTTTAAAATCCATAGAAAGCATAGATAAAAAATATAGGAAACTTGGGAATCATTTTCATATGACTCTTACATATAGAATAACCCTCATGGTTACACATAGGAAATAATCATCTCGGTTATACTTGGAGTAACCATTATAATTACACTTAGAGTAACCATCACATTTATACTTGGAATAACCATCATAGTATATTACCATAATTTATTAGGAGAAACATAATCAGTTAACCCCATCCCATATTTTGAATAACCATTGCATCATATTCCCATATTATCTTAGGAGAAACCTAATTAGTTAACTATATCCCTTTATCTAATGCATTAGAGAGCTATAACGAGCTCACCCGACCTTGGTTTATCACAAAACCACCCTTCCTTGGTTAATAATGCAACCACTCATCTTTGGTTTATAAAGGAAACACTTATCATTATAAATAATTCCCAAGAATCATAACATAATCATAACACATAAAATCATAAAAACATTCATTTCACCCATAAGAAAGCATTTTTGGATATTGATATATTCATTTTCTTTAAAACCCATTTTTCAAAACTAAAATTATTATAACAAAGGGGAATTGGTTTTTTCTTTGAATAAAACATAAAATATTATAAAGGAATCTAAACATAAAATAATGGTTATGGTGGAGTTAAAAGTCATTATCTCCATATATGTTAAAATAGAACATTTATTTTGTCTTTTGTAAAGAAATTTGAAACATTTCATAAAAAGATTCCTTTTTAAAGCCCTTTGAAATAAAGTCAAAAGTGACATAAAATATCCTTTATAAATATTTTATGTCCATATAAAAATATATATAAAATAATTTTAGAAATAGTGACATAGAAGAAAAATATAGTTTTAAGGGCCACTTTAAAAGGTAAATTTCAAAAATAAATCCCCTTACCTTGAGTATGACTCGTCACGTATATTATTTATCTTTCAGAATAATAATATTATGTTAATTATTTACTTGTTTGAGAAATTTTTTAAAATTTATTATTTATTTTATCTCACTTATTATAATTTTATAAAAATTACTTAATCATTTAAGCTCACATCAGATGTTTTGATGATATTCAGTTCATAAATCCAAAATGAATTTGATAAGTTAACTATAGTCAAAGTGGTAATTTTTACATAATATCTAGAATAATAATCATGAAATAATTATCATTTTTATACATTAATTACACTTTTAAAACTAATCATGAAATATGGTTATGAAAAATAAACTACGTTATAATCATGGAGACGATAGGTTGTACGTATGTCTAAGTAACGTTTCCATTTGTCAACGATCATTATGGAAAGAAGGTAAGTGTAATTTTATCTCTAAATAATGATAATAATATCATAAATATCATATTATTTATTTAATTATACTTATATATATCATCCATGTGATGTGGTGATGAAAAATGAATCACAATGCTTTGTGGAGGTAGTAGTCCACACGTATGTGCGAATGACATTATTAACTTTTAGTGAATGAAAATGTAAGAAATTAATTGATATATTATCATTTAAGAATGATAAATATGTCATGAATATCATATATAATCATTCATTTCAGCATTATATCCATCCATTATAGGTAGTTATGGAAAACAAATTACTTCGGTACGTGAGGTGGTAGTCCGTCATACACATGAACGATGAATTCCTTTCCCAACTAAAGGATGTTGGAGATGGATATAAGTTATTCCATTAAAATAATAAAATATCATTATATATAGGATAATTATGTAATTATTTTATCATGGTTGAAGAATATTTGAAGGAAGTGGAAAAATAAATAAAGATAAATATACGGTTAAAACTATACATCTTGGGAAAATCTCTTTTGCTTAACACCTTAAGGCCTCTAAGATTGGTATTATTCCAAAACTAAGGCCTATGGAACATGATAAGGGATGTTTTTAATGGATTTGGTCAGATATTGGACGATCTAAATGGGTTATTAAGTGTGAATAAATGAGAAGAGGTTTCCTTTTATAAGAGAGGAGAGGGGCACTCTTGGGATTTATTAAAATATTAACTTGATATAAATTAATTTTGATACATGAATGGACCCAAATTGATAATATTATAAGATAAGATAATTATGAGTCAAAATAATCTCATCCAATAATTTTTGGACAAGTTTAAATCACATTTTTACCGTTTTATTTTTATTTTAACCCTTCGTTGACCCTTTTGTTAATTACCGGAATATTAAAGTTTTCTACCCTTTAAGGGTTAATAACGCTACTATAAAATGAAAAATGACACATAAAGGGAACATGGCTGATGTAATTAACCACATATCATTAATTTGATAAAATCTAATATTTTTATGAATTTAAATCATTTAATAAATTATTATTTATTATAAAATATCATTAATGTCAATTTTAGAATAATTAATTTACTTTCACATTAATAACATCAAGAAAAAAAATGAATTAAAATACAATGCATACAAAACTCTATAATATGTCATGTTTATCAATAAAATTTGTGGGTTACATTAATTATTTAAAATTATACTACTTTTGATATTTTTAATATTATTTATTTTATTTTTCAATTAATTGAATAATTACTATGTCACTGTTGTGTAAGCATTTAAGGTAATTATTTTTTCACTAATTTTAAAAAAAAATGCTTGATGAAAAGAAATAATTTAGATTTAGAAAGAATATTCATAACTGAACATATCTTCTGATTATTCCTATGTTAAAAATATTTTAGTTATTAAGAGACAAACATTTTTTTACTTTACATAAAATATTATAATGGTCATAATCACATAAAAATGGAAACTAAAGGTCATATATTAGACCTTTGGATGATTATGGATGAGATATAATTATTCAGTAAAATTTAGGAAAGTCTTAGGGTCATTATTTACTCTTTATCACTTTATTGTTTACCTTAATTAGCCAATTTACCCTTTACCATGGTAACAAAAATTATTAAGGTTACCATTCATATTGACCAAAAATAAAAAGGAACTATTTACCATATTTGTACTCACTAATTCCAAATATGGAATCCATTTTTCAAATATCCAAACACAAAAGTGGAAGAATTTAATTTAAAATTAAACCGCCAAAATGCAATGAAAAAATCTTTTTCAGAATAATTTCATTTTAAGTATAAAATGTTTTCATACTAAATGTAATTATAAAATTCATTTAAAAAACCATAAATGGATTGTTTTAAATCAAAATTATCTAATCAAATTTTGAAACTGATTTAAAAAATAATTTTACTTTATAAATACTTTAAAATAATATACAGTTTTTAATAAAAATCTATATTTTTCAATTTTTATTGAAAAATCATACTTTTCAGAAAAAAATCTCAAAAAAATCATATTAAGATAATTTTAACATCATGAATTAAAAAATGAGGTTCATTTTATCAAATTAAAATTCTATAATTTATAAATTAACATTTTAAATAAAACCATATGATGCATAAAAATCCAATTTGGTTAGAAATAAAGCTTTTTTCCTTTTGACTGAATTTTTTTCTAATATTTTATAATTAACTAATGAATATATGAAAATGATTTATATCAAAATTACTTTGGTTATTAAAAGTGTTTCCCAATCTTTCACATAAGTAGCACTTTATTTCTACCCTTCTTAGTGAGACTTTTATTCTAGATTTTTCATGAATCTTTTTGTCATTTTTTGTTTTGGGATTTGAAATTCTACACACTTAACTTATTGAGGCTAATTTGAAAGGATTCTCCAACTTCTCATTTTCCTTTGATGATCTAATCTTTGACTTGAGTACATTGATCTTCTCATATTTCTCCTTCACTTGAGAAGTCATCTCCTTCATCCTTGATCCATCTTTTACCTCAGATCTTATCCTATCTTCAAGTTATGTCTTGAGAGGGATAATAATTTATTTCAACTCCTTTTATGTGGAAATATATCTACTTTCATATTTCTTATGAAAGTTTTTTAAGTAAATAATTGTGTTCCTTTATCATTACACCCATCTTATTTATGTTAAAATTTAAGGTCACCTATATTCTTCTTAGCCTTTTATTTTCAATGAAAAGATCTTATATAAAGGAAAGATCCACCTAATGCATGATTCCCAATTAATTAAAATTTTCCTACAAGTATTGGAATGTATCTTGATCTATGCAAGAGTATTATCCTGATTAGAAGCTAGTTGTTATTGCTCTTTCTTCCAACAAATCTTCATCTTCTCTAACTTTTATAAGGAGGTATGCAACTCCATATTTGCACGTGTCTTCCAAAACATTGTTAGAATCAGATTTAATAATAAAATCAGAATTGTTCACCTTGGTTATAGGATCCAAATTCCTAAGATATTTCTTATTATTTTTCTTCTTTCCTTTTTCTATGGGGTAATCTTTAACAGGTTTGTTGACAAGATTTTCATCATGACCAGATTTATAATCTTTTTTCATGGTAGGTTATACAACCTTCATTACTTCCACTTGTTTTCTATATATCTCCAAAAATGTCCAAATATCAAAAGCCCTAGAAAAATTAATTCTTTTATAGTATAGATTTTATAGATACCAATGTTGATGATTATATATCTATGTATCATTAACGTGTCCACTGTGATTATTTGGGTCAGCATTATGTTGGAAATATTCCAAAATCTATTCACCACAAGCCTATAGAAACATAAAAATATCCTTTTTCTAGTCATTAATGTTAACCCCGTTGAAGAATGGTGGCTTCATCATAGAATCCATGAGTACAAAAAATCCAAAAACATCTTTTGTGGTTGAACACCAAGACAAAACCTTTTGGTTTTGATACCACTTATTATAACCTAAGACACCCTGAGAGGGGGATGAATCAAGGTGTTGAACAATTTAAACTTGTTCTTTTTCCTGTTTATCTTTCATTTAGGATCTTGTTTCTATGTGAGCAAGAACTATGTTCTAACTATTAATCTTGATGGACTCCTCATTGAAATATACAAAAATATGTAGGAAAGTAAAACATGAACAAATAAGGATTTTACTTGGTTCACCAATAAGAACTAATCCAAGGAGCATATGCCAAAAATGTTTCGATCATACCAAAACCCACTATTGAACTATTTCTATGGATATAGATTTGATCATAGTCACTCTACACCAAGGATAACTTCCTTACAATGTTTTTGGGTTTGGTCACTCCTAAACCAAGGTGCATTACCTCCTCATCTCATTCACGCACTACTCTAAGAGGATATTCAATAGTTTACATACATGTGAGACTCTTCATGATCATTAATGAAAGAATAACTACGTGTGTATCCAAATCTAGGTAGATTCTTAGTTTATCTTCGCATTCACTATACCTCATACTATGAGGGACTACTCTATGTCTTCCTCCAATTACAGTAGCAGCAATACTTCCTCCAGATAAGGATAATTTCAAAATAGATTTATCCTACTCCACTCTTTTTCAATATCCAGATGTAGAAATGGTATACCGACTTTCTTCAAACCTATTTCACTTTAACTAAACCAGATATGATCATTATAATACTTCTATGGATTGTATCCTTCTCCTTCTTCCTTATCTTCAGAACTAGATCTTCAATATTTCTCGGACTACACTCTCTTAATTTTCGAGTCATAGATATTTTTATAATAATAGTTGAGTCTTTCTTTTCTCTTTATTCCCCTTCGTCTCTTCTTATAAAAATACAAAATATTCGTGTGAGAAATATTTTCCATATTTGGAATATGAAACACAATAAATCTTACAAGATTCTTTTCTTTAAATTTGGGTCATGGTAAGTCATTTAATTTATATATTTCCCTTTTATAGAATAGGATGCTTGAATATCGATATTGATGAATCGACACACTCATGCATGCAGACCCCTCTATCTTTCATTGTAAATCGCAAAAAATGTCGCAGTATTCCCCTTTTTTTATTCTCTATAAACCTTCATGATCTCCCATATATCTCACTGTCTTCAATCATTCAAAAAACCTACAACATTGTTGATCACAATTGAGAAAATTATCAGTCATGTATTACGATTAATAACGAGCATTCTAATCCATGTTGAACTATGGTGTGGAACCCTACTCATGGTGAAACTATATATTAAAATCTAGAACCAGATTCAACTTATATTTCCATAGTCATATTTACAATGAATCTTTCTCCCTTGTGGTGCATAACAAATTCAAATTCATTATTTGACACTAAAACTATTTTAATAATGATAATAAATTTAATGGTGATATTTAAACTACTGAAGAATAGGACACCATCATCAAAGTTAATTCTCTTCTTCGGAATTTTCTTTCATGTAAATTCCATATTATTATCAAAATGTGAAAGGTTGCGTATGAAGATTCACTTCTTATGTACAAATATAAACTTCTTACACATCTAGTAAACTTTTTTGTTGTCTTATTCAACACTTTAGAGAAAACATATTATGCATTTGCCCAGTCTTCTAATATATAATGAAGAACCTATTATGTATAAGGAAGAACCTATTAAGTATAAGGGGAACCCTATAAAACCTCTTAAATACGAGGAAAAACCTCTTGAATTTATAGGGAATCCTACCTGAGCCTCCAAAAGATCTTACACAACATATAAATATATTACGCATCACTCTTCCCTCATGCCTTTTTCATATTTGCACCTCTTACGTATAAAACTGAACTTCATATGTAACAAGATAGACATAGCCATTCCCCCCTCTTTCAAACACCATATATAGGAAACATGTTTTTTTACATTTGTAAAGAATTTTACCTTTTCCGAAATTCATGTACTCTGGGAAAATAAATTATGTAACACCCATACCACTTATGTACGAAGATGAACTTCTTACATATACAATGAGGGGTCTCCTTTTTCAATATTTCAGCACCCTGAATCATATTACCAATCACGTCAAGCTTCTTATATATTTTCTTATGTATCATAGTTTGTAAAGACCCGTAAAATTCAAGGGAAATTTTTTTTCTTAATTTTCTTTAGAATTTTACAAGAGCGCGGTTTCAGACGGCACCTGATTCCGAGGCCCTGAGTGCCCGGAATCAATTTCCGAAGTTTGGCTCGGGTACGTTCAGTGAACGAACGAGCGGGAATTTCTAACTTTTGATCCGGTGCTCGGAATTGAAATCTGAGGGCACCGATATTCGCTTAAGGAGACCTTTTCTGAGGTTGCGTTTATTTCGGGTTGAGAGTTTGTTTTGGGAGTTTAGAATAAGTTAAATAAAAATTGTGGGTTACAATTTTTTATTTAAACTTGTTGGTTATCTTCTCTCAAAGGAAGTTAGGTGTGGGACCCACACCCACTTAACCTCCCTTGAGAGGATTAAGTGTGGTGGGGCCCACACGAAACCTAAACTTTACATCTTCCCTCAAACTCCCTTAACCCCTCTTTAATTAACATGACAACTTGTTAATTAATGTGGAGTTATCTCTTATTTGAATTTCAAACCTTTGAAATTCTTTTTGTGAATAAAATAAGACTTTATCTTATTTTGTTGTGTTAGAACTCTTTAGCCATCTTGGAGAGGTTGAGAGATTTTCTTCCTTCTTCAAGCTTTGACGAAGAACGCTCAAGTTCCGACGAAGAACGCTCAAGCTCCGACGAAGAACGCCGCTCCTCCCTTCTTCGTCTACCGTGTCAACGAAAGGGAACGCCACTTCTTCCTCGAACATCCTTCGTCGGCATACGAAGATTCGTCAACGACGTACTTCTTCGGATGTACCTCTTCGTCATCGGATTTGATGAATGACTACCGCGACGCCCGACCTCCGCGACGTTGTCTTCCGCGGAATGTTGACAAATCCTCGAACCTATACCCAAGGTAGGGGTTGTTGTATTTTGTTTATTTATTTATCCTTGTTCGTGATTCATGCATGATTAACGTAAGGATTTAAAGTTATGTTATCATTTAACGTGAGGGGGGCCGGACCGCATGAACACGGCCGAACCCCCCTCCATCGTTCTTGTTGATTTACCTTGCGGGTGGAAACAAGGTGGCGTGGTGCCGTCGCACCACGCGGTTAATCGTGAGGTTATTTTGCGTGATGCCGTCGCGCGCGCGCCATGGAAGAATCATCAAGAACGCGACGCCGTCGCGCCGCGTTGAAGGAAATCAATGGTGCGGCGGAGGGGCGCGGTGTCGTCACACCGCGCCGGACGACGAACACCGCGGCCGGTTCCGGGACGCGGCGGAATGAGAAGACCGGCGGCCGGGCTGCCGGCGTCGGAAGCCGAAGAGGGGACCGGATTTTCCGGTCCCGTTGGAGAAAACCGGCCGGCAGTTGGCCGGCCGGAAGGTCAAAGGCCGGGGGAATAAATTCCCCCGGCCAGCTCTAAAACCCCCCCCTCATTTAAGAGGGGGGCGGTTACCTTGAGGGGGGGAAGAAGGCCCCCCGGTTTTCCTCCAAGCCGGCCCCCACGTGGGGGCCGTTTTTTTTTACAAAGGGCGCGGCATATAGCCGCGCCGCCCCATCAATCAAGCGGGGGCTTGATCCCCCCCCCGCGTGCTGCCTCCGTGCGGCGCCAGGCCGCCGCGCCACCGCGCCGCCGCGCCGCCGGCCGGCCGGCCGGGCCGGGTCGGACCCGGGTCGGGTCGACCCGGTTCGGGTCGGCCCGGACCCGAACCCCCGTTTCGAATCGGTTTCGGTCTTTTGGCCATAACTTGAGCCACGGACCTCCGATCGACGAACCGTCTGTGGCAACGCGATCCTTGGATCGAGACGGTCGTTTCGATATATCGCACTCAAGGTTTCGGATTACTTTGAGTTCGGCCGGGTTGGTTCGTTCACGAAACCAACCGGGCCTTCGGAGCGGAAACGCTCATATCTTGAGCTACGGACGTCCGATTGATGTACCGTAAGCTTTGTTATGTTTCTCTTAGTGAGACGAATCTTTTGGCATACTCCGCCTGAGGTTTGGACGCAGGTGGAGTACGGTCGGGTTGGTTTTGCCTTAAAAACCAACCGGGCCCCGGGGACGAAAATGCCAATAACTCTCAGACCGGGCGTCCGATCGACGCGCCGTCTGTTGCGTTGAGTTCCTGTTGTCGATACGGAACTTTTGGATACATCAACTCTGGACTTTGTGACAGTTGATGTATCAGCCTCTCGGCTCGTGGAGCGGACCCTCCGAACGAGCTTGCTGTGTGCGGGAACCCTAGTGTTGGCTGCGACTGTTACTGTGACTACTACTGCTGCTACTGCTACTGTGACTGCGACGACGACAGTACAGAGATCCTGTGTGGATTCGACGACGACGACTACAACACTCAGCGATCCTACGTGGATCAGTGCTACAGGTCCTGTGTGGGCCCGATCCTGTGTGGGTCCGATCCTGTGTGGGTCCTTGCGCTCAGCGGTCCTATGTGAACCAGCGCCTACAGGTCCTGTGTGGGACCGATCCTGTGTGGGTCTTTGCGGGGGTTAGTTACATATCGATCCTTCGTGGGTCCGACGACTTAGATGGACCAGAGATCATCTTTATCGTCCTTTGAAGAAGTATTCCTGTGTGAGCTGAATCCTGTTGTTTTCCTATGTGGATTGTGTTGTGCTATCCTGTGTGGATTACGTTTTGTTTTCCTGTGTGGAATACGTTTACTTTCCTGTGTGGACTGAGTTGTACTTGGGCTCGGAGGTTGGAGCGTGTTTGAAATTGATGACTTAGGTATATGTATGGGCATATACCTAAGCAGTGTCGGTTTTTACTTCGTGATTGTTCCTTTCTTCATGGTTTATCCATTGTGGATTTGAGAGACCTTCAGGGGTCTCGGGGTCCCTACTGAGTAGCTTATACTCACCCCTGCACGGGCTTTGCCCGCACTACGTTGTGTTGGTTGCAGACGACGGACAACGTTGACCTTAGCTGAGGCTTGCAGAGCGGGACGGTACCCGGAGGTGGACCACTGGGCGGGACGTGCACGGAGCGGACGGCGGGATCCGTGGAGCAGTGGAGCTATCTGTACCCACCCTTCAGGTGGGATTTCCAGTAGACAGCTCGGTGTAGCGGCTTTTACTTTTCAGTTGTTGTTTTTCCCTTTCGAGTTGTACTTTACTTTCAGTTTGGGTTTGTATACTGGCCCATTTACTTTTCCGCACTTCCAGTTGTACTCTTCTTTTGCTTAGTGTTTACTTTCCACTTGCTTACTCTGTGGTGTTTGTTTACTTTACAAAGGCAATGCCTTCCCTTTTTACCGGGATTTACGCCTTGGTGCTAGTCGCCAGCCCCTGGCCTATGGAAGGCGGGCTTGGGGTAGTCACGGCACGGACCCCGAGGGCGGGTCGTGACAAATTGGTATCAAAGGAGTTCGGTTCTACCGCGAACTCTGATCTTTTTTATGTGAAGCAATAATGTTTAGCGTATTGAGTGTGGTTATCAGTCCAGGGAGTCCAGTGTTGGTGCGGCGGCCGACGTATCCGTACACCAGGACCCTGACTTCTGATTTCCGACTTAATGCACGAAAACATTGATTGCGTGTGTGTTTCAAAGTTTTCTTTGTGATTTCTTTGTGTCAGCTCACCAGGTATACTGTTTGACCGTGGCGCACCTGTTTCCTTTCAGGATGGCCCCACGACGGCAGCCAGCTAGGGTTCCGAGAGTCGAGTGTGACGACAGCCCACCGAGCGACGAGGCTTCGGTACAGGGCCCTCTTGCAGTTGAGGCACCAACGGAGGCACCAGCGATACTACCATACGTTGGGCCATCGATGCCACCAGCCCTAGCAGTAGGCGATGCACGCCACTTGAGTGCGCTGCACGAGTTCCAGTGCCAGAGGCCACCCAGGTTCCGGGGAGAGACGGACCCGAAGGCGGCTGAGGATTGGCTGGAGGTTGTGGTGGGAGTCTTCAGGCTAGTGGGGACGCCGACAGACTTCATGGTGATCTTTGCTGCCAGCCTCCTTCAGGAAGCAGCAGGCAGGTGGTGGAGCCACTTGTTTCAGTTTTGCGACGGGATGACCTTCGCATGGGAAGACTTTGAGACCTTCTTCAGGGTGGAGTTTTTGCCAGTAGCTCTACACCCCGAGCGTGTACAGGAGCTTCTGCCTTTGCCGCGTGTTTTTCGATCAGTAGCCGAGTCATCTTTGGGCAGTAGACAGATGATGCAGAGGTCCAGGAGGACCAGACTAGCAGTTGGAAGATCTCGGGTTTTAGGACCGGTGGTGCAGGGCACCCGAGGTGGGGTCAGATCCAGGCGTGCCAGAAACGGACAATGTTACTCTTGCGGCGGGAAGGGTCACCTGGCACGTGACTGTTCGACTCCTCGTACGATTGATCAGCGGGTGTTAGAGGAGCCACTGAGACAGAAGCAGCGGCGAGTGCTTGAGCAACAGCCGAGTAGTGGACAAGGAAGTAGAGCTCCGAGAGCAGGTGGACAGGAGAGGAACTAGTGGATACGTCCCTTGTACTTCTAGTTCCATTTTTCTATTGTATTCGTGTCTTGTACTATGAGCTGCAATAATAAAAATACACTTATCTTTGTTTGCTTTACTGTCCTTTTGTTTGATTGATACTGAGTGGTCCCGGTTAAACTGTTGACTTGACCCTCACTTTCGAGATTTCAACTGGAGGGGACCCAGTAACCTCACACTGATGCCGACAGTGTGACTCGACCCTTAGAGGCGAGAGTAACGGTTGGACCTCTTGGTAGCAGCGTCGAGGCCTTACGACGTCATCCGTGCCATAAATTAACTAATCATGACGGAATTTACTGTATTAGGCAAGGAATGTGGTTCATCCAGGGGATGATACCGGATTTCACTTTTCGGCAAAGGAGAAATCTTTGCAGCTAGCCTCTTTGCAGATATCCTTCGTGGATAGAGATGGAGCAACCTTCCTTCAGTCTCTCACAGTCACTCCTCCACTACTGCAGTGAGTCAGGGAGGCACAGCGTGGGGACGCTGACTGTGAGACACAGCGTGCACAGATATCCTCGGGACAGGCACCTGATTATTTCTCCCTTGGAGCAGAACACGACATCCTTTTCAGAGGACGTACCTTGGTACCAGTCGCTTTGCGAGAGGAAGTGCTGAGAGAGTTTCACACTTCTCCTTTGGCGGTACATCCTAGAGTGGCGAAAATGTACCAGGACCTCAGACGACAGCACTGGTGGACGGGCATGAAGAAGGCAGTAGCAGAGTTCGTTTCTCGATGCCTCACCTGCCAGCAGGTGAAGACAGAGCATCAGGTACCAGCGGGCTTGGTACAACCCTTGGAGGTTCCGGAGTGTAAGTGGGACGGCATATCTATGGACTTCGTGACTGGACTTCCACGCACTTCCAGAGGTCACGACTCCATCTGGGTGATTGTTGACCGACTCACCAAGTCGGCACACTTCTTACCCATCAGAGAGCAGGGCTCAATGGAGAGCTTGGGACGTCTCTACGTTCAGGAGATTGTGCGGCTCCACGGCGTGCCATCATCTATCGTCTCCGATCGAGATGCTCGCTTTACTTCCCGGCTTTGGAAGGGGTTATAGGAGGCGTTCGGGACGCAGCTACGTCTGAGCACAGCCTTTCACCCTCAGACGGATGGTCAGACGGAGAGGACCATTCAGACTCTCGAGGACATGCTCCGCGCATGTGTCCTCGACTTTGGTCGTAGCTGGGAGGACCACCTACCCTTGGTGGAGTTTGCTTACAACAACAGCTACCACTCCACTATCGGGATGGCACCGTACGAGGCGTTGTACGGCCGACCTTGTAGATCTCCTTTGTGCTGGACAGACCCCGGAGAGTCAGCACTGGTGGGATCGGAGATGGTCCAGGCCACGACAGAGAAGGTCCAGGTCATCCAGGAGTGGATGAGGACAGCACAGAGCCGACAGAAATCATATGCTGACAGGAGGCGGAGGCCACTAGAGTTCGAGGATGGCGACCACGTCTTCTTGTGGGTCTCACCTCGACGTGGTATTCGGAGATTTGGCCGAGGCGGCAAGTTATCTCCGCGCTTCATCGGACCCTTCCAGATTCTCAGCAGGATTGGTGAGGTGGCTTATCGCCTGGCTCTACCACCTCAGTTGCACCGGGTGCACGACGTCTTCCACGTATCCCAGCTGAGGAGATACGTGCACGACCCGACGCACATCATTGACCATGGGGAGCTTGATGTTGACAATGGGGCGACTTTTACGGAGGTCCCGGTGGAGATAGAGGATCGATAGGAGCGGGTCCTGCGTGGGCAATCGATTCCTCTTGTGCGCATCAGATGGCAGCACGGGAATCTCCAGGAGAGCACATGGGAGCGGGAGGCTCAGATGCGTGCTCAGTACCCTCATTTGTTTCCCTAGTTTTTGATGTATCTTTACGGGGACGTAAAGCCCTGAGGTGGGAGTAATGTAAAGACCAGTAAAATTCAAGGGAATTTTTTTTTCTTAATTTTCTTTAGAATTTTACAAGAGCGCGGTTTCAGACGGCACCTGATTCTGAGGCCCGGAGTGCCCGGAATCAATTTCCGAAGTTTGGCTCGGGTACGTTCAGTGAACGAACGAGCGGGAATTTATAACTTTTGATCCGGTGCTCGGAATTGAAATCCGAGGGCACCGATGAACTCGCAGCGCCGATATTCTCTTAAGGAGACCTTTTCCGAGGTTGCGTTTATTTCGGGTTGAGAGTTAGTTTTGGGAGTTTAGAATAAGTTAAATAAAAATTGTGGGTTACAATTTTTTATTTAAACTTGTTGTTTATCTTCTCTCAAAGGAAGTTAGGTGTGGGACCCACACCCACTTAACCTCCCTTGAGAGGATTAAGTGTGGTGGGGCCCACACGAAACCTAAACTTTACATCTTTCCTCAAACTCCCTTAACCCCTCTTTAATTAACATGACAACTTGTTAATTAATGTGGAGTTATCTCTTATTTGAATTTCAAACCTTTGAAATTCTTTTTGTGAATAAAATAAGACTTTATCTTATTTTGTTGTGTTAGAACTCTTTAGCCATCTTGGAGAGGTTGAGAGCTTTTCTTCCTTCTTCAAGCTTTGACGAAGAACGCTCAAGTTTCGACGAAGAACGCTCAAGCTCCGACGAAGAACGCCGCTCCTCCCTTCTTCGTCTACCGTGTCAACGAAAGGGAACGCCACTTCTTCCTCGGACATCCTTCGTCGGCATACGAAGATTCGTCAACGACGTACTTCTTCGGACGTACCTCTTCGTCATCGGATTTGATGAACGACTACCGCGACGCCCGACCTCCGCGACGTTGTCTTCCGCGGAACGTTGACAAATCCTCGAACCTATACCCAAGGTAGGGGTTGTTGTAGTTTGTTTATTTATTTATCCTTGTTCGTGGTTCATGCATGATTAACGTAAGGATTTAAAGTTATGTTATTATTTAACGTGAGGGGGGCCGGACCGCATGAACACGGCCGAACCCCCCTCCATCGTTCTTGTTGATTTACCTTGCGGGTGGAAACAAGGTGGCGTGGTGCCGTCGCACCACGCGGTTAATCATGAGGTTATTTTGCGCGACGCCGTCGCGCGCGCGCCATGGAAGAATCATCAAGAACGCGACGCCGTCGCACCGCGTTGAAGGAAATCAATGGTGCGGTGGAGGGGCGCGGTGCCGTCACACCGCGCCGGATGACGAACACCGCGGCCGGTTCCGGGCCGCGGCGGAACGAGAAGACCGGCGGCCGGGCCGCCGGCGTCGGAAGCCGAAGAGGGGACCGGATTTTCCGGTCCCGTTGGAGAAAACCGGCCGGCAGTTGGCCGGCCGGAAGGTCAAAGGCCGGGAGAATAAATTCCCCCAGCCAGCTCTAAAACCCCCCCCTCATTTAAGAGGGGGGCGGTTACCTTGAGGGGGGGCAGGAGGCCCCCCGGTTTTCCTCCAAGCCGGCCCCCACGTGGGGGCCGTTTTTTTTTACAAAGGGCGCGGCATATAGCCGCGCCGCCCCATCAATCAAGCGGGGGATTGATCCCCCCCCGCGTGCTGCCTCCGTGCGGCGCCAAGCCGCCGCCGTCCGGGCCGGGATGGACCCGGGTCGACCCGGTTCGGGCCGACCCAGGGGGGGGGGGGGGTCGGGCCGGGTCGGCCCGGACCCGGACCCCCCGTTTCGAATCGGTTTCGGTCTTTTGGCCAAAACTTGAGCCACAGATTTCCAATCGACGAACCGTCTATGGAAACGCGATCCTTGGGTCGAGACAGTCGTTTCGGTATATCGCACTCAAGGTTTAAGATTACTTTGAGTTCGTCCGGGTTGGTTCGTTCACGAAACCAACCGGGCCTTCGGAGCGGAAACACTCATATCTTGAGCTACGGACGTCCGATTGATGTACCGTCAGCTTTGTTGTGTTCCTCTTAGTGAGATGAATCTTTTGGCATACTCCGCCCGAGGTTTGGACGCAGGTGGAGTACGTTCGGGTTGGTTTTGCCTTAAAAACCAACCGGGCCCCGGGGACGAAAATGCCAATAACTCTCAGACCGGGCGTCCGATCGACGCACCGTCTATTGCGTTGAGTTCCTGTTGTCGATACGGAACTTTTGGATACATCAACTCTGGAATTTGTGACAGTTGATGTATCAGCCTCTCGGCTCGTGGAGCGGACCCTCCGAACGAGCTTGCTGTGTGCGGGAACCCTAGTGCTGGCTACGACTGTTACTGTGACTACTACTGCTGCTACTGCTACTGTGACTGCGACGACGACAGTACAGAGATCCTGTGTGGATTCGACGATGACGACTACAGCACTCAGCGATCCTACGTGGATCAGTGCTACAGGTCCTGTGTGGGCCCGATCCTGTGTGGGTTCGATCCTGTGTGGGTCCTTGCGCTCAGCGGTCCTGTGTGAACCAGCGCCTACAGGTCCTATGTGGGCCCGATCCTGTGTGGGTCTTTGCGGGGGTTAGTTACCTATCGATCCTTCGTGGGTCCGACGACTTAGATGGATCAGAGATCATCTTTATCGTCCTTTGAAGAAGTATACCTGTGTGAGCTGAATCCTGTTGTTTTCCTGGGTGGATTGTGTTGTGCTATCCTGTGTGGATTACGTTTTGTTTTCCTGTGTGGAATACGTTTACTTTCCTGTGTGGACTGAGTTGTACTTGGGCTCGGAGGTTGGAGCGTGTTTGAAATTGATGACTTAGGTATATGTATGGGCATATACCTAAGTAGTGTCGGCTTTTACTTCGTGATTGTTCCTTTCTTCGTGGTTTATCCTTTGTGGATTTGAGAGACCTTCAGGGGTCTCGGGGTCCCTACTGAGTAGCTTATACTCACCCCTGCACGGGCTTTGCCTGCACTACGTTGTGTTGGTTGCAGACGACGGACAGCGTTGACCTTAGCTGAGGCTTGCAGAGCGGGACGGTACCCGGAGGTGGACCACTGGGCGGGACGTGCACGGAGCGGACGGCGGGACCCGTGGAGCAGTGGAGCTATCTGTACCCACCCTTCAGGTGGGATTTCCAGTAGACAGCTCGGTGTAGTGGCTTTTACTTTTCAGTTGCTGTTTTTCCCTTTCGAGTTGTACTTTACTTTCAGTTTGGGTTTGTATACTGGCCCATTTACTTTTCCACACTTCCAGTTGTACTCTTCTTTTGCTTAGTGTTTACTTTCTGCTTGCTTACTCTGTGGTGTTTGTTTACTTTACAAAGGCAATGCCTTCCCTTTTTACCGGGATTTACGCCTTGGTGCTAGTCGCCAGCCCCTGGCCTATGGAAGGCGGGCTTGGGGTAGTCACGGCACGGACCCCGAGGGCGGGTCGTGACATAGTTAGCCTCATACATTTGTCAAAAATACAACTTTCAGACTTCTTATGTACTCAAGGAACTCCCAGACTTTGCTCAATTTGAGCTTTCCAAACATCATATATATTCAGTATAACCTATTAAATATCCAAAGAGCTTCAGGAATTTTACATTTCTTCCATTCCAAAATGTTTTACATATAATAGGGCCTTCATAACTTAGAAAATTTTCTAGAATTATAGTGTATCTAGGACATTCCAAAAACTTTTGAATTAACTATAGACTTCTAAAATACATACCAGACTTCTTCCAAACCATACTATTGGAATCAGAAAACTCATCCAAAAAATATTCGAAATGATTCCATAAATGATCCAAGATCATATTCTGTTTCACAAGATTCTATTTGACATGTCGTAGATCCCGAATAAAGTTACGGATTAGGAGTTATGGACATTTGAAGTTGGGATAGAAAACTGGTTCACAGAGCCCATTCGCGAAGCTCCCTCCGCGATCACGGAGCAAGGGAACTTGACCGGAGCCTTCGCGAGCACCACAAATCTCGATGAATGTCGGCTCCACGGTTATGATGAACTTGACTGGATCCTCCGTGAGCACCGCGAAGCTCGATGATGGTCGACTAAGCGATTATGAGAAACTTGAGGGAACTCCCTCAAGTTGCGAAGCACGATTTGCTTCATGGTGTGCATTTGTGCTTTGTGGCGCGCTCTACCGACCTCCATCGCCTATAAATACCTGTCTCACCCCCCTTCATAAGGATGGTCATGCCACCCCTTGGGCGGCCAATCTCCCATTTCGTGGAGCTCCAATGCTCCGTGAAGTGGTGCCCTTCGCAAAGGGCTCCACGAGAGGCTTTGCTCCACGAGAGTCTTTGCTCCGCGAGATGCTTTGCTCAGTGAGACACTTTGCTTCACGAGAATCCATGCTCCACGAGCAGCTTTCCTTTGAGAAGCTACTCCGTGAGTCCATGCTCTGCGAGTCACTGGCCCCATGAAAAATGGAGAGTCGCACCGCGAACTTTTCAGGCCGGGACGTTGACATTTTCCATTGCGCCCTTATGTGCACCCACCTTCCACCTATGGAATACCATGATTCGAGATACTCATCCGCACATAAAAAAACACATTGAGTTGACATATTCCTATTGGTTCGTTTTCCATGTCACGAGTTGAGATTCTCATCATCAATTCCCCGAGTACCTTGAGTCGAACCATTCCTCAATTAACTCATCCAAAACCCATCACTTGGCTCATATGCCAGGTTGAACTAGAAAGGGGCGCTCTTGCGTAAGTCCCAACACTAGCCATTTCTAGGCACCTTCTGCCTAACAGTCCTTTCGACATGATTATAAACTGTAGTGCACACTATGTTCCAAACATATGATACCTCTTGCTCCAAACAAGAAATGCCTCATGCTCCAAGCATGAGATGCAAATAGTCCTTTCTACATGACTCTAAACTATAGTACGCCCTATGTTCCAAACATAGAATGCCTCTTTCTCCAAACAAGAGATACCTTATGCTCCAAACATGAGAAGCCAACAGTCCTATATACCTGACTATAAACTGTAGTGCACCCTATATTCCAAACATAGGATGCCTCTTGCTCCAAACAAGAGACGCCTTATGCTCCAAGCATGAGATGCTAGCAATCCTTTCTACATGACTCTAAACTGTAGTACGTCCTATGTTCCAAACATAGTTCGCCTCTTACTCCAAATAGGATATGCCTTATGCTCCAAGCATGAGAAGCCAATAGTCCTATCTACATGACTATAAACTATAGTACTCCATATGTGACAAATATAGGATGCCTCTTACTCCAAAAAAGATATGCCTTATGATCCAAGCATAAGATGTCAACAATCCTCTCTACATGAATATAAAATATAGTATTCCCTATTATTCAATAATAGGATGCCTCTTGTTCCAAATAAGAGATGCCTTATGTGCTAAGCATAAGATACCTCATGGCATGATTATAGTGGCATAATTTCAAGAGCATTGGAATCTGTTCAAACATTCCATCACTCCACCTCACGCTTTGCGTGTCCTTCATTCGGATCTTCATCCTCTTCCATGTCTGAAGGGACCCCCTAACGACCTGGTCCCATGCCACATCGTCTCACCTACCGTCCTGGGACAACACTTCGTAAGACTTTGGATGACACTTCGAGTCAGGTCCTATGTTTTGAACACAGTCAGCAGTCGACCCCCATTTGTTTGTCCCCATTTCAAGCTAACACGATATGAATGTTGTGTTTCGAACACGATCAACAGTTATCCTCCATCTTCACGCCACCCTCACCATGTTCTGAATGTCGGGAATGTAATTCACACTTTTCATCTCCCTTTGTTTAGACTGATTCCAATACCCCTTGGTGTTATCTTGATTGTGCACCAGCACATAAGTGTAGACCTCTATTATATGCCTCAATCCACCAGTGAGTTGGGATGCCCTCATGGCCAGACATGAGGAAGGCACCCGGGCAGCTTCCTTGCATAAGCCCCATTCTCCATTGCCACTCCATAGCGACACCCGGGTAACTTCCCTGCGTAAGCCCCATTCACTATTGCCACTCCATAGCAGCACTTGGGAATCTTCCTTGCGTAAGACCCATTCCCCAGTACTGCTCCATAGCAGCACCCATGCAGCTTCCTTGTATAAGCCCCATTTACCACTGTCGCTCCATAGCGGCACCCAGGCAGCTTCCTTGCATAAGCCCTATTCACCATTGTCGCTCCATAGCGGCACCTGAGAAGCTTCCTTGCGTAAGCCCTATCCACCATTACCGCTCCATAACGGCACCCGAGCATCTTCCTTGCATAAGCCCCATTCACCACCCTTCATGGATGCACCTTTGTGTCATGATCGTCAGGTCCTTTCTACCTCTTGTTTCTCACACCGAGCATGACTCATGTGGGCTTAGAGTAAGCATCAACCATGAAATCCTCTTGGGCATCCTAGAGTGTAATCCCCACACACCACATCCGAACTACGTGGACTTTGATCCTTGCCAAGGTGGGGTACATAGGAAGCCTCCCTGAGGTTCAAGCCCAACACCCATTGGTCCCGACCATCTTCACATCGGTTCACCAAACACCATCCCAAACTATAGAGACTTTGATCCTTTCCAAGGAAAGGTATGTAAGAAGCCTCCCTAGGGTTCAATCCCAACACCGTTGGTTCTGAACCCCTTCACGTCAGTTCCCACCATTCTGAACTACACGAACTTTGATCCTTACCAAGGAAAGGTATGTAGGAAGACTCCCTGAGGTTCAATCCCAACAACCATTGGTTCTGACCATCTTCACATCGGTTTCCACCATTCCGAACTACGTGGACTTTGATCCTTGCCAAGGCAAGGTACGTAGGAAGCCTCCTTGAGGTTCAAGCCCACCATCCATTGGTTCTGACCATTTTTATCCCGAACTATGTGGACTTTGATACTTTCCAAGACAAGGTATGTAGGAAGCCTCCCATAGGTTCAAGCCCACCATTCATTGGTATCGACCATCTTCACGTCGGTTCCAACCATCTCGAACTACGTGGACTTTGATACTTACCAAGGCAAGGTATGTAGGAAGCCTCCATGAGGTTCAATCCCAACAACCATTGGTTCCGCCCCCCTTCATGTCGGTTCCCACCATTATCGAACTACATGGACTTTGATCATTGCTAAGGCAGGGTACGTAGGAATCCTCCCTGAGGTTCAAGCCCAACACCAATTGGTCCTGACCATCTTCACGCCAGCTCACCAACACATCTGTAACTATGTGGACTTTGATCCTTACTAAGGCAAGGTACGTAGGAAGCCTCCCTGGGGTTCAATCCTGACACCCATTGGTCCCGAACATCTTCACATCGTCTCACCAACACATCTGGAACTATGTTGACTTTGATCCTTGAAAAGGTAAGGTACGTAGGAAGCCTCCCTGAGGTTCAATCCCAACATCCATTGGTCCCAATCATCTTCACGTCGGTTCACCAAAACCCATTCTTAACTACATGGACTTTGATCCTTACCAAGGAAAGCTACGTAAGAAGTCTCCCTGAGGTTCAATCCCAACACCCATTGGTCCCGACCGTCTTCACGTCGGTTCACCAAAACCCATCCCCTGGGCAGCCTAGAGTGTAAGCCCCCAAACACTCCTTCTGAACTATGTGGAATTTGATCCTTACCAAGGCGGGGTACGTATGAAGCCTCCCTGATGTTCAATCCCAACATTTATTGGTTCCAACCATCTTCACGTCGATTCACCAAAACCCATTCCGAACTATAAAGACTTTGATCCTTGCCAAGACGGGGTGCATAGGAAGCCTCCCTAAGGTTCAGGCCCAACACCCATTGGTCCTGACCATCTTCACATCGGTTCCCACCCATTCCGAACTACGTGGAATTTGATCCTTGCCAAGATAGGGTACGTAGGAAGCCTCCCTGAGATTCAAGCCCAATATCTATTGGTCCCGACCATCTTCACGTCGGTTCACCAAAACCCATTCCGAACTATGTGGACATTAATCCTTGCCAAGGCGGGGTACATAGGAAGCCTCCCTAAGATTCAAGCCCAACACCCATTGGTCCTGACCATCTTCACGTTGGTTCCCATCCATTATGAACTATGTAGTCTTTGATCCTGGCCAAGGCAAGGTACATAGGAAGCCTCCCTGAGGTTCAAGACTAGCATCCATTGGTTCCAACCTCCCTTCACGTTGGTTCCCACTCCTTTTGAACTACATGGTCTTTGATCCTTTCCAAGGAAAGGTATGTAGGAAGCCTCCCTGAGGTTCAAGCCCAACAACCATCGGTCCCGACTACTTCACATTGATCCACCCCTGTCCTGCATGACGTTAAACTATACGCCCCCTTTTTGCCCTGAAAGACGTTAAAATGTACCCATTCGAACTACGTGGGCTTTGTTACCTATATCCTAGACAAGGTATGTAGGAATCCTCCCCAAGGTTCAGCCCCATTCAGCGGTAATCCATTGTCAACCCCATTTAGCGGTAAGCCATTGTCAACCCCATTCAGTAGTAAGTCGTTGTCAGCCCCATTCGGCAGTAAGCCGTTGAAGTCCCCCAATCAAAGATATGTCATTGAAGTCCCCAATCAATGATAAGCTATTTTCAGATGAACTATGTGGACTTTGATTCCCTACCACAGGGATATGTAGGAGGCCTCCCTGAGGTTCAAGACCATCACTCATGTATCATCCTGATCTCTCCCTCAAGCCTATGTGTTTTGGGAAGGTCATGACCCAACCTGGAGGTTCTATTTCCTCCAGATCCCATCCATGCATCCATTCTCATGGGTCGCCTCCTCAAGTGTCCCATTATCCCACCGAACTATGCGGACTTTGATTCCCTGCCACAGGGATACGTAGGAAGTATATTCGAGGCACAAGACCAACGCTACCATCACCCTCATGATGGTTCCATATCATCCCCCCCACTTCATTCAACACTCCATCATCCATCATAATTCTCACCCAGGATGCCACATCCCAGTGAGATCATGATATTCATCCCAGCGCCACTCCTTGTGGCACCCGGGCAGCTAACCATGCATAAGCCCCACACAATCCATAATAATTCGACCAAGAGTGTCCCTCTTGTGATGGGTCGATATCTGTGCATAATCCCCAGCATGTATCCGGGTTATTGTCCTTTGTTTACACCTTGATTCATCACCCCTTTGAACTATGTGGGTTTTGATCCCTATCGTCTACACAGGGTACGTAGGAAACCTCCATGAGGTTCAATCCCAGCCAAGGGTAAACCTTTGTGTTCCCCCATTCTGGGGTGCACACTCCCTGATCCTACATTAGTGGTGTCCAGATCAGCCTTCACGGTGTGACATCTCCCCTTTATGGGACACACCATCTTGGGTCTGCTCTTATTGAGTGTTATGATCCATCCACCTGGAAAACACTCTTGGTGCTCCCTCCTAGGGATGTACCAATCTGATCCATCTCTATGAGACGTTATGATCACCCTCATTCCGTCTCCGTAAGACATTAAACTCACAACCTACCTCGGGTTAAACATGAGATGCCTGAGGAAAACCTCAAAAGACACGCCTTTGGCGTAACCGTCTCCGTGAGACGTTAAACTTGTGGCATACCCTGTGTTAAACATGGGAAGATGAATAAAATCTCAGAGACATGCTCCTAGCATAAGATACCCCGCGATTGACATGGGATGCCTAGGGTTCTGCGCCCTTGAGATTCCCTCTTATGAGGAAGAATATGGATTCTCTAATGTCCACACATCCAGAGATACCCTGACATGCCTGATGTTATCATCTACTCCAACCGAAAGTTGCTACCATGTCAAGACCCCATGGAATGTCCTGACAAAAGTAGTGTAGTTAACCAGTGTCCACAAAGATATGGCACCAGGAATGAGATTCACGAACCATGACTTAATCTTTAAGGGAGACCCATACTAGGTAACGAGTTTCGAGGAGGAATCCACAGAAGAAAGAACCGATATCCCATCATCCTTTTTTTGATCAAGGATCAAATGTCCTCGAATAAGGAACGAATGACACCCACCTTTGAAAAGCAGGAATGCGGGGAAACAGTCAGCGCGTCCTTGTCCTCCTCAAACAGACGGATGTGCATGCCCCAGCGAAAGCATCAGAAACACATACTTTTAGATCTCCCAACTTTCATCTTCCAAATAGATATTTATCCATTTTCCTCAAACTTAAAATCCATGTATGAAACTACTGTTATGAATTCTCAATCAACCCAGATATGATTCCCAAGTGTCTAGTAACCATCTTATGCAGTATCCATCACCACATATTCGATGCTATCATTAACATCTTAAATATTAAAATATCTAACAACCATTGTCAACACTACCTCTACACATCCAATAGTTATTGTCAAAAAATCCAACAACCTTCTGGTTGCAACACATACAAAAGAAGGTGAAAGTAATAAGGGGGAGATCTTAGAGTTCAATATTGATAATGATGGAGTTGTATGATTTGGGACTCGATTGTGTATAACATCTAAGCCCAAGATAAATGAGGAACTATTGGATAATTCTCATAGATCAAATTATATATCAACCTTGGGAGCACAAAGATTTATATAGATCTCTGAGAGTATGTCTGGAACTACAACATAAATCGCCTTTAGCGGCGGTCTTTTAGCAGCGGTTTTGTAAACCGCCACTAAACCTTTTTTAAAAGGGTTTAGTGGAGGTTTATTAAAAACCACCGCTAAACCCAGCATTTTTTTACAATGGCGACACTCCCCCCCCGACCCCGACCTCCCTTCTCCCCCTGACCCCTGCGACGCCATCTTCTCCCCCCAACCTGAACCCTAGATCAGCCGCCGGTGACCTCGCCTCCCATAAGCGTGCCCCACCGCCCATCCGCACGCCTCACCACCTATCACCGCCGACCCACCAAAGCCCTAGCTTGCCTACCAGGTATAGTTTCCACCCTATAATATTTGTTTTAACTCTTAATAAATTACACTTGTAATTTTATCCCATCCCAATGAAGATGACCTGGTAATTTTAAGTGGAATTATAATGGTAATTAGTAAACTTAAAACATTCACGTATCATAGGATATATGATAATGAAAAAGTATATAATCATACACATTTTAGTGTTTTATGATAATAAATGGTTATTATAAACACAATAGCATCCCTCATGAACTTCAAAATTCTTTATAACATGATATAAAAATGAGAACATAAAAATCATATAATATTATAAATCTTGGGATGTGAAAATAATCATGGATGACTAATATAGTAGTTGATGACCTTAAAATAGTGTGTGAAAAGTAGTTTGGACTAGTCGGTTTTGACAAGAGTGTTGTGGAACCCTATGTGATTGTTTGCAAGGTAGGGTGGGGAATCAAGGTTCTTTCCAAATTTATTTTTTCATTACTTTAAATATTTAACCCTCACCAGTCATCAAATATTATTCTTGTGTGAGCCAGATCATGATTAATCTAGCACTTTTTTGTCATTGACATTGAATTTCAAAAACAAATATGGACCTTAATGCACAGAAAAACATAATATTTTATTTACTTGTTTCACATGCACTAGGTTTCATCTAAATGGAACACACATGATGAAGTTTCAATATAAAAAAATTCCCTATCAAATAATTTTTCTATTAGATATAAATATTTTAGTTGTGGTAACTACATTCCAAGGAACACTTCCTTTATAATTATTTGGTTTTTGATCAATGGTCACCCAAGTGAAACTCCCTTTGCTTCATTCTACACACACTACTTCAAGGAAAAAATTGGTTTATACAATTTTATTTCTCTTCCAAATTAGTATAGAAAGCTAATTTTTTGTACTTATTTAATCCTAGGTTTTATGTGGTGTCGATCTCAATGTTTTTGTGCACTTCTTCTTCAAGGCCAGATGATATCATCTTATTGATGAGAAATTAGATTAATTGAACTCCACATAATGAAAACAAAAACAATATAAAACTCCATATAAAGAATAATTCTATCAATATAATTATCTTATTATGCTCTATTTTAATCACAATCAACTAGATTAATAATTGTAACTCCATAAACAATAAAACTTTATCCTTAAACACCTCATTTTGGAACTATATAATTGGTTGAATCTTACTTCTTTATTTTCAATCCTGATTATTGTGGTATGTTCTTCCATTTATAGGTTCCCATTGTGGTGTGGATTCATGTGGTTTCAATAATGGTCATTTATGATCAAGATCTTAATTTACCTCCCAATTGTAAAAGATTTTGTAGCATGCATTTTTTTTCATTATTTTTTCTAATCAATACTTTTCATCCTCGGATGGAAGGTCAGATGGAGAGAATGATCCAAATTCTAATGGATGTATTGAAGATGTTTATTCTTGATTTTATAGGTTCTTGGGTGAATCATTTCCCTTTGGTTGAGTTTTACTATGATAATAACTATTGATTAACCATTGGTAAAACTTCATTTAAAGAATCATATGAGTGTTCTTACATATCTCTATTGTGTTGGAACGAGGTTAGAGAGTTAATTAATCTTAGACCAAATTTGGTGAAGAGAATGATAAAGAAGGTGTAGTTGTTCTATGACCGAATAAAATATTCTCAAGACCATCATGTGATGGACCTAGGTATAGAGTTGTTTAAGTGAGATGGTTTTGAACCAGTGAACAATAATTCATTTCTCTTTTTATGATTTCTTGCAAAATAAACCTAATTTACCTATTAGAGTGAGAAACCTCACTGCTTAACTCACACACACTATGGAAACAAAATAGAAAAATACACTTGATATATAAGTTTCACCACCCAAATTGATAATTTAACCCTTGGAATGATCCAGAATCTCCTAAGCCTATATGATCCACTTGAATCACCATGATGGATGCAATGATAAGGGTATATCTTTAACTTGATTATAACATTAACAACAATTTCATCACCCAAAATATCTCATTATTGTCTTCACTACCATGCTGAGACAGTCCACACTAGAACCAAGAGAAACAAAGAAGACAACCCAACCTCTATATTTCAAAGAAGACATGGATTTTTCATATCCTTGTTATTCCACCTACCCACCAATGGGTCAAATATACATTGTATACTTACTTATCTACTTAAATAAATTTACAATAAGGTAAGAGTTTGTTTCCATTTCATACACATAACTTCTATTCAATTATTATATGATTTATCAAGCCCTTACTATAGTGATATCAAAGTTATGGAATCATTAGTTTGTCCATCTGTTTTGGTGGAGCACGACATACAAAAAACTACAAGGATGGGATCCTTGTTCTCTTCTTCTTTTATGGATCTTTTTAATTTGCATGCTTTGGTTTTCTAGTGGGTGATTTACCATATGTATTTATATGGGAAAACCTTATGTAACATATTTATATATTTTTTCAACTAGTATATATGAATCTCTTTCCCTATTTAGTAGTAACTACGTGTTTTAAATTTTTTTAATATTGTGTAGGCACATTGTGATATACATGGATAAAAGCTGGACCACATTACCAAGGAACACACCTCAGTATGTTAATGGTTTGAAAGAGTTTTTAGATTTTTCAATTTCCAATCGATCTGTTGAAGGGAGAATAAGATGTCCATGTCCTAAATGTAAATTTAGAATATAGTTGAAGAGAGATGAAGTTTATGAACATTTAATACTGAAGCAATTCCCTAATCAATATTTGTGTTGGATTTGGAATGGAGAATCGAACTTTACAGAAAGGTTGAGCACTAATGTTAATCCACAGAATGAGCTCCCAACTTCTTCGAAAATGGAAAATGAAATGAAAAACCTCATAAATGATGCATTCGGCACTGCAAGACACTACTATCAACATCAAAACATAATAGAACAACCAGATGAGGGTGCTACAAATTGAAATGTGAAAAGCGATGTTTTTGAGACTATAACACAACCAGATCAAGATTGTAACATATCATTGGATCCTCCTCTTGATTATGTAGAGAAAAATGTAAGAGAAAACTTCACTGAGGAAAATACATTTCATGATTTAGTTGATGATGGAAATCTAGAGTTGTATAGTGGATGTTTGAAATATTCAAAGCTTTCTTTTCTACGAAGTTTTATCATATCAAATATCTATGTGAAATTACAAATAAAGCAATGTACATGATATTGGAATTATTGCATGATGCATTTCCTGAAGCAAAAATCCCCGAGTCTTTTTATGATATGAAAAAGTTGTTAACAGGATTGGTTTGAATTATAAAAAAATACATGTGTGTCCCAATGATTGTATACTTTATTGGAAAGAGGATTCAAGTAGACAGAATTTCAAAAAATGTTCTTCTTCTAGATGAAAGTCAATGGGTGATGTTGGAAGTCTGAATCAACATACTTTCATGAAGAAGAATAAAGAGAACACACCTGTAAAGGTTTTGCATTACTTTCCTTTAAAGCCTCTATTGCAAAGATTATTCATGTCATCAAAAACCGCCGAACACATGAAGTGACATTATGTAGATAATAACAATGATGGGTTAATGAGACATCCACGAGATTCACAATCATGTAGGACATTTGATTCATTACATCCATATTTCTCAGCTGATCCTAGGAATGTTCAATTGGGATTGGTTGCCAATGGATTCAACCCATTTGGGACGTTGAGCACCAGTTATAGCATTTGGCCAGTTGTTTTGATCCCTTACAATCTGCCTCCGTGGATGTGTATGCAACAAACATCTTTTATCATTTTGATGATTATTCTTAGAAAACAAATGTCTGGAAATGATATTGATGTATACTTGCAACCTTTGATTGAAGAATTACAGGAGTTATAGAGCAATGGTGTTGAGATATTTGATGCTTCTTCTAAAACAATGTTCAAAATGCATACTACTTTAATGTGGACCATTAGTGACTTCCTTGGGCTTGAGAATTTATCTGGTTAGAACATTTACACAGGTTTGGTGTGTCCTATTTGTAACTTTGATTTTGAGGCCAAATGGATACCTCACAGTAGAAAATGGTGCTTCTTGTGCCATCGAAGATTTCTCAATACATCTCATAGATTTCGACTAAATAGATCAAAATTTAACAGTTTCATTGATTATAGACCACCTACAAAGTTGTTAACTGGTTCTGAAATATTGAAACAACTTGAAAATGTTGAAACAGAATTTGGGAAGGTTCGTCATTTGAATGATAGTAGGAAATGGGTTTTAAGTGCATCGTCAAGTGAAATCAGAACGCAACAATGGAAGAAAAAACATATATTTTTCAAACTTCCGTATTGGGAATTTAATTTGTTGCGACATAATCTTGACGTGATGCATATTGAGAAGAATGCCTATGACAATTTGATTTTCACATTTCCTAATGAGCATGGAAAGTCAAAGGATCATCTCAATGCTTGCAAATACTTACAAGTAATGAACATAAAACGTGATCTCTGGCCAGATGAGGATGAAAAGTATGCTCTGACAATTTTTGCAATGAAAAATAGGGATAAAGATACATTCCTTTGATTTTTAAAGAATGTGAAGGTATCTGATGGGTATTCAAGTAACATACCGAGGTGTGTTGACTTGAAGAATCATAAGTTACATGGATTGAAAAGTCACGATTCACATATTTTGTTACAACAGTTACTACCATTAGCATTGCGTACATTATTACTTGAAAAACTTACTGTTGTTGTACTCCAATTCTGCACATTTTTTAGACAACGATGTGAGAAATCTCTACATCTATTTTGGATTGACAACCTCCAGGAGAGGTTTGTATTGACCCTTTGTTCAATGGAGATGATCTTTCCTCCATCGTTTTTTACTGTCATGATGCATTTAACTATGAATTTGGTTGAGGAAGCTAAATTAGGAGGCCCCGTTCATTATTGATGGATGTATCCAATTGAGAGGTACTTTATTTATATGTTTTTCAATTAATTAAACAATTTTTGGAACTTAATTAAATGCATAATTATGTTTATTTTATTTTACAGATATCTTGGGCATTTGAAATCATACGTGATAAATAAAGATCAACCAGAAGGCTCTATTGTTGAAGGCTATTTGGATGAGAAGTGTCTTACCTTTTGTTTTAGATACTTGGATGATATTGAGACAATATTTAATCGAGTTGGATGTGTTGATGACACATCGAATCAATCTAAAATGCATCAAAAATCAAAAATATTTCCTGCTATTGGCCGATCAGTTGGGAGGACCTCAAATGTGACATTGACAGAATTGGAATTATTACAGGCACATAGATATGTGCTGTTGAATAGTGAAATTGCAGATCCATTTATTGAAGAGTTTAAAATAAAAACAAAGAGATGAATGAGAGGCCAGAAAAGAAATGAGAAAGATATAATGAAAGCTGTTAATAAAGAGCTTGTAGAATGGTTTTCACGACATGTAAGTTCATAAATATTGCAATTAATACAAATATTAGTTCGACACATATATTTTGTAAATATAATAAAGTATATTTCTTTTTTTAGATCATGAATACTGATACTCGAGTAGAGTTGTTAGAATATTTGAAGTTTCTTGCTCGAGGTCCTCTAAAACAAGTTAGAAAGTTTGACGCTTACAACGTGAATGGTTTTAGATTTTGTACAGTCGATCGAGAAAGGGGTTTAAAAACATAGAATAGTGGTATATTTACATTTGCTGAAGTGGGATACTATGGAAAGCTAACTGATATTATTGAATTAAACTACCATGATCATTTTTCTGATGTTTTATTCAAATGCAATTAGTTCTATATTATCAGAGGTGTTAAAAGAGATTCCTTGCAATTTACTTCTGTGAACTTCTCTTGCTTGATGAATGTTGGTGATCGTGAACTGCATGATCCATATATATTATCATTGTAAGAAAAAATGGTATATTATGATAATGATGTTGTGGATGAAGGGTGGAGTGTAGTTTCTCATGTAATACAAAGAGATTTGTATGATATGAGTGATGAAGTGGAAGATTTGACCTCTGAAATTGAATCTCATCAACAACAAGAAGTAGAATTATTTGTCCATTATGATATTGAAAATATTAATCTAGAAAGGATGAATGAAGTGGATGAAGTAATGGAGCAGGAAACCGACATTATTAAAGTGGAAAATGATTGTATGTATAGTTATTTATTCATTCAGCAACCACTTATTTCATTTGTGCAGTCATTAATTATCATTGTTATGTATATTTTGTTTGTTTATACTGGGTATTTATTATCATTTTTAAATGTTTTCTGCATATTTTTTTGAAATATATGTTCTGAAGTTAATTTTATTTTATTAAATGATAGGAATGCCAAGGAGGAAGCGATACACTATTTCATCCACTACTACGACAGATGATGATCCATCTGTCTCCCTCCCTACGTCATCTGAGCCACTAGCTGCCTGCCCCACCTGCACCATCTCTCACACCCTCTATGAGCATTCCTTTAGAAGCTGAGTCTTCGACTCCCCCTTCAGTAGCCTCAGCAGCAGGGCGGCGATGCTCCACTTCTAGTTCATCATGGGCATACTGGAGGGTCACTGTTATAGGTACAAATTTTAATATAAATAAATTTATTTCATTTTTTTATACTAATTGTTTGTTCATTAAAGATGAAAAATGAAACTGTGGAGAAAAATATAAAAAGTGCAGATGTGTGGAATATGAATAGAGAGAAGATAGTTGTCCCATTTGATTCATATGGGGTCCCTACGGATGACGTCATGGGATTACTTGGCCAAATTCTAGGCCAGCTGGCAGCGGAGCCTATTTCCCTTCCTATTTCTTATGATGATTGGAGACATATGCCTCTAAGTTGGAAAAATGAAGTTTTTGATTCCAAAATAAAGGTAATTTTAATACATCATGGTGTAATTGAATGTCATGTTATTAATATGTTCAAAATGAATTTCTATATACAGATGTTTTTCCACTTTACAGTTGCTGATGTGATAGCATGAAATTGGATGTTGAAAAATCTTGGTAAGAAATGTAAAGAATTCAAATAGAGATTGTGGAGTGATGTCAATGATACTTCTTTGACTGCCCAAAAAATGTATGAGAAGCTACCCAATGGGGTACCCAAAGAGCAGTGAAAAGTTTTTGTTGACAGAAATCGTGATGAGAAGCAGATGGTATTTAAATATATATTATTATATTAACCTCATTTTAAATTTATACATGTATATGAAGAGGAGATGACATTGAATACATTAATATTAAATTTCATTTTATTTATTTCAGGATCTCTCAAGAAAGAATGCATTAAGTCAAGCTAAGCAAGTCATCCCTCATACTGCGGGGTCAAAAAGCTTTTCTAGAAGCCAATCGACTCTGGTAATATTTTCATTAGTTTAAATATTTATAAGACAATATTATCTGTTTAATATATTAAACTGTTGATTTATCATTTTTTAACGCAGTCATAGAGTTTAGGGCACGAAGCATCCCGAACTGAAGTGTGGTTGGATGTTCACAAAAAATCTGATGGAAGTTTTGTTAATGAGTCTTCCAAAGAATTTGGGGCATGAACTCATTTTTTTTCATTATAATAACTTATTATCAGTTTTAACTATTTTAATATATATTGATATTTGATTTATAGGTAAAAATTAAAGAAATATGGGATGTCAATCCTGGGCAGTCCTACTCAGTCTCCCAGGATGACCCGGTTGCTAAAGTCCTTAGGAAGGAGCATCCTGGTAGAGTACGCGGGATGGGTTTGGGACCCGTACCATCTGAGGTCTTTGGAAGGCCATCAGGGATTGCAACTGCATATACTCCTAGTTGTAGTCAGTCCATACGTGAAGATTCTCAGAGATAGATTTTTTCCCTACGAAACACAGTTCAAGACCAGGGGGCTCAGATATCCGCTTTGTAGAAAGTGTTGACTGATATATGTCAGCAGATGAGAAGATATCCCCCCGGTGGTATTTCATCGACTGGTGGTGAGTAGGTAAATCAAAAAAAATCAAAATCATTTAGTTTTAAAACTTTTATTGGTTTTAAGTTTAAATATAAATATGCAACACTGTTTAATTTTTAATATAATATTCTTACAGGTGGTAGCAGAAAGTGGAGATGGAGGTGGAGAGGGTGACGATATCCATTCATCATCGAATAGTGATTACTAGTATTGTTGATATGTGGAAAAATATTGACAGTCAGTTTGTATATGTATCATTTGTCCCACATAGTTGTCTCCAAACATTTTTAGGACCTAACATTTTATTGATTTCTCATGTTTCCTTGTATTTATTTTATTGATTTCTGATATTTCCTTTTATGTCTTTATTTCTCAAGTGTGGTATGCACCATATATATTGACTCTTTATTGTGATGATTCATTTTTTATGATTCATTTTTCCTAAATTCATTTTTTTCATTATAATAACTTATCCTACATTTTCTAGCAAAATCCATTTACCACTACATTTCCATTTCAAAGAAGTGTTTCTTAGTTATGCTCTCGTATCAATCCCTAGGGATAAGAATGTGTGTCTCACTAACATGTTTAAGATAGATCACCCTTTAGTGTGTCATAATCCTAGTATCCAAAATTTCAAAAAATAGTTGGAATCCATAGATACTGATATGAGATTAGGGGAAATTTTGCTACATTGTCTGAAATGGGGTTTTCCCACCATTTCCAAAGTGGCCTCCAAGAATAGTCAGGTAGTATGAATGAAAATTTCCATTATCTCAGTAGGCATGACATGCCGATGTGAAACTCCCAATAGATTCTTTAGAACCCCTAGCCCTAGAAAAATGTTAAATAGACTACATGATCAGTTACTTACTATTCATAACATCAACTACCCTATCACAAATAATTTATTATAAGCATCTAAATTCCTTGATAGAATATATCAACCCCCTTCAAGAGATACTCTTCCCTTTAAAGGAATGTGCCTGATCACTTCTATTATATTCCGCACATCAAAATAACTAGGATACATAATGGGAGTTACAATATATTAGGAGCTAGATTCCATTCCTTCTAAGGAAACCACACTAAAGACTCCTTTTCCAAAGAAATCACATGAGTGAAACAAATATGATACTTGAACCTGATCCATCACTCTTAAAAAATTAGGAAACCTTATCCATGGGAGAGATGATTTTACCTTTTTTCTATCTTTAGTGTCAAGTATAATAATTCCACATGGAATAACCCAAGCGAGAGATGATCGGGGAATGATGAGGATGGGAGCTCCTGACGAAGCCTCCGCAAACCCTAGGGTTTTCTCGTCTCATCACTCTCGTCGATGCTGATTGATTCAATCATCCTCCGGATAATGGCGGGTTTTGATCCAGAGGTGGAATTCGCATTCGTGCGGAAAGATCTCAATGTTGAACCCCCTTCAGTTGAAAAACTGAGAGGTATTTCATTTGTTGAGGCTCTCAAAGGCATCGACCATAGAATATATTGTACCTCAAAAGCCTATCTCTGTAAGAAGATTGAGGATGGTCGATTTTCCATTGATGCTGATCTGGATGCACTTCAACAAAGATCAGCTCTCTGTAAGTTTTCTGTTATGGCTCGAATTTCGTATCTTAAAGGTGATAAACCATGGTCAAACACGGATCTGAAGCTACACATCTCGCACATTTGGGGGATCACGAATTGGAAATTAGTTCCAATCAGAAAAGGATACTTTCATTTTCTGATGAAGTCACAGGAAGATCTTACTCGTGTTTGGCAGATGGGTAACCTGCATCTCAAACCGAGGGCTCTTCGCATCTCGGAGTGGGATCTGACTTTCAATCCATACAATACTCGCAACACTCTGGTCCAAATCTGGGTATGACTTCATGGCCTTAACTAGTTTTTTTGGCACCCGAAGATCCTTAACGACATTGCATCATGTATCGGGATGCCGCTCAAAATTGACCAACGAACTCTCAATGCATAACTGGGATTATATGCTCGTGTGATGGTCGAGGTGGATATGTTGGACAAAATTCCTGAAGTTATTGTTTTCAATGCCAACGAGCACAAAGTAGAGATTCTGGTTGAATGTGAGAGGATACCTCCATATTGTGAACTCTGCAAAATTGTCGGGCATTCCCTGTTGAAGTGTAGGGTGGTTAAAAGCCAGGTGCTCCCTCCAGCGGATAATGGATGGACCAAGGCCAAGAAGAAAAAGAAGAACAAATCTGTGAATCCAGTGCCTACGACTAAAATAACAGATGTCTGGGTCAAGAAACCTACTGTGCTGGGAAAATCCTAGAATCCCACCTGGGCCAAGCAGGTTGAGGAAGAAGAAAACATGGAACAGGACCAGATCATTCTTGAAGATACTAAAAGGCTCCTGTTGGACACATGTGAGATTGCGCTGGACAAATCTCTTCAGGATCTAGTGCATGTTGGCCAGTCTTCGGTGATGAAAATTGGGAGTACTTCAACTACTGCTGAGGCAACTCATATTTCTCTACAATCTTTTGTCTGCAACTCAACAGGTAAGCTTGATTTAGAAATTTCTACTACTTCAGTTCTAGTTCAAAACAATGCAGGTACTACCAATGTTTCATCTTTGGTACCTATTGAAGTTGATTCTCTAGTGGCTCCGCTTGATAGTACATGTACTAACTCTCTAGTACCTGATTTTTCTATTTTGACATCATGTTTGGTTGTGACCTCTATTCCCCAGACTACTGAGGTTCCTCTGGAAGATAATACAGGCATGAAATCTAATGGGGCAGTATATTTTTTCACAATATCTGATGCTCCACAAATTCTAGGCGCATCAAGTGATGCACCTATGAATACTTCGGTTAACAGTAAATCTGGCGAACATGCCTTAGTTTCTAATAAATCTGTTGCTATTAATAAAAATGATGTTAATTTATTGAGTAAATAGGATTTGAAATCCTCCCCAGCTCCGGCCTCTACTCTCAGAAGATCTAAGAAGAAGAAAATCTCGAGAGTCTTTAAAAAGAAGAAGAGGAGTGTTGGCTCCAAAACCAGGTCTTAATGGATATTGTTTTTTGGAACTGCCAGGGTGTAGCAAACCCTGACACTATTGTTGTTCTTAAAAGACTTGTCTTAAATCATAAACCAAAACTTTTTACTATTTCTGAGCCCAAAATTTTCTTTACTAGACAATACATGAACTTTGCTGCTTTGGGATACTCTTTTCTAGGTGCTTGCAAGAATGATACTCTTATTTATTCCCTTTGGGTATTTTTATCATAGTTCTTTGTAGAATATTAAAATCTTTAATCTTTCTGATCAACTGCTTACTTGTGATTTTAATTTGGATGGTCAACATATTTTTTGTTCTTTCATCTATGCCAAGAATAGATATCAAGACTGTTGACCTCTTTGGCACGACCTTTTTGCGATGGCTCCTGCCATCCATGACCCTTGGTTAGTCATGGGAGATTTTAATGCTATTCTCTCACCTAGTGAAAAAATTGGTCCAACGCACTCTCACATTACTTCTAGAGAATTTAAGGATGCGTTTGAGGACTGTAATTTAATTAAATTCAATCTGACTGGTGCTAAGTTCACTTGGTATCGTCGTCACTACAATAGAACTATGGCTAGAAAACTTGATAGGGACATTGTGAGCATTCCTGCTTTGGATGCTTGGAACACCATTTCCAGTATTACGTTACCTAAATTAAATTTGGACCATCATCCAATTCTTCTTAGTCTTCAACCTAAATGGCCCAAACCCAATATACCTTTCAAATTTAATAATTCTTGGTCTACAGATCTTGGATGTTCCACTCTTATAAAAAATTGTTGGGATTCCATGAGCCACCACTCTAATGACTTTTCCTATGTCATTAAAATCAAACTTATAAAACAAAATCTCAAAAGTTGGTGTGCGACTAAATCTAAAAAAATTGATAAGGACATTGTCTCTTTGGAGGCTGACCTCAATCTCATTCAAAACACTGCCACTAATGCTAACTTCACTCTAGATCCCCAGGATGAAATCAACATTTCCCTAAAACTTAATTCCCTTCTTGTGCTCAAAGATAACATCCGTAAGCAAGTCTTCAAAAAAAAATGGATTACTGATGGGGATATAAATTCCAAGTTCTATAATGCTTTGCAACGTATTAGGAAAGTCTGATGACCTATTTCCTTCCTTAAGGATAATGACATTCTTTTGGACAAGGAAGCGGCCATTGCAAATCATGTTGTATCATATTTTGAGAACATTTTTAATGGTCCTCCCATTAACAAATATCTCATTCCTGATATTGTTCCTCCTCTTGTTGATGAGAAAGACAATCACTCGCTTATGAGAATCCCTCTTAATCGTGAAATTAAAGCTACTGTCTTTGATCTGAATCCTCACAGTGCCCCAGTTCCAGATGGTTTTAATAATGGTTTTTATCAACATCATTGAGATGTTATCCATGCTGATGTTTGTAAGCTTGTCAAAACTTTCTTTTCTCATGGTATCCTCCCTCATGGTCTCAATTCTCAATTCTTTACTTTGATTACTAAAGTATAAAATGCTTCATAAATTCATTTATTCTGACCTATTGCTCTTATTAACTCTATAAAATTATTACTAAGATCCTGGTTAGTCGCCTCTCACTTCTCTGTAATAAAATTATTTCTTGGAACCAATTTGGCTTCATTAAAAACAGATCCATTCAAGATTTCATTTGCCTTGCCTCATAATGTACCAATGTGCTTAATAAATCTTCAAGAGGAGGCAATGTGGCCATTAATCTTGACATTAGGAAGGCCTTTGATACCATTGACTGGAAATTTATCTTCAAGGTTCTCTGTCAATTTGGTTTTAATGATGTTTTTATTAATAGGATTCACTCTTTGTTCACATCTTCTGATATTTCTATCCTTGTCAATGGATCCCCTAAAGGATATTTTAAATGAACCAAGGGTGTCTGACAAGGAGATCCTTTATCTTCCATCCTTTTTTTCAATTGCGGAAGACTATCTTAACAGACTTCTCTCTAATTTGGTTTATCAAAATAAGCTGAAACCGATCCAAGCTGCTCGAGGCCTTAATGCTCTGACCCATCTTCTTTATGCGGATGACATTATCCTCTTTATTAATGGAATAAAAAGAAATATTCTGAATCTTAATAATGCTTTATCTCATTATGAGGAGGTTTCAGGTCAAGCTGTCAGTTGGAACAAGTCTTTTATCTTATTTGGAAAAGGTTTCTCTGCCAACCGTAAAATCAACATCATTGAAAGCCTTGGCATTAAGGAAGGTATCTTAACTTTTACTTATTTAGGTGTTCCCTTATTTTGGGGAAGACCTAAAGCTGTGTATTTCTCTTTTGTGGTGGATCAGATTCTTCATCAACTCTCTTCCTAGAAGGGGAAATATCTTTCCATGGCTGGTAGGATTTTCCTTATCAAATCTACCATTATTTCCAAAATGGTTTACTCTCTAATGATTTACAAATGGCCATCCTCTCTTCTTAAAAGAATTAATTGTTACATTAAAAACTTTGTTTGGTCTGGCAGCACTGTTGAGAGAAATCTCGTCACTATCCCTTGGTCTACGTTCTGCAAACCGTTGGAAAAAGGGGGCCTCGACATTAAGAATATCAAGCTTTTTAATGATGTGCTTCAAGCCAAGCTCACTTGGAATTTGATCAATCAAAATACTAATGCCACCGAGTTTCTTAGAAAAAGATTCTTGGACAAGATTAAAAAAGGTAACTTGAGATATATTAGCTCCTCTATCTGGCCCTCCATCAGAGACTCTTTTCACAACATCATGCATAACTCTAGATGGCTGGTCAGTAAAAAATCCTCTTTGAATTTCTGGCTTGATAACTAGTCTGGCTCCCCCCTTATCTCCATGTTATCTCCACACTCCCCTCCTGACTCCATAAATCTCTCTATACAGGAGGTTATGAATGACCACTGTACCAATCTCCTGGAATCTATTATGCAAGTGGTTGATAGTCACACCTTCATTAATGCAGATGATTTACTAGTTTGGGAACCTTCTCATAATGGTATCTTGGATTCCAAGGCTTTCTATAATCATAATTTTTCTTCTTCTGAAAATATTTTTGGTTGGATCAAACATTTTGATAATCATTGGATCAAGCCCTCTAGACTTAATCTTATTTGGAGAATGTCCCATAATCATGTTCCTACCGAGGTTTTCCTTCAGACCTTTGGCATCCAACTTTGTTCTAAATGTCATATGTGTCATTAGCATAGAGAGGATACCAATCATCTTTTCCTATCACGTACTACTGTTTCTGCTCTCTGGAATTTTATTAATAACATGTTTTATTGCAAATGGATTTGTTCTGATTCAATTATTACTCATCTTAAATGTTGTGTGAAGATCAACGCCTCGAAGCAAATCAAGAATATTCTTCTTGTGGCTGTTGCCGAGCTCCTCTACATTATCTGGTATGATCGTAATGATATTTTACATAACATGCACTCACTCAATCTCAATGCAGGTCGTTCAAGAATTCTCACTACTATTAGGGATGCCACCTCGATTCAAAAATACTTTTGTAACAATTCTATTGAATAATTTGTGATTCTCAGATGTCTTCGGGTTTTCGGCCTCTACAAAAAACCACGTCAATCAATTGAGGTGTTCTGGAAAACCCCTATTCCTGGGTGGATCAAAATAAACGTGGATGGAGCTTCAAAATTGAACCCGGGTCCAGCAGGTTTTGGAGCTGTCTGCAGGGATTATCTGGGTCACTGTCATGGGTGCTTCTATAGAGGTTGCGCCAGCGCCACTTCCTTAGAAGCTGAGATGATGGCGGTGATCCAGGCTGTTGATATTATTCAAAGGAAGGGCTAGAATGACATTTGGATTAAAAACGACTTTACTTACATCGTCCAAGAAATTTGGAATGGCGTGGTCCACCTTTCCTGGACTCTTACATCTCGTTGGATGAGATGTATGGCCTCTCTTCGAGAAATTAGATATATTTCCACACATGACTACTGGGAAGCAAACATGGTGGATGATTCTCTTGCTAATAAAGGTATCAATCGGGAAGTTATGTGGTTTGATAATCTGTCGTTTGATCTTCTTCCTCTTTATGAAGGAGACTGTAATAAAATCCCATCTTTTAGACTTTTGTATTTCTCTTCTTTCTTTATTAATAAATTGTGTCTTGGTCTTTGACCAAGAAATTACCTTTAAAAAAAACCCAAGTGAGAGATGATTTTACCTAATTCCTATGTTATGTTTCATTTATAATAATTCCACACAGAACACCAACATAAATTAATCCCAAGAAAATATTACCACATCATTATTCCCATGATAAAGGGTCTACCACCAACATACTACACCCCACATCTTTTGAGTAACTAAGGAATAAATAAATAACCACCCAATCATGTTCCTAAAGAACTGTAGGAGGGTTTAAATTTATCAACACATAGATGAAATAGAAATCGAAATAGTTACTATATATATAGTAGTAATATATATAGTTTATATATATTTCATAGACCTATATTATCAAGGTATGTGAAGATGTATGTATCCATATACTTATAATAATACTGATGAATAGACCATGGCATAACTCAGACATCCCTAACCAGTCTAACGAGCCTATGTGCTCATATAATTGGGTATATGCCTTATATCCCAATAGAGTGAGAGATGCCATGAAACAACACATGGGATGTTGAGTGCGCCATCATGTCAAAATTCTAGTCATGGAATGTGGTGAGTAAATCACAATACTTATATAGTAACATTTTTGTGATACACCATGCTCAACACCTGATGTAAGGAATTTTGATATCTCCTTGCTCAACAATCTCATACCATCATACCACAACCTCTATAAAGGCATATATTAAATATAACTAGCAAGGGGAATTACCTCAAATCCATCTCTTATATCTACACCATATACATAATAAAGGCCTAATCATTTGGGTCATAATAGATAAGGAATAACCTCTTATTCATGTCTTTATCCATGTTTAATTCCCATTTAAAATATTACAGTTCGTATGAAGCATTTTATAAAGAAGAAATCAAGAGCATGACATTACAATTACTTGGGGTCATTCCATTTAAAACTAATTGATTTATTTTAAGAAAGAAAACCCATCATTAATTATCCATTTCACATTATCAGTTACATTTAACTCATTCAATTCATTAAAACATGGGAAACCCATATATAATCTCAATGGAGCCACTTAGATGGTGACATGTTAATCTAGGAAATTTCCCACTCTAGAAATTCCAACTATAAGTGGTCCAAACACCTAAGGGATGCCTTGGGTTCTATCAAATAATTATATATAAAGGGATATTACATTCTTGAACAATTCCAAAAGATATTTGGGAGTACCAAAATTTGAAAAAAAATCATATTGTCCCATTTCACCTAGATCATCCAATGGGTGACCATATAAGTTGCACACAACATGTGAACATTCAATCAAGGATCAACTAGTACATATGAGTCTGCAATGGTCAAATTTAAATACATAAATTCACTACTACATTTTATTAGATACTAGGATTATGCCATTTGATATGTTTATTTGCATTACTTTACTCACTGAATGATGCATTGGGTTGTGCTTAGTTAAGCATCTCTTTTCATATTGATTGTAGTATGTATTTTGTTGGTGTTTTCGTATTCTTGGAATGGTTTTTTTTTCAGGGAACTGGTACAGGGGCTCCAAAAACAGGTTCTTTTTTTTTTCTAAATATGCTCTTTAGTGGTGGTTTTAACCACCGCTAAATGTCGATATTTTTTCTATTAGCAGCAGTTTTAACCGCCGCTATAGTGGCCCATCTTCCGCGCATTTTTGCGGCGGTTATATTGTTTGTCACGACAGTTTTTCCTGGCAGGGTATTACTTTTTTTAGCAGTGTTTTTAACCGCCGCTAAAAAAATTAATCCCCTACCCAGAGAAACCGCCACAAAAAACAATATAACTGCTGTGAAAATGTGCCAACTATGATGGTTCTCATAAACCGTCGCTAAACCGCTTTAACCGCCGTAAATAGTTTCCCGACAGGCAATTTAGTGGCGGTTTTCAGAAACCGCCGCAGAATTGCAATTTTCTTGTAGTGTGGTGGTATAATATAAAGAAAGTGGTTGTTAAATATACATAAAAGTGCTTGATATTCCAACCAGTTAAGGTTGAATGATAGAAGTCCAAGGGGGTGATGCAATCATTACCTATACCAACATGTAAATCATAGAACATCACTATAAAATTTATCAAAATTATTCTAGAGACATCTAAAGGAAATAATTTGATATGGGTTATGGTGTATTATCTTATAAATACTACTTACTCACCATTCATGAAGAATTCTCACTCTAGCAACTTGCTAAGATATATATCAGAGAAGTGGTGAGGTTTCATGAAACACCATTATCGATTGTATCTTATTAATATTTAAGATTCACCTCAATGTTTTGGAGGAGTCTTCAGAATGAATTGAACATATAGTTGAACTTCAATGAGACATATCATCCTCATATGTATGGTTAATCTCAAAAAACACATTCAAACTTTGGAGGAAATGCTTAGAGCTTGCTCTGTGGACTTTAAAGAAGGTTAGGATCCACCCCTTCCTCTGATCGAGTCCCCATGAAACAATAATTTTCATTTCAGTATTCTAATGACTCTATATGAAGCCCTTTGTAGTAAGAACTATAGTGCTCCAACATGTTGTAATGAAGTTGGATAAAGGAATATATTGGGACTAGAACAAGAATAAGAGATGACAGAGAATGTTCAAACCATTCAACAACACATTAGAGTGGCACATAGTTGATAAAAGAGATATGCTGACAATCTTCGATGTGACCAGGAGTTTAAAGTTGGGGATAAAGTATTTCTTCAAATATCTTCATGGATGAGAGTTGTGAGGTTTGGAGAGAAGGGAAAGGTAAGTCCAATGTAAATTAGCCCTTTGTTATTCTTGATCACATTGGGGTTATGGCCTATCAACTTTCCCTTCCACCAAACCTATCTCAAGTACATAATGTGTTCCATATACCCTCTTGAGGTGACAAGGCTATCAGGTTGAGCATGAACCATGATATTGGGATGGCACGACCATCATACTTGAGTGACATGGTCATAGGGGCATGAGGTGTCAATGATGATGCAAATTAGAATATTTTATTGGTGATTGTCGCTCAACTATGATAGTCAAAGTACTAAATTGAGTCGTGTGCACACATTTTGAATTTGTAATGAGGTGGTTTTAACCACTCGTGTGGGTAGAGGCCCCCGCCGGTAGTGCGGCCTAGGACTTGTGATAGGAGTGCTTATCATAGAAAGCCACATGGAAGATGAGAAGCCTTCTGTCGATAGCGTTGAGGCTATCAGTTGAGGGCTAAGGCTCATCATGATTGAGGTCACAGGCCTAGATTTATTTTGAGGACATATATCGTTGTGTCTATGCTTATCAGTCTTTGAGCCGATGTGTGCTTTCAAACATGGGTCTAATGGACCAGATTGTATTGCTTGGATGTGTCTTCGGGACGTATGTACTTGTTAAGACATGAGGTGTCAACAGGAATGTGGTGCCTGTTTACTTTTGAGGTGGAACCTGAGGGTTCACCTGGACTGTATGACATCAGAGGTACCTTGGGTCATGGGCCAAGGACCTTCTCTCGACTTCTGGTATTCCAGCGTTGGCCAAGACAAGAAAGCTTCCTGGTGGCCGTTGAGCACTAGGGAAGCCCTTGTTTATTTACTCGATGTGTTGCTTTATTTATTTATTATATCACACCTTCTTGAACACATATGATAGGTATGCACCATCCGGTGGTATCCTACTGAGACTAGTTCTCACACCCTGCACGGGTCCTCTAGGACGCGTGTAGATTTTATGAATCTACGTTCAGGTAAAGGATCAGCCTCAGGAGATGGATCTTAGTAGCAGCTTGCATGGAGTTTGGCATAGGACGTTGGGGTTGTTCTTAGTTGGAGATTTTGTTTAGATTCCCTTTTCTGTATCAGCATGTTGCTTTGTACATGTATATAGCTACAGTGGTCAGCCATGGACAACCCTCTCTTGTATATTGACATGTATGGCCTCTTATGAAATGCATGTTTTGCTTGTTTGTTTTAAGAATAGCTATAAGTTTTGTGTTGGAATGCTGGCATGTTTATTTATCTCCACTGGTTCTGGTTATTTATTACTTCCACTATTTTTCGGTTATTGACCGTGCTTTCACTTTGCGGGTCTGGTTTGAGTCTTCATAGTCGTTTATTTTCTTCTTCCTATTATAAATTAGTACTCAGACCTGTATTATATCATCATAATATGGTATAGCCTCCTCACTATACCTCTTTACACCCTCACTGCTAGTCGATATCATTTGGCATTTAGGGAGGTGTGCCAAGGCTTAGTAACCCACCAGCTCGAAGGCACTATTTGGGTGGCTATTCGGGTAAGGACGCTACAAGTGGTACCAGTGAAGTTCTTGACTGGGATTTAGTAGTAGTGTTTGGCTGGCTACTAATGAGATCAAGACTGCCTTTTATTTTTTTGTTAATCTTACTATTTGGGATAAGGTAGGCTGGAGATTAGGTTGTGATTAGAACTGGATTTCAAACTCGTGTTTGGGTATATGCAGCCCCATGTACGAGGGATGAATTGAGTTACCTTGGTATCAAAGGGATTGATGAATGTGATATGCCACGATATGAAATTTTTTATGCCGTGTGATATATAAATATATATATGTGTGAAATTGCATGTGATGTGAAAGTTGGGTCTGGATCTTATAAGAGCAGGCACATGGTACAATGTGGGATTATTTTTATCACTAGGTTGGGTGACTTGCTTGTCGAAATTGAGGCAATGTTGGTTTTCAGGATGGGTTTGGATTGGGGTACTATTGATACTTGGCTCTGTTGAGGGTGAGTAAAGAGGCCATGAGGTCGGGATGTTGTGTGGTATGGTTACGGCGGGGGAGAGTAAGGGTAGAGAGGATGTACTGCCTTGTACCACTTTCCCTATTTGCGTTATATATATCTATTATATATATGGGTTTTCTGACCATTTATTGTATTCATCGGGTTCCTCTTGGACAGATCAGATGGAGCGTCAAGTGGGTGATGGATCAGTGTCGTAGGAGCACGAGCAGGTTGAGGCCTCTGAGGTTCAAGAAGAGCAGGTACATGCTTTGGTACAGGCATGGAAACCACCAGATTTTGTAGCGTTTGGGTCATGGCTCGACAGGAAACTCCGAGAGAGCCTGGTGTGAGTTCTCCGGGGCATCGACTAGGGTGCTCAGGGAGTAGATCCCTCCATGGCTTACCTTACTCGGGAGTTCTGGTCGCAACACTCCTCTCCTTTCTAGGGTGAGGGTGGACCTCAGGCTCCTAAAAATTGGATCGAGAGCATGCAGGTGATTTTTGAGCAGCTCGAGATGCCTCCAGGGTAGAGGGTCAAATTGGCTACGTACATGCTCAGAGGGCCAACTAAGTGCTGGTGGGACGTGCAAGTGAAATCTAGCAGACACGAGAGACAGGCCTAGATCGACTTTGAGGCTAGGTTATTTGAGAATTTCTTTCCAGAGACGCTGAGGGATGAAAGGGATCGGGAGTTCTTAAGCCTTCAGCATGACGACATGGCCATCATGAACTATGCAACGACGTTCACTGAATTGTCTCACTTCGCACCAGGCATGGTGAGCAATGACACCTCCAGGGTGAGGCGCTTCGAGGATGGTTTACGACATGTCATTCAGGTGTAGGTAAACATCTTTAGATTGACATCGTTCCCCGAGGCGGTGAACTAGACACTCATAGTAGAGGGAAACCTGATGGATAGGTCTTACTCAATCCAAGCAACGACTTTAGGTGATTTTGGTGGTGCCACTTTAGATGGTAGGAAACGAGGTGGGGAAGAGTTCCAACAAGGAAGTCAGGCTAAGGACTCGAGCAGACCACCTTGTTGTGGATCCTCTACAGTTTGCTTCCAGTGTGGGAAACCGGGAAATGTCCAGACTCAATGCGAATGGCCTCCGAAGGAGTGTCAGGAATGTGGATATGTCGGGCATCTCGAGAGGTTCTGCAGGAGGCCTTATCATTAAACCGGCGGTCGGGTTCAGGGAAGACACAAGATTATGAGGTTGGTTCAAGATTGGTACTAGGTGAGGGTAACTAGGGTTCAACTGCACGTGGTGGTCATGGAAGAGACAGTGGGACCCAGCACTGGGGTCAGTGGCTAGTGTCTGGAGAAACACTACAGGTAGGTCAGGCTTCAAGCAATCGTGTTTCAGGTCAGGTGCACATCATGGAGCTGTTAGGGGTTGAACAGGCTGGTGAGCCAACGACCGTCAGAAGTACGTTGCAGGCATGGTCGTGATTTTCTTTTCGTATGTTATGACATGGCCTGTTGAGGCATGTCTGCTTTTAGTGCACGCCTTACACATGCGGTATATGTGGGCGGACCAGAATTTGGTCAGTAGGATGGCATCATATTGAATGCGTTATATATATATATGAGGTGTGAGGCATGAGGTTCTATTCTTGAGCACTGTGGGTGCGAGATTTTGAGGTACTCAGCATCGTGAGAATCAATAGATGCGAGTTTTTGAGGTGCTTTGGCATCGGGGCATCGAGGATGCGAGCTACTTGAGGTGCGAGGCATATGGGCACCATGACACTGCGGTACTGGATTGAGGTGCGAGGCACCGGGTTTGATTTAAGAATCCGTTGAGATGCGGGACCTCGTAGTGTCATATGTGACACGGGCTCGAGGCGGGCACCGATGTAGTGCAGAGTGTGAATGGGTGTCTGGTATGACACCAGAGCACCTGATAAGGTGCATGAGTGATGATGCGTCACAAGAGGACCTTGGGTCCAAGTTAACCAAGCATGCTAGAAAAAAATCTCTTGATGCTAACTTAGTTAAGTCGACCCAAGAATTTCATTAGAATTCTCCGATAATTTAAAGTACTCTGACGAGGTCTAGACTAGTATTTTTGAACTATGGTTGAATTCTAAGTGATAAAAGGTGTTTGATGACTTAAAATTTTAAGTTGAGAGTTTTTATAACTTATGAATAAATATCATTTATGTTATTCTTCAATTGCTTGTTAATTTTATGTGGAACTTTCATAAATAATTAACCATGTTTGATAAAATAATTTACGCATTAAATATGTTTATATAAGATATTTTATTTTATCCTTTATATACTTGTTAATTACTTTATGTGAAAACTTGTATAAATAATTAACATTACCCAATAAAATATATCTTATACACTATTTTATTTATCTAAGCATGCTTATTAATTTATTTATAATATGTGATCACGTTTAATCATCCAAATAAACCATGCATCTCATAAATAAATAAAAAATCATGCAATGATAAAATAAAATAAAGACGTGAAATTATCATAAGCTTTATATATTGGTTGATTTATCAAGTGATGATAAACCAATCTACACCCAAGGAGAAATAAATCCTTAAGCCTTATCTTGGATTGAGTTGCAACATCCATGTGCATCTCCCTGTTTGGATTCATTCTTGACTCGAGTCCTCAACTATCTCCTATAACTAGGAACTTCATCCACTACAAACGTATACTCACATGAAAGTGAGGGGTACCAAGGTTTTAGGACTACATTAAATAAACCTTGTACATACAAAATCATGCATAATAAAGGAGGAAGAAATGATTCATAGATCATCATACTTAATTAAATAAAAATTAACACATAAAAAACATGTAATAAATAATAAAATTAAATAAATTCAGCATACACAGGTCAGTCAAAGCTCATGATCATTCACAATAAGCAATGACAAGAACATTTAACATTGCTAGTATTCATTTACTATTTCCTTTTAATATAAATTTGCATCAATTAATAAATTAAAAAACAAATTAACAAAATAATTCTTTATTTTAAAATCTACCCAATTGTTGGTCCTTGAGAAGTTTTAAGAATCACATCAATTATTATAAAATAAATTTAATTTTTTAAATCTAAAATAATTAAGTGCACAACATGTGATTCAAAGGCCACACGAGGTGTACTTCCAGTTATAATATTACATCCAATTTCTAGAAATTTAATATATAACACAACGTTTGCGCCGTTTATCGCGTACTACACAACATGTAAGCCACGGTGTGTCGTTACATACACAACATGTTAACTGTATAGTCAAATCACATAGTCTTCACGGCATGTATGACCGCATGACATGTCATTAATGTACGAAATGTATACCACTGGAAACCCACGTGTAGTACATAACGTATAATGGATGATTACACATCATGTATTGTCAATCAATATGCTATGAGAAATTACACAGTGTGTTGACCCACATGACACACTAAGTACTCTGTGTGTACCTTGTGTGGGGTGAAACATGTCACACGACATATGCGCCAACTACGTGTAATGTAGTTTGTGTATTGTTGAGTTCGGGGTTAGAAGACAATACGTGACATGTAATGACGTCACGTATTAACCCACACAACGCACCATAAAATACACAGTGTGTACCTTGTGTGGGGGTTACATGACATGTATTGTCCCACTACATGTCATGTATTTCCATTCAACTCGCATTCCGCACTGGAAACCAATAGTCATCATGCAATGATACTACGTATTGACCCACACGACGCACAATGATTTATGTGGTGTGTGGATTGCGAGAAAAAAAAACTCATTACAGGGCATGTACTTTTCCATTACACACTGTGTAACCAGGTCATGCATCCAATGACCTTGGCTCCTCCAAATGAATTCTACAAGCGTTCTTCACACATTTTGGCCCATTCTTGGCCATACAATGTCAGATTAATGTGTTGTTTAGACCTCAAAACAGAAATATGAACATGAAAACTAGCAAACTAATGCATGAAATTTATCAAATAAATTATAAATGATTATAAATTAAAATCTAACCCTTCTGATGCCACTTTTGAAGATTCCAAGACGCAACAAAAGCATTGGGCGGGCACCCAATTTTGTTTTTTTGTCCATATCAACAGATAAATCCAAACTAGATGAATGCACTCTGGAATCTCATAGAAATTACCAGACACGTTTAATTTATAATTAATTTAAAAATAGAATTAACTCGATTGTAATAGTCTTCTTGATCAAATTTCCATCATTGTTCTTGTTCTGTTGTCGTTGCGATGGAGAATTCATGCGAGTATTCTTCTAGACATATCCACATGTACTCCAGGAATCTCTGAACAACATTATTGATATCTCAAGTGCTAGCATGGATGAATATTTTTTCATTGTTCGTCGTCAATCACAACAAAATCATTTTGTTCTCTCTAGGTTATCGAGAGAGGAAGGATAAATTTCTCTCTAGGACTTGAGAGAATTCTAGAGAATGTCTCCATTGTGTCAATACACCCCCCTCATGAAAAATGATATATTTTGAAATGTATACTTAGGATTAAATAATGATAATTCCGAAAAGGTTCTTATCATATTATTTAATCTAAGTAAAACCCCATGTCAAGTAACAATAATAATTCCATTATTATTATATCTCATGGCATGTGTTTATTCTAATATCATTTATCAAATAGATTATGTCACATAAATGACTTATTTTAAAGGTATTTTTCATTTAATTTTTATTATTTCTTTGTTTTGGGGGTTTCCCATGCATTTTTTGGGGAATGGGTGATTTTTCATGATTTGGTCCAAACCGTGAGCTCATTTCCAGATTTAAAACCCAATTTTGTTTCTTTTATAACTCTTTCATTTTTTAATATTTTGCACCCATTACACTTTCAAAATGGCCTCCCATAACCCCTATTAACACCACCATATTAATTTGGACCCTTTAGGAATCCATAATCACGGTGGATTAGGGTTTTTATTTAAGGAATTGGGCCAGCCCGAAAGCTCATTTCTAGTTTTAAAAATAAATTTTGTTTATTTAATAACTTATTAATTTTTTACAATTTCAGTGATTCCACCTCCCACTCGAATCCAACTTCCCTAGGAACGACCCTAGCTTCACTTATCCCTCTTTGGAGCTCATTTCCATCGTGGATTAGGGCAAATCTTCTCAAGCTTTCTCAAATCGTCCATATTTGAAGAGGTAATTTGTTTCCATCATAATTCCTTCATTTCTCACTTGTTTCCCCTCATTCTATTTCCTACATGACCTCATCATACTTGTTTGAATGTCACCTGAATTTTTGGCATTTTGGAAATTCAGATACTGGTGTATTTGGGGATATTTCTTCAAGATCCCTCAAGTAAGTGGGTTTCCATCCTTCTTGCTCCCATTTTCTTAGGGTTTCATCCCTTATTCTTGAAGTTCTTAATGTCCAGAAAGTAGGTTTTAGAAATTAGGGTTTGATCTTGTGTTTCATGGTCTGAAATTATGGTTTTAGGTCTGTTTTACCTTCCTTGAGGTGTGGCGATGGTGCGTTTGAGTTTTCGCACAAAGGATTCAAGGGTTTTCATTACTTTGGTAGGTGATTCCATTGTGTTTGCAATATTTTTGACCTATTTGATGTGTTTATGATATTTTCATGTTTATTTCATTTGAATATTTCTAAAAAAATTGGTTTTAGTGGCGTTTGTAAGGCAAGTGAATTTTAAGTGCCAATTTATGTGAAATTAGGGGTTTTTCATATAAATATTTTATTGGTTCATTTGGGGCTACCCTATCATTACTTAGTTGATTTTGTTGAACTATATTAGGGCTGAAAATCATGTTTTTAATGTTTATACTCTCTGGTTGTTGCTGTGAAAGTTTGTTTAAATGTCATTTGTGAAGCAAATGGACTTTAAGTGCCATGTTTGTGTGAAAATGGGTGTTTTTAAAAGATACAACTTCTTGGTTTATATGGGGATGCCCCATAACTGAATTTTTGGTTTCATTGAAGAGCATTGAACTTCCATTTTTGTTTTGGTGACTTAAAAGTGTGTACATGGTGTGCAAAGTGGATATTTCAAAGAGTTTTGGGTGAAAAACAAGGAAAGATTTTGAGAAGTTGTTTATTGAAAATCAAAATGCTTTGTTGCGTGTTTTAAGTGGAATAAAATGTGTGTATCTACTGTATTGTTTTTGTTTGACAATTATTGGTGTTTTTATATGCAAAGTAATGTGTTTTTCTTGCTGAAATTGTTTGACCACAAATGGGGAAGCCCGGGTATCTAGGTGGACGGATATGTACTAGTACGGCTAGTGAACCGGATGGGTTTTGTCCTTATTTCACTGAGAAAATGGATAATGACAACTCTAAATAAACTATATTGATGATGATGGGGGACCAATAGGTTATGAGTATATTCCCTAATAGTTTCTTGTGCATGTGAACGTATTTTTCTATGGTTACTTTACACCGAGGTACGAGGTGCATAGGGCCCGAGACTATCTAGTTGCCTAGGGGTGTTCCCAATTTTGGTGATCATTGGATTTGTGGTATTTACCCTTGTCTTAGGATGTGTTTGGATATTATTTACAGTATCTAACATTCCTTATTTAAATGTGTTAACATTCTGAAAGTTTTAGTTTGAAAAATGTTTTCAATTGAAAATTGCATTTCTTGGAATTTATCACCACTTTTCTTTACATATTAAAACTGCTTGCTTTTTCACCTTGTATTGCATTCACTTTGGAATCTTTGGGTGGTATCCTATTGGGATTAGGATCAAACCCTACTTACACCCCTTAGGTGTAAGTAGACTTGGTTGTGTTTGACTCGGGTAAAGGTAAAGCCTTAGGTGAAGGCAGTTCGGGTCGTTAGACCCCTCCTGCGGTGTGGTGTTGTAGAGACGGCTCGGGGGTGACGACCCCCTTATCATGTGGAGTCTTTGTGGATGTCTTGATGCTGTCTTTATTTTTATTTGGAACTCTTTTACTGTATTTAAAGCCATGTATTCAGATCTGGTTTTGTTAAATCTTGTTTGGCATGAAAATTTCAGATTCTTATTATTGATTGTTTTTAATGTTTTATGCTTTCATACTCAGGTAAATCGTTCCCAAACCTAATTTAGTGATACCTGGTGACGCACGCCTATCGCGGGGAGTGGACAAAAACAATTATATTTTTTCCTAGTGCAGCACAGTGGTTGACCAGGGTCGTCTCTCTTAAGGAGCCTTTCAGTGTGTTCAATTACTTTATTCTATATTACCTAATCTATATCTTTTTGATATTTTGTTATTTAATAAAAGTGATTAAAATATTTTTGGGTTTTTGATAATTAAAATAATGACATGAAAAATTTTAATTTAAACTATCATGCAAATCTAAATAGAATGAGTTAATAAGAAAGAACTTGGTTTTGAGGTTTAGTCTTGGATTCAATCATTATTCTCTTTTATATGTTGATTTTAGTTTGATAATCCAAACATGAAATCTCATATTTGAATCACTACTCTTTTCCAAAATATAAATAGTTTGATTTTCATGTCATTGGGGTCCGTCACCCAATAGGGAACATTCGCCTCACCAATGCATGATACTCAAATCTACCACAAACAATAAAACAAACATTAAAGAAAATTTATGAATATTTGGACCTCCCCCCAATCCAAGCCTCGAGTTAGCCTCTCATTTCCGAGAGTATGAGATTACTTGGTGGATTGGGTGTAGGAAGATAGAGAGATGTAGAGAGAGAGAGAGAGAAAGAAAAGAAGAAAAATGGATGGAGAAACACAAATGCATGGATTAATAAAATTAGAATATAAATTACAATTGAAAATAAAACTAAAATAAAACTAAAATTAAAATTAAATAAAAAGAATAAATGAGGGGGTAAATAGAAGAGCAGCAGTGACCCATGTCCTTGTGGGATCTCTCCTTGGCTTTGGGTGTCGAGCTGAGGGTTTTGGAAGGAGGAGAGGGCCTCCTTTTATAGGTAGATTTACGTCCCCCGAAAGTTTGCGCATTGTTGGACCCTTAAATGGACGATTCACGCGTGTACCCCTTCTTAAATACTGTTCATAAATGTGTTTTCCGTTCACCCTCCAAGTTACAGCTCATTTGGACCCTAGATGAAGGAGTTATGAATTTTTCATTGAAGGATTCTTTTTCTGGACGAAGCTTCCAGGAAAGTTCCTCCAAAAGTATGTCATTCAATAGCCGCCTTAATGGATTCCAAACTCCATGTAATTTATTTTGTGAACGCCTATTTGAGTCCTATTTACTCCCCAAGTGGAATAAACGTATTTGAAGGTGTGTAGGACGAGTTGTTGTTCCATTACAGTGGTGTAGTGCACGCTGTCTGCCTGGAAAAATGTCAAACTTCAATGAATTTTTAGGACCACTAGATGGCCGAATCAGCTCCTGGTCCAGAAGACAAAGATAAAGGAAATAAAATCAGGATTATAAAAAAATTATATTAACTGAATTTGAAATTATATTTTTTTTATGAAATGACAAAAATACCCTTGTGTTGAAAATCTGTCAAAAAATCCAGAATTATGCACATTTCACAATTTTGCTCATTTTCATTCTAAAACTCAAAATACCCATTATTTTAATAAAACAATGAAACACATGGGTTTTATCATATAAAAACATTAATAAAGACTCATTATTTGATAAAAAATATGCACGTAAATTTGCTCTGTCACCTGGGCACTTGTGCCAGCCTGTGGGGATAGGGAACACCCTTTGGGCCTTGTCATGAGCTGGATTTGGTGCCGGTACTAGTGGCGACCATATTCGGTTCGTGACAGATTAATTAATATTTATTTAAATGATATTAAATATATCATTTTTATCAGATCATTAAACTCAACTCATATTCTCTCATACATAAATTTATTCTTAAGCTTAAATTTAATAGAATTTGATGAAATTAAGGACACACTTGGTGTGTAACCCTCTAAACCCCTTTTTTAAATGCAATAAGTGAACTCATCTAAAGTCCATGATCACCATCTAGCAACACATCAAGGCACCCATAAAGAATGAAGTTAGTATAGCAACTACAACAACCTTCCTATGAACGCTGCTGTTTAATATAATACTTTGTTAACCGATATCTCATCAAGATGGATACATACTTTTTAGGTCCTTAAGGCACCTAGAGGGGGGGGGGGTGAATCTAAGTGTGAGTATTTTAAAACTTTTTGGCCCTCTTTTACTTATTTACCTCTTTGGATCTTGTTCACACATGGGCAGGAACTATGCTGAATCCGTTTCTTGATTACCACTTTACTTGACTAGCCCCTTTATCGAGTATTATCAATGGTTGATTTTACCCACTTCATTAAATTGTTTCATATAGAGAGTAAGTAAGACAGGTGGATTTTTACTTGGTTCACCACTACAAGCTAATCCAAGGAGCATGCAATCAATAATGCTTTGATGCACCCAAATCCACTAAAATCCCTGTTTTTTGTGTGGGGTTTAGGCTAGGTCACTCCTGTCTAGGGACACTCCCCTTATAATGGGTATTGGGTTGCCTACTGTTATCCAAGGAACACTTCTCGCACTTCCTCTGTCACAAACCAGCCCGAGTACCCCAGTAACCCAATAATCGAGTCAATCCTAACATAGCCCGAAGGGTGTTCCCGATCCCCAGAGTTTGGCGATTAACACCTAGCATCATACAATATGAAAATGGGAACGAATTTTCCACAAATACAACAGAAGAAAAATAAACAAGTCGGTATGCATACAAAAGAAACTCAACTGGGAGAAGTGTACCGAAAGTCAAACAGGTGTAACAACCCAAAGTACTACAACAAAATACCAGAAAACAGGAAAAACTGCCCAATCCCCAACAAATGTAACTCAAAATCCACGGATCAACACCTAGATCCACCTTCAAGTGGTGTTTTTCCATTGCTTGAACATGGAAGGAGATAATCTACAAACACACGAAGGCAAAGGTAGGATGTGAGCTAAAAAGCCCAGTAGGGTCTCACCAAGGATTCCAAACATATGTCAACATTTAATTAACCAAAAAGAGCTTTCAATTTTAAATAAACAACTTTGGTATTTCAAAAGAATATTTAAATAAATCATGTCTTACATTTCAAATGATGGAAATACTTTCAAAAAAAACTTCACATTTCAGTTGATGGAATATTTCTAAAACAATGGATTAAATAAACATTTTATATAAAACAATTTATATAAATTCAGGAGGCATGTGAAACAGTTTACAAACATTGACATACATTTATATCTTGATTATAAATAGGCGAGAAACATGGTCATTTTCCAGGAGGCACGATAGTACCAGGTTATGTGATCCTCACACTCATGTGATAATAACCTCAATGTGTACACACGTCCCTCGACACTGGCAAGAGATGACTCGTCAACATCCCACTGGGGAATTCGATTTGCATGTTCTCTATTAAACAACAATGATGAGAAATTTATTCTAAAAACAGTTTAAAATACAATTCATTTCATTCTCTCATTTCAAATAATGCTAATTCATCGTATGTGGCTACTGATCACTCATACTCAGAGCGTGACATAGACATTTTTCTCAAATGACACATACATGATGCCTCCATGAATTGTACGCACTCTGGAAGATGACACATACGTGGCTGTGGGATGACTCATACGTAGATGACACTTAGACATTTTCCAGAATCGGCTTCTCGACAAGAATTTATTCCAGAATCGATCCAAATTACTTCCATCCTTCATGGAACATCCCATGAACTTCTCTAAGGGTGACATATGATTATCGTGGGATTCATGCACCTCAATCCCTTCATCCTTTGCCTTTGTCAAAAAATCCATCAATACAAACAATCAAGATCCATTTTTCAACAACTACAAATCAGCCTTGACATGTCACCTTTGTGAGTCCTAAGGACGAATCCATAACAATCCTCCAAGCATCACTCAGTCGTCTCTCTTATGTATTGTCAATAAACCGTGTATCTGGTCATCTTCCTTAAGTATTTTCAATAAATCCAACATAAATCCATAGGGTTGTCAACAATACTTGTGTCATCACCTTATATGCTCGATTTATCTTTCTTTGAATTTCCTAAATGAACTCATCTATAAACTACAATGGCCATGGATTTCGTCCAGACTATTCCATTTCAATCAAACAACCAAAAATATCTTCTTCCATTAATATGAAATTGACAAATTATTTTTTGACCATTCAATTAATGGCATATCACTTATAACACACTTAATATATGTTACCTCACCACGAGCATATGTAATCACGGTTTTCATTCATACACCAAAGTATGTGATTCATGATACACATTAATAATAATCTCAAGTAGAAAAATCAAGACACATGCCAGCAGATAAGAATATCCAATGACACATCAAACATATAGAATCCCTATTGGTGAGTCTGTCTTTATGACCTCCCTTTTTGAAGATCACCAAGTTTGAACTTCATACGAAGAAGTCTCGATGCATATGAGTCACCAACACCTGCTAAACAAACAACATGTATCCCGTCAAAGAGATATATCTCGACCATGAGACATATTTACGTAAGAATACTATCATATAATCATTGGGTTCTCATTATAGTAGGGAACTGGCTAAACATTATCACATTAATTTTATGTGCAAGAACAATAAATATGTAATAAGGATAAATATATATATCCAAGTAATCGAAAGTAAAAAGTCGATTGATTCTAGGGCACCAACACAAAATCACATCTAACAACAATCCCATTATAAAACAAACAGGAAAAATAAAGATTGGAGATCAACCACAATAAATAACAATCCGGGCTCTCGCGCCCTGCCCCATCTCGTCTTGTCGGTCCTTACCAGGACTATCTGACAGACTACTCAAGAAGCACTAGTGGCTCGATCCCATATTTATTGCAAGTCACCACAGGGGCTGGATCCCACTGTACAGCTCTCAAGTTGCACCTCGTTCACTCAGATGGTACATCAAAACCATCATCAACAAACAAATAAGAGTTGGCCAACTCTATTTTATGCAGCATGCTATCACCTCCCAGGGGTCGGTCACCATCCCACCTAGTGCCTCATCGTCCAACGCTAGGCGTCTAGACGCCCATGGGGAAAAGCAAATCTAGGAAGAATCATATCCCAACTGGGAAAACAATGATGTATGCGACCTCACAAATAAGAGTATGCATGCTCCTCGAGTCAAACATCAATCCTGAAGGTCATCCTAAATGTCACCTGCCATGAGCATTGATATTCCATTAAGAGTTCTGTCACACAGACTCGCCACCACTCAAGTTACGTGCCCAGTCACTGTCTCGTATGGCATAAGCCAACATTGGTTGGGAGGGAACTCACCATCCTCCTCTCAATAGAACAAGAGGCAACTCACATTTCATTTTCTATCTCTGGATCCATGCCAAGGATCATCATGACACTAAGACTGCTACTCATAAATCTGGCATAAGTTGTCAGGCATAGAATAAGGGGACTAATTCCCACCTCAACCACTGAGGACAATCATGAGGGCTCTCCCATAAGGATCTAAGGAGGCCATACATCCCATAAAAAATGTCAAGGGATGACCAAAGGCCAACGGTAATCAATTCACTCTTTACTCGGTCAATCTCATGTCTCACAACCATTCCAAGGGTATCCCAAGGTTCCTATGGATCTACACTAAAAAGGGAAAATATACAACATCACAATACAATCTAACCAACCCATCAATCAAGGGAAGGATTCTCTTATGGTTCTTATGTAACCATGAAATGAGGGATAACATAACAGACAACCATGATGACAAAGATTACACAAGCATACATGCTTTTAAAAACAAGGATTAACCCTCGCAAAGTCAAACAGATCAAAACAAGTATCAAAACAAGCCCTCATGGATTTCCTTTAAAACACTATTCTGAAACCTCTTTACGACCCATTGAGGAAAGGGTATCACGTGTCGGCTTACTCACACTAAACCCTTGGCCAAAATACCATAAAAACTCTTAGGAAAACCCATCTTTTCTTTTGAAGATATCATTTCAAAACCATCACTTAAAATCACCACTTTCATTTTAAAATCCCATTTAAAACTGTTCTTTAAAAACCAAACCATTTTCCTTAAGAAAAGCCCTAACTCGAAACCATTTCCTTTAAAAAAATCCCATTTTAAAGAAAATGACCATTTCCCCTTGAAAATCATGTCAAACCATTCACGCCACCAAACAAAACCATAATTTGGGCCACCGTCACTCGTTCGACCAAGGCACCACCAATGAACCATTTAGCACGTTATACGGTCTTTGTTGACTGTTAAGATGACACGAGCCCGTCCCAAATTATGGGGTGAGATCACACGATATCATGCCACATGTCACATTCCAAGAATAATAATTATGAACATAAAAACTGTAAAAATAATCCAAATAATCAAGAGACTCAGTAATGTGAAGGCCATCTCCCTCAATCACATGATCCAAAACATAATCCAAGTCTATACCAACCACCAACGAACCCATGAGCACCCGCCTCATCCATAAATCATCTCAAATTAACGACCAAAACATTTTAAGAAAAAACCCTCAACAAGCATAACCATCACCAAACTCATTGGGCGGCTCCATGACATCGAAACCACAAGCAATGAGGTGTGATCCACTCCAAACATACACCTGAGTCTATGACATATGAAAGACCCAATTTGACAACTCAAATCATTGATTAATCTCATCCAAAATCACCAAAACCAAAGGAATGCCCACCGGACAACATACTCCAAGACAAACATTGCACAACGGCGAGCAAACACCCCTCTCAAGCCTCCTCACCACACATGTAAGCCCCATGATTCTGATGTGATTCTGATAGGAACTTATGAGTTGGATGTAGTTAAAGGGTATTTCTATCTTTTTAAGGGATAGTTTATTCAGAGTTCTGTTGTGGGGAGATATTGTTAGGGGAAAGGATAAATTCTTAAGTGAGGGAGAGACGATTTTAGGACCACGTGGGTAGGGGAATTTGCTATAAATAAAGAAGCAGGGAGTGAGAGAGGGCAGAAGAAAGTATTATGGGAAATCGGCCTTTTGGCTTGGACTCGGCTTAGGCTTGGGTGGGAGTGAAAACTCCCGAAGTGTTCTCCATCCCCTTATCCTTCCATTCATTTTCTTCAACTCTTTGTAATCCTCTATGTCGTTTCTTGCTTAAATATAAAGTGTTAGTCCTCGGTGTTTATCAATTGGTCCGGTCTGCCGACCTCCATCTTAGGATGAGCTCAAACGAACGAGGCAGCCAACTGTTTTCTTCCCAGTTCCCCTCAGACACACGGTCTGCTTCCCACTTTCTCCGTTGTTTTTTCGTATCCAGGAGACCCTTACTATTTCTGTCTCGGACTCAGACTGCCACCCACTAGTCACCTTCAACTACTTCACGTTCGACGAGGTGATCTGAGCGACCAGAGGGACTTCACTGGGCAGCGGCACTTTCAGCCATCTCGGTCATCTCCGTCATCCCACATTATGATCCGGTGCGCAAAGCCAGGCCACGTCCGACGATTCTATGATGCGGTATCGGGCTCTTTGCCCCGTAAGTATCCCCTGATCCATCCTTTTTCTCTGGCCTGCTTCCAGCTCATTGCTGCTCACTATGAAAAAAGAAAAAAAATATATATACAAAAAAAAATAGAGGGGCGAGTCTCCGACTTTGGCCAGACAAAAAAAAATATATAAACCAAAATAAAACCATGTGTCCCGATATTTTTTCCTTTTAGCCGGTCAAGCCGCGCACAGTGCCCAATGCCTGTCTACTATCAAACTCCCTCCCTGTTTTTTTTCACACCACCGCCAACGGGTACAGATTCAATGGAGACTCGAAAGCAAAATCGTCAGGATGACATTGATCGACGACTGGGCCACCTTGAAACTCTTGTCTCCAACCTGATGTCGGAAATAGAGACTATTACTGTGACACATCAACAGAATTGGGAGCACGAATGCTTGTAGTTGTCTGAATGCCGCAAGGAACAAGCTGAATTGTGCACCTACATTACCGGTGTTCTGCACTGCCTGGAGAAGGCGCCACAACTGGCAGCAGAACCCCCACCAACTTGCACTACGCCTTCACCTTCGCACACCGTAGTACGAGCGTCTTCAGCAAACCCGGGGAGGACACTTGCCTCCCCGCACTCCCCACCGACGTGGGTACCGATCAACACCCAACTGCCAAATGGGTGGACCTTCCGGTGTTCAATGGAAGGGACCCAGGGGATGGATCACACGCTCCGAGCTTTACTTTCACATCAATCAGACGTCGGACAATGTTAAGGTACCACTTGCGCAGATTAGTATGGAAGGGGTTGCGGTCCATTGGTTCAACATAGTGTAGGAGGTTTATCCAGGAGAGTCGTGGGAAACTTTCAAAGAGCAGGTCATGGAACGCTTTAGCAGGCTCAAGATCCAAAATCCTTATGCAGAACTAACTGCACTACAACAGACCGGGTCGGTTCATAAATATATTGAGCAATTCGAATATCTAGCATTTTTACTTCATCGTCAGCCCAAGCTGCAATACGTCGGGTCTTTCTTGCATGGACTCTAAGAGGACATTCATAGTTGGGTTCACATCCACAACCCTGAGACTCACCTTCAGGTTATGCGCTTAGCTTGGCATGTGGAGCTTACTTTCACAGGCAGTGTGGGAACCAAGTACCGCAGCGGTGGGTCGTCGACTCCTTGTCGGGTGCACGACGCTAAACTATGGCGACCACCAGGCCATTCAGAGACTTCATTGTTGATTGGGACTCATCCCCAACCGCTACGACGAGGGGAGGGTGGTGGGAATAGAAGTTCGTCGGGAGCCTCCAACTCAGACACGTCCTGGAGGGCACGACACTCAACACCTAACAAACCAAGAATGGGAATACCGTCGGAGCAAAGGCCTATGTTTCAAGTGTGGGAAGCCCTTTAGCCCCATGAATCGTTGTGCCGATCCCAAACTACAAGGTGGTGCTGTTGGGAGAAGATATAAACGACGTTAATGATCCTCTTTTTCAGTCATGAGGAAAAGACTGTTTTTGGGGGTGATGAATAATAGGAACTTATGAGCTGGTGGTGGTTAAGGGGTATTTTTGTCTTAGTAAGGGATAGTTTGTTGGGAGTTCTGTTGTGGGGGGATATTGTTAGGGGAAAGGGGAAATTGTTAGGTAGTTAAGGGAGAGATGTTTTAGGACCACGTGGGTAGGGGAATTTGTTATAAATAAAGGAGTAGGGGGTGAGAGAGGGCGGGAGAAAGTATTCTGGGAAATCATCCTTTTGGCTTGGACTCAGCTTAGGCTTGGGCGGGAGTGAAAACTCCCGAAGTTTTCTCCATCCCCTTCTTATTCCATTCCTTTTCTTCAACTCTTTTTAATCCTCTCTGTCGTTTCTTGCTTAAATATAAAGTGTTAGTCCTCAGTGTTTATCAATAGGTTCAATCGTCCGACCTCCATCCTGGGATGAGCTCAATTGAACGAGGTGGCCAACTGTTTTATTCCCGGTTCCCCTCAGACGCGTGGCCTGCTTCCATCTTCCGCAACTGTTTTTTCATAACTAGGAGACCCTTACTATTTCCATCTCCGACTCGGACTACCATCCATTCGTCTCCTTTAACTACTTCACATTCAACGAGGCGATCTGAGCGACTGAAGGGACTTCACCGAGCAGCGACACTTTTGGTCGTCTCTATCGTCTCCGCCATCCTACATTATGATTCGGTGAGCACGATCAGGCCACATCCGATGATTCTATGTTGCAATATCAGGATCTTTGCCCTGTAAGTATCCCCTGCTCCCGCCTTTTTCTCTAGCGTGCTTCCAGCTCATTGTTGCACACTACGACAAAAGAAAATAAAAGATCTACAAAAAAAACAGAGGGTCGAGACCGACTTTGGCCGGACGAAAAAAATATATAAACAGAAAAACGATGTGTCCTGATATTTTTTTCTTTTAGCCTGTCAAGCCGCGCACAATGCCCAACGCCTGTCTACTACCAAACTCCCGCCCTGTTTTTTTTTCACACAACTGCCAACGAGTACAGAACTGTTGGAGACTCAGAAGAAAAATCTTCAGGATGACATCGATCAACGACTGGACCACCTCAAAACTATTTTCTACAGCCTGACGTTGGGAATAGAGACTATCACTGTGATACATCAGCAGACCTGGGAGCAGGAACGCTTGCAGTTGTCCGAATGCCACAAGGAACAAGCTGAATTGTATACCTACATTACCAGTGTTCTTCACCGCCTGGAGAAGGCGCCACAGCTGGCAATAAAACCCCTGCCATCTTTCACTGCGCCTTCAGCTTCGCACACCGTAGACACGGGCGTCTTCAACAAACCCGGGGAGGACACTTGCCTCCCTGCACTCCCCACCGACGTGGGTACCGATCAACACCCAACTGCCAAACGGGTGGACCTTCCGATGTTCGATGGCAGGGACCCTAGGGGATGGATCACACGCACCGAGCTTTACTTTCGCATCAATCAGATGTCGGACAATGTTAAGGTACCACTTGTGCAGATTAGTATGGAAGGGGTTGCGGTCCATTGGTTCAACATAGTGCAGGAGGTTCATCTAGGAGAGTCATGGGCAGCTTTCAAAGAGCAGCTCATGGAATGCTTTAGCGGGCTCAAGATCCAAAATCCTTATGAGGAACTAGTTGCACTATAGCAAACCGGGTCGGTTCATGAATATATTGGGCAATTCAAATATCTAGCGTTTTTACTTCCCCGCCAGCCCAATCCGCAATACGTTTGGTATTTCGTGCATGGACTCCAAGAGGACATTCGCATTTGGGTTTGCATCCACAACCCTAAGACTCGCCTGCAAGTTATGCACTTAGCTCGACATGTGGAACTTGCTTTCACGGGCAGTGTGGGCACCCAGTACCGCAGCGGTAGGTCGTCGACTCCTCGTCGGGTGCACGACGCTAAACTATGGCAGCCACCAGACCATTTAGAGACTCGACTGTTGACTGGGACCCATCCCCAACTGCTCAGATGAGGGGAGGGTAGTGGGATAGAAGTTCGCCAGGAACCTCCAACTCAGACACGTCATGGCGGGCGCAACACTCGACACTTATCAAACCAAGAATGGGAGGACCGCCGAAGCAAAGGCTTGTGGTTTTAGGTGTGGGCAGCCCTTTAGCCCCATGCATCGTTGTGTTGATCCCAAACTATGGGTGGTGCTATTGGGCGAAGATATAGACGACGCTAATGATCCTCTTTTTAAGTCTTGAGGACAAGACTGTTTTAGGGGGTGATGAATGATAGGAACTTATGAGGTGGAGGTGGTTAAGGGGTATTTTTGTCTTAGTAAGGGATAGTTTGTTGGGAGTTCTTTTGTGGGGAGATATTGTTAGGCAGTTAAGGGAGAGACGGTTTTAGGACCACGTGGGTCATGGAATTTGTTATAAATAAAGAATTAGGGGGTGAGAGAGGATAGGATAAAGTATTCTGGGAAATCGTCCTTTTGGCTTGGACTCAGTTTAGGCTTGGGAGGGAGTGAAAACTCCCAAAGTGTTCTACATCCACTTCTCCTTCCATTCCTTTTCTTCAACCCTTTGTAATCCTATATGTCATTTCTTCCTTAAATATAAAGTGTTAGACCTCACTGTTTATCAATTGGTCCGGTCTGCCGACCTCCATCCTGGGACGAGCTCAATTGAACGAGGTTCCCAACTGCTTTCTTCCAGGTTCCCCTCGGACGCACAACCTGCTTCCCTCTTCCACTACTGTTTTTTCGTATTTAGGAAACCCTTAATATTTCTATCTCCAGCTCAGACTATAACCCATTCATCGCCTTCAACTACTTCACGTTCGATGAGGCAATCCGAGCGACCGAAGGGACTTCACCGGGCGGCAACACTTTCGGTCGTCTCTATTGTCTCCGCTATCCCACGTTATGATCCAGTGCGCATGGCCAGGCCACGTCTGACGATTCTATGTTGTGGTATCAGGATCTGCCCCGTAAGTATCCCCTGCTCCCGCATTTTTCTCTGGTGTTCTTCCAACTCATTTTTTCCCACTACGACAAGAAAAAAAAGATATTAAAAAAAACAGAGGGGCGAGTCTCCGACTTTGGCCGGACGAAAAATATATAAACCAAAAAAAATTGTGGGTCCCGATATTTTTTTCTTTTAGCCGGTCAAGCCGTGCACAGTGCCCAACGCCTGTCTACTACCAAACTCCTGCCCAGTTTTTTTTTCACACTACCACCAACGAGTACATAACCGATGGAGACTCGGAAGCAAAATCGTCAGGATGACATCGATCAACGACTGGGTCGTCTCGAAACCCTTGTCTCCAACCTGACGTCGGGAATAGAGACTATCACTGTGACACATCAGTAAACCTGGGAGCAGGAACGCTTGCAGCTGTCTGAATGCTGCAAGGAACAAGATGAATTGTGCACCTACATTACCGGTGTTCTGCACCGCCTGGAGAAGGTGCCGCAGCTAGTAGCAGAACCCCCGCCATATTGCACTGCGCCTTCAGTTACGCACATCGTAGACACGGGCGTCTTCAACATGCTTGGGGAGGACACTTACCTCCCTGCACTCCCCACCGACATGGGTACCGATCAACACCCAAATACCAAACGGGTGAACCTTCCGGTGTTCGATGGCAGGGACCCCAAGGGATAGATCACATGCGCCGAGCTTTACTTTCTCATCAATAAGACGTTGGGCGATGTTAAGGTACCACTTGCGCAGATTAGTATGGAAGGGTTTGCGATCCATTGGTTCAAAAAAGTGCAGGAGGTTCATCCAGGAGAGTCGTGGGCAGCTTTCAAAGAGCATCTTATGGGACGGTTTAGCGGGCTCGAGATCCAAAATCCTTATGAGGAACTAGCTGCACTGCAGCAGGCCGAGTCAGTCCAAGAATATATTGAGCAATTCAAATATTTATCATTTTTTCTTCCCCGCCAGCCCAAACCGCAATACGTCAGGTATTTCTTGCATGGACTCCAAGAGGACATTCACAGTTGGGTTCGCATCCACAACCCCAAGACTCGCCTGCAGGTTATGCGCTTAGCTCGGCATGTGGAGCTTGCTTTCACGGGAAGTGTGGGCACTCCGTGTCACATACATGACTTATTTTAAAGTTAAATTTCATTTCATTTCCATTCATGCTTTATTTTGGGGGTTTCCCAGGCTTTTATGGAGGAATGAGTGAGTTTTCATGAATTGGGCCAAACCGTGAGCTCAATTTTAGATTTAAAAATAAATTTTGATTCCTTTATAAATCCTTCATTTTTAAAATTTTTTCATATATTCCAATTCCTACTTGTCATCCCCTAACCTATTAACACCACCATAGTAATTTTGACCATTTAGGAATTCATAATCATGGTGGATATGAGTTTTTATTTAAGGGATTGGGCCTGCCTGAAAGCCCATTTCCTGCATTAAAAATATTTTTTAATTATTTAATATCTCCTTCAATATTTACGTTTTTTCAGTGATTCCAACTCTCCCCTGAGCCCACATACCCAAGGTGCTCCCTATACTCTCCTCCCCCTCTTTGGATCTCGTTTTCATCGCGAATTGGGATGAAACTTCTCTAAATTTCTCAAATCACCCAGTTTTGAAGAGGTAAATTGATTATTTCATAACTCCTTCATTTCTCACTCTTTTCCCCCATTCTGGTTCATAAATGATCTCAACAAGCTTGTTCAAATCTCCCTTGAATGGTTTGTTGTTTGAAAATTCAGATACTAGTGTATTTGGGGTGATTTCTTCAATATTTTTCAAGGTAAGTGATTCCTTCTTGGTTTCTTCCTTTTCCCTTAGGGTTTCTTCCCTCTTTCATTATGTTCTAAAATGTCCAGAAGTTAGGGTTAGAACCTAGGGTTTGATTTGGTGTCTTATTGGTCAAATATTGTGGTCTAGGGCTAGATCTATCTTCCTTGTGGTGCGGTTGATGTTTTGCACCAAGTTTTGAGGGATTCAACACTTTCAGTAGGTGATTCCATAGTTAACCATTTCTTGATGAGTTAGTTTTCTTGTTTTACTGATATTTCATGTTCCCCATATGTTGTGTGTGGTGCGAAAACCATTTTTGAGGGATTTGGTTAAGCATTTAATTTTATAATTGCATTTTTGTTGAAGGTGTGAACTTTTCGAATTTAACACATGTGGTATCTTTTGTGGTAGTTTTATAAAATATGAAATTGATTTATTAGTTGTTGAAAGGGGATGAAAATTCTATTTTGTTAATTCCTTAGTGTCATGTGGTCCTTGGAAGGGGTTTTTTTGGAATAGGTTTGTTGTGTAAAACTTTGTTATACTTCTTGAGAGCATTTTATGAAAATGGGTGTTTTCATTTGTATCTTTCATGGTATTATCCAAGGTGATTTTATAACACTTAAAAGTGGTTTTATAAATGTCTCTAGGGATTCCAATTCTACTTTGGTAGTGTTTTGGTGTGGTTTTGTCCTTGAAATATGGTTTTGAAATTGGTTTTATGAGCAAAGATTGGGTATACTCTTTGGAATTGTTTTATGAAAGATTTGAATGATTTAATGATTTATGTAAGTGGTGAAACCATATTGGCAAAATGTTTTGAAGTGTGTATATTATGAAATGGTACATTTTAAATGTGAGAGGGGATTTTTTGTGATGTGTTCCATCTTGGAAATGTTTTACAAAAATGTTTGAAGGATTTACTAAAGTGTGTAAGGGATGTGAAAGTGATGTGAGATGTTTTGTGTGAGTGTGATGTGAAAAATGGATTTTGGTTATGAAAAAGGGTATTATGTAACATGTGAGTGGGTTGTTATGTGAGTTGTAATATATTGGAATGGTTTTATAAAATTGTTTAATGGATTTGTGGAAGTGTTAAAGAAATGTAAAAAGTGTTGTGGGCTATTTTGGTGTGAGTTTGATTTCAAATCAATTTGAATGAAAAGTGGACTTTTGTGACTTGTGTGGTATACATGTGGGCTTTTTAGTGATTTTTTTATGAGAAAATGATATTTTCATGTGCAAAGTATATTTCTTGACTTGTTGAACTTGTTCGAGCTCAAAGGGAAAACCCGGGTATCTAGGTGGGTGGACGTGTACTAGTATACTAGTGAATCCATGGGGTTTGGCCTCAGTTTCACTTAACAAGATTGACACTTACAACTCTAACTAAACTATGATGATGATTGGGGACCAATAGGTTATGGGTATGTTCCCTACTAGTGGTTCATGCACAAGAACATATATTTGTGATGACTACTCTCACCGAGATATGAGGTACCTAGGACCCACAACAAGCTAGTGCCTAGGGGTTATTTCTTATTGCTTGTGCTCATTAGATCCTTTATACTTACCGTCAGCATATGGTATATTTGGCTGGAAAATTCAGTAGATTTGGAATTTATTTTAAAAATGTTGATTCTTTAAATTAGCCCACTTGAAAACTGATTTTTTTAAGTTACATCTTTTAAAAATTGTAACCAGAAATTACATGTTTTTTAAAAATTTCATGCTTTTCGTCTTTGAATTTTTATCGCATGGAATCGCTTAGTGGTGGTATCCTACTAGGCATTGGATCACACCCAACTTACACCCTTGGATGTAAGTAGACTTGGGTTTTTTTTTTGTCGCAGGTTGGGTACAGTTTTTAGTGTCAGTGGTTCGGGTTTCTAGCAGGTTCTGGGTGGTGATGTCTTGTGGAGATGGCTTGAGGGCAGTGCCTCTTGTCATGAGGGTTTATGGGCTGTTTCTTTTTGGTTTTGTACCATTGTTATAGTTTTTTGAGTACTTTTAAACTATGTAATTCAGTTCTGAATTTTTGTAAAAGATTGTTTGGTTTGAAAAATCCTGATTCGTTTTATTGGATTCATTTGTTGTTTTATGTTTATAAACTCAGGTAAATAATTACCAATTCTCATTTTATGATACTCAGGCACTTGTGCCAGCCCATGGGGATAGGGAACACCCTTCGGGCCTTGTCATGGGCCGAGTTTGGTGTCAGTTTCGGTGGCGATCAGATTTGGTTCGTGACACCCAGTACCGCAGCGGTGGGTCGTCGACTCCTCGTCAGGAGCACGACGCTAAACTATGGCGGCCACCAGACCATTCAGAGACTCGACTGTTGACTGGGACCCGTCCCCAACCGCTCCAACAAGGAGAGGGTGGTGGGATAGGAGTTCTCCGGGAGCCTCCAACTCAGACACGTCCTGGCGGGCGCGACACTCGACGCCTAACAAACAAAGAATGGGAGGACCGTCGAAGCAAAGGCTTGTGTTACAGGTGTGGGCAGCCCTTTAGCCACATGCATCGTTGTACCGATCCCAAACTAAGGGTGGTGCTGTTGGGCGAAGATATAGATGACGCTAATGATCCTCTTTCAGTCTTGAGGGTAATACTGTTTTAGTGGGTGACGAATGATAGGAACTTAAGAGTTGGAAGTGGTTAAGGGGTATTTTTGTCTTAATAAGGGATAGTTTGTTGGGAGTTCTGTTGTGTGGGGGGGATATTGTTAGGGGAAATGGGAAATTGTTAGGCGGTTAAGGGAGAGATGGTTTTAGGACCAAGTGAGTAGGGGAATTTGTTATAAATAAAGAAGCAGGGGGTGAGAGAGGGCATGAGAGTATTCTGGGAAATCGGCCTTTTGGCTTGGACTCGGCTTAGGCTTGGGCGGGAGTGAAAACTCCCGAAGTGTTCTCCATCCCCTTCTCCTTCCATTCCTTTTCTTCTACTTTGTAATCCTCAGTGTTGTTTCTTGCTTAAATATAAAATGTTAGTCCTCAGTGTTTATTAGATTCCCCCGTACAACGGCAAAATTGCACATCTAAAACCTAACCAAGCCACACCAAAATTAGAGAAAAACAGAGGGAGGAGGAGAAGAAGATACCATCTTACCTAGATTCATCAAGAGAAATGGGTCCAAAACAACCCCCAATCAAGTGGAAACCTAGGGGAAAGAACAAGGGGGGTTCGGTTGGCCAAAAATGATTCTCCCAACTTATTTCCCACCAAAGGGCACAGGGGGCTTGACATTGAAATGGTCACTGTGCCCCAATTAGAAAAAATAAGGTCAGGACCTATCGGATACCCTATAGACCTTCATCGGGCACCTGGTTCACCACTGAGTAACCATGATATCCCACTAGCTGCCCAGTGGTTCAACCAATGGTGTTGCACCACTGTCCCCCTCACTAAGTACCCGGTGCCCCCAGCTATGCTACCCCTTCTCCCACTTCTTCCATCAAACATTTGAGAACCCATTACGAGTGTTTTCCATTGAGCACTCACCTCTGAAATGTCCAATTTATCACTTGAAACATGACCAAAACTCCCTCCATCAATCAAAATCCAAAAATTCAAATTCACCTGTCAACTAAGGTGACGAAAGACTGACTTGCCTCCCATACAAAATTCACGCGTCATTACCACAAGATTTAAAAAATTAAAACTGGATGAAGTGACTTTGGGTAAAAACGTGACATAAATAAATAAACTTATTTTTATGTAATTTTACCTACATTTTATGATGATTTAATGTGAAAAATACTCTTAAATAATTTTTTTAAAGATTTCATGACATTTTGAAATAAATTGATAAATGAATGTTGATTTAAAAAAATTCCAATATATTAGTAATTTTATAAATTTATATAATTCAATACCATTTTAGGTATTATTGTGATATTTAAAATATTGACTGTTATCTTTTTATGTTCCAACATTTTAATTTCCATTTATTAGAATTTTTTAGGAATAAAAGTACCACTAAAAAACATTTATTTATTTGTATATTAAAAAAAAAAAAAAATATCTATATATACAAGATAATGTAGCTTAGCATAAGGAAAATTAAAAAAATGGAGCATGTCTTGTATAAAACATACTGCTAAGAATCATAAAATAAATTTAAAAACAAAAAAATAATGGAGCGCTCAACTCAGCGTTTTTGTCAAAGGGTAAGATGGTCCATCACTTTTTTTACCTATGGATTGGATTTAAATTGTCTCAGGTTGGGCACCTGAACCTGACCCTCAGGTTGGGTTTTGGACGAAAATGCCCCCATTATGCATTTTTTGGGGGTTGTTTACGCTGCCTTCCGCTGGAAATTCCCATCAAATTTCCACTGGAAATTTCCAGTGTAATTTTCCACTGGAAATTTCCAGTGTAATTTTCCACTGGAAATTTCCTCCGATGTGGCGGTAATCCATTGGCCAACCTGACCCTCAGTGTAACATCACGTTACGTTTTCAGGTACTTTTGATGTTTCTAAGCACCTCTGTTTTGGAGTAGTGACTTGGAGGATACGTTTGGGTGAACTTTTAAGTAAAACAAAAGGGAAATGTCTTGTGCACGGTTTGCGCACGGTTTGACAAACCGTGCGACCAAACCGTGCCAACCAAGCAGCACTGGACAGAGAGGTATGCACGGTTTGACAAACCGTGCGACCAAACCGTGTGGACCGTGCATCTCTGGACAGTGAGGTCCGCACGGTGTATGCACGATTTGACAAACCGTGCGTCTCTGCCCAGGTAAACCGTGCGCACGGTTTCTAATTCTGAAATTTTCTATTAAAACCAACTGAACCCCCAGGACTTCTATATTTTTGACTTTGGCTTAGACTTAACTCATTTTAGGTGTTTCCAAAACCTCCTAGGGAGTTCCAAGGCGATCTGAACATCTTTCTTCGAGATTGAAGGCTCGGATTAAAGATCTGCTCTCCTCCCGGTAAGTGGATTTCATCCCGTTGCGTTTCTCATTTATTCCTCTATCTTTCCTTGATATTTTCATGGGAGATTTCCTTTGTTTCCCTGGATCTAAACCTATGAGTTGAGGTATAGATCTAGGATTGTAAATCTAGATCCAGTTTTGCAAGTTCTTGATTCCTTTGATCTTAATTTTGGTTTTTAAGGTTTTAGATCCAGTTTTTGATCGACGTCATTGTGCCGCTCGGTTTTTGGGGTTTCTCGTTGGGCTTACTCCCGTCAATAAATCGAGGTAGGTGGTTCCGTCTCGACTTGCCAAATTTATTATCAATGTATTTGCTTAATTTATTTCAATTATTGATTTAAATTTAATTGCTCAAGTTGCTTTCAATTAAATTAATAAAAACTCGATTCCATTGAATTGAAATATTTGAAATGGTTTTGGTATAGAGATGTGGGAAAACTCCAATTCCATTGAATTGGGTGTGTTTATGGAAAATTGGTTGATTTAAATTGTTTAATTTAAATTGTGGATTTGATGGAAATGATTTCAATTAGATTGTTGAATTTAATTGTGGAAATGAATTGTGAAATGATGGAATTGGTTTTGAATGGATTTAAAACTTATGAAAATGGCTTAAAATGATTTGATAAAAACCCATTGGTTTTATCTTGTGGAAAGACATGTTTTGAATAAAACCTGTTTTGGTTTTAAATGAAATGGAATTGGTGCTTTTGAAATGGAGGAATGGGATTGATCGTATTTTAAGCATTCTTAAAATAGTTCGCCCATCATGTAATAGCGCATGCAAGTCTTAGGTAGCTAGTGAGTTATTTGGATACACTCTACGCTATGAAAACATTCTAATACATGCTTGCGGTGGGTCACAACCCTGACGGGTTGGTGACGAGTCACCTTTGGCCAGTGTCATAGGGACGTGTGTATACACATTTTGCCGAGTTCACATAGAGAGTGTGGAATCCTATAACTGGTTAATACTATTGTACCTTTTGGCAGATGACCATGTTGCTCGCTTGTTTATTTATATATGAGATATAAATGTATGCCAATACTTTTGAACTGCTTACATGCCTTCTGAATTTACATAAACTGTTTTATGTAACTGTTTTTATTTAAGCCGCTGTTTTAGAAATATTTCATCATTGTAAAGCCTTGCTTGATGAATTTTCCATCATTTGAAAATGTATAGCATGATTTGTTAAAATATGCTTTTGAATTGCCAAACCTGTTTATTTGAAAATTGAAAGCTTTTATTTAGATAATCTATATTTGGCATCTGTTATGGAATCTTTGGTGATATCCTACTGGGCTTAGGCTCACACCCTACTTTTGCCTTCGGGTGTTTGTAGACTTTCTCCTTCCAGGTTCAAGAAAAGGGAAGGGATCTCTTGGAGGTGGATCCAGTTGTTGATCTTTAGACTTGGTGAGTTGTGTCCTTAGGGACCTTGGGGCTGTTTTTCCCATTTTTAGTACTTGGGTTGAAGTACTTTGGCATTTTATGCCTCTTTGTAATCTGGTACATTACTCCCAGTGGAGTTTCTTTTGCTATGCATACTGTTTTGTTTTACTCTTGTTTCCACATTCTTGTGGCAAAATTGTTCCCACTTGTATGTTGTACGATACCAGGTGCCAGTCGCCGACCCATGGGGATCAAGAACGCCCTTCGGTCTATGTCAGGGCCGGCTTGGTTATCAAGTTACCAGGGTACCCGGGATGGTTCGTGACAAAGTGGTATCAGAGGCAGGTCCAACATCTTGCCTTGATGACAATATGCATTTGAGTATTCTTGTCGGGACTTAGGAGGTAGTTGTGATTGAGTGTCTGACCAGCTCTCACCACAATGAACCTTAAGTCACCAGAGTTGGTTAGGGGAATACGACTTGTGGATTAGTTCTAGTATTTTCCCTGTTTTTATTTGGATAGAGTGGAATCTAAATCTTGTTAACCCCTTCTGTTAAGAATAATTTTCCTTGTTACTCTATTTGAGTGTTAATCAAATGTCTTTTTGTGTTGTGTAGCAACATGCCTCCGAGAAGATGTGGGAATAGGATCTAAAAAGAGGCTGTTGCTGAATCTCAGCAAGCGAGTCCTATTGTGGATTCGAGTCTGGTTGAGGTGATTGTTCGCACTGTCCAAGCTCTGGGACATGAACCACCTCTAGTTCCTGTTCAGACTCTAGCTATATATCCTCATAGTGATGTTCTTTGAAGTCGTTCTCAAGAGTTCCTATGCTAGAAGCCACCAGTTTTCAAAGGCTCCACTGACCCTCAACATGCTGGGGAATAGTTGAGTAAGATTTAACTTCTGTTTGGGTTCTTGGAGACACCTGATGTGATCAAGGTGAAGTGTGTCACCTTCGTGCTAGAGAGACCAAGTAGGAGATGGTGGGACACAATGGTGACGGCTGGGAAACATGAGGGTTTGGAGTGGAAAGACTTTAGGGTCCTTTTCACTAACAAGTTCTATCCAGAATCAATTGTGTTGGCCAAGGCTGTGGAGTTTTTCAAGCTTGAGCAGACCAAAAAAACTGTGACTGAGTACTCAATCGTTTTTCTGAGTTGGTACAGTTTGCTCCTGATATTGTATCTAATGAGAGGATGAAGGCTCGACGATTCGAGTTGGGACTTCGATCAGATATCCGTTCTCAGGTTTTCCTACTGAAGCTGCCCACTTATGCTAATGTGCTGGATAGGGCAATGATGGTTGAGATGGACTTGGCAGGAAAGTCAGGGTTGAAGGAGGTTCTTTTCCCTCCTAGTGGCAGTGTTGGTTCCTTTAAAGGAAAACGGAAGCGTGACGTTTCTCATGACAGTTCTCGACAACAGAGTCATTCCAGACCTCCAGTAGCACCAGGAGGGGATTCTTTGACTTGCTATCAGTGTGGAAACCCAGGACATTCTAAGAGGGTTTGCACTGAGGCACCCAAGAACTGTAACTCCTGTGGACGTTTAGGGCACTTACAGAGATTTTGCCATCACTTCTCTACTCCACGTAGTGGAACATGATCATCAGCACCTCCAAATACTGCGAGGCAATCAAATTATTCACGTACAAAAGGGTTCCAGCCACAGGCATCCAGAACGAAGCTTCTTCACGCAGTGGAAGAGTCGCCAGAGGTAGCTGATATAGGTCCTGCAACTGTGAGAGGTACCGTTACTATAGCTTCATCTTTAGTGACAACTCTTTTTGATACTGGTGCATCTCACTCTTTTATTTCAACTCATATTTTTAATCTTCTTAATCTACCTATGGAGCTTTTATCTTGTGCGATGGATATTACTACACCCCTTGGTACAATGAGAGAGAAGGGCCTCTGTAGTCCTTCTTGTGTCTTCTCTCTATCAGATGTCGAGCTTTCTTGGATTTTCTTGGTTCTTGACATGAAATATTTTGACGTCATATTTGGGATGGATTGGCTCATTGCCAATAAAGCCCAGATCAATTTTTATCTTCGATGGGTTTACTTTACCACACCCAGTGGTATGCCCCTTGTTTTTCAAGGAGAATAGGACCCAAGGTCAAGCAGAGTCGGACCCTCTTATCTAGAATTGGGGAAAGTTATATCAGCATTTGCTTTTGATCTGGAGAGAGATTCAATGTGTGGTGATCTTCCTCCAGTCGTCTCTGAGTTTCCCGACGTGTTTCCTTCTGACTTCTCTGGTTTTCCACTAGTAAGAGAGGTTGATTTTTCTATTGACTTAATGTCTGGTACTCAACCGGTTTCTATTCCCTCTTACCAAATGGCTCCAACAGAACTGAAAGAACTGAAGTCTCAGTTAGACGATCTTCTTGAAAAAGGTTTTATATGCCCGAGTGTGTCACCTTGGGCAGCACCAGTTCTCTTCGCCAAGAAGGTTGATGGTTCTCTTCGCTTATGTGTTGATTATCGAAAGCTCAATCGAGTTACGATAAAGAACAAATATCCATTACCACGAATTAATGATTTGTTTGATCAATTGAAATAGGCTAGGTGGTTTTCAAAAATTGATCTCTGATATGGTTACCATCAGTTGAGGATAAAAGAATCTGACGTTCATAAGACTGCTTTTCGGAGTAGGTATGACCATTATGAGTACCTTGTTATGCCCTTCGTCTTTACAAATACTCCTGCAGTTTTCATGGATTTGATGAAAAAGGTTTTCCATGAGTATCTTGATACTTTTGTGGTTGTCTTTGTGGATGACATTCTTGTCTACTCCAAGTCTGAGGAGGATCATGTGCATCATCTGAGAACAGTTCTGAGTATTCTAAGGAATCACCGACTTTATGCCAAGATTTCAAAGTGCGATTTCTGGATTCGGGAAGTGAAATTCTTGGGACATGTCATGTCAGAACAAGGAATATCAGTTGATCCTGAAAAGGTGAAAGCTGTTATGACTTGGAAACAACCATGAAATGTTTTCGAGATTCGGAGCTTCTTGGGCTTAGCAGGATATTGTCGCTTATTTGTTAAAGACTTCTCAAAATTAGCTTCTCCAATGATTGCTCTGACTCGAAAGGGAGTGAAGTTTTTCTGGAATGATAAATGTTAGAGATCTTTTGTTGAGATAAAGCGTCTCTTAACTACTGTGCCGGTGTTAACTCTTCCTGAGGCTGGGATAGGTTATGTGGTATTCTGTGATGCATCAGGTTCAGGTTTGGGATGTGTACTCATGCAGGGTAATCATGTTGTTGTCTATGGGTCTCTTCAGCTTAAGACTCATGAGAAGAACTATCCTACCCATGACCTTGAACTTGCAGTTGTAATGCACGCACTTAAGTGTTGGAGACATTACCTTTATGGAGAAAGGTTTATTGTGTATTCAGACCACAAGAGCTTGAGTTATATATTTTCTCAAAAAAATTTGAATCTTCGCCAAAGGTGTTGGGTGGAGTACCTGCAATCTTTCGACTTTGACATTGTCTATACCCTGGGGAAAGGGAATGTAGTTGTAGATGTGTTAAGCGGGAAACTTCCATTATAGGCTGTGAAAGAATATTCAGAAGAGTGGAGTTTGATGGCTCTTTTTGCTCAGTTCCATATTGGAGTTCAGTGGAAGGGGAATGAAGTTTCTTTAGCCAGTGTTCAGTTGACTTCTGCTCTCCTCGAGTTAATTCTTCAAGAACAACAACAAGATGATGAATTCCATCGCATTAGGAACTCTCTTTATGGTGGGGATACCGACGCCCAGTGGTCGTTCTCCAAAGATGGTGTTATGTGTTATCAAAACCGTTACGTTGTGCTGTTAGTGGCAAGGAAGGATGTGATGGGGGTTTCCATAACTCTCAGTGGGTTGTACACCCAGTAACCACGAAGATGTTCTATGATATGTGGCGACAATTCTGGTGGCCAGGTATGAGACGAGACATCGCTGAGTTTGTATCTCGTTGCTATACATCTCGGCAGGTGAAAGCCGAGCACCAGAAACCTTCAGGTTTGCTTCAACCACTTCCAGTCCCTACATGGAAGTGGGATGAAATCTCTATGGACTTTGTGGTTGGGTTACCTCAAACCCAGAGGAAGAAGAACACAATATGGGTTGTGATCGACAGGCTGACTAGGTCGGATCACTTTATACCTATTCGAGATACAACCAAAGTTGAGGAGTTGGGAAATATCTATGTGAAAGAAGTTGTTCGTTTGCACGGAGTTCCATCTACTATAGTCTCTGATAGGGATCCTCGGTTTACTTCTCACTTTTGGAGAGGCCTTCTAGAGGCACTGGGATCTCAGGTCCATTTGAGCACGGCCTACCATCCACAGTCATATGGCCAGACAGAGAGAGCTATTCAAATCCTTGAGGATATGCTCCGCGCATGTGTTCTTGACTTTGGTGGGAGTTGGGATGATCATCTTGGGGCTAGTTGAGTTTTCCTATAACAAAAGTTACCAGTCTGTAATCAAAATGGATCCTTTTGAGGCTTTGTATGGCCGTCCTTTTAAATCTCCTTTATGTTGGTCGGAGATTGGTGAAAGTTCTTTGGTAGGACCAAGTTTGGTTCAAGAGACGACAACTAAGATCCAGTTAATTCATCAGAGAATGTTGACAGCACAGAGTCGGTACAAGTCTTATGCTGATAGCCGCCGTAAACCTTTAGAGTTCGTAGTTGGTGACCAGGTGTTCTTGAAAGTTTCACCCCGTTTAGGTCATCGACGGCTTGGGAGGCAAGGGAAGCTTGCTCCCCGTTTTGTGGGACCATTTCAGGTTGTTGGTCTTGTAGGGAAAGTTGCTTACCGTCTAACTCTACCACCACAACTGATGTCGATACATAACGTGTTCCATGTATTGCAGCTGCGAAAGTATCTCTCTAATCCATCTCATGTTGTGAGGCGGAGTGATCTTGAGATTGAACCAGATTTATCTGTTACTGAACGACCAGTCAGGGTTGTTGATTCTGAGACCAAGGTACTTCATGGGAGAACGATACATCTGGTCCGTGTGCTATGGCAGCATGGTTCTGATTCTCATGAGACGTGGGAAAGGGAGGCTCTAATGAGAGAGCAGTGGCCTCATCTTTTTGACGTGAAGGTTTCTTCATAGGCTTTCTGGGGACAGAAAGGTCTTATGGTGGGGAGGTTGTAACATCACGTTACGTTTCCAGGTACTTTTGATGTTTCTAAGCACCTCTATTTTGGAGTAGTGACTTGGGGGATGCGTTTGGGTGAAATTTTAAGTAAAACAAAAGGGAAATGACTTGTGCACGGTTTGCGCACGGTTTGACAAACCGTGCGACCAAACCGTGCGGACCGTGCATCTCTGGACAGTGAGGTTCGCACGGTGTATGCACGGTTTGACAAACCGTGCACCTCTACCCAGCACTACCACAAAACTGGGCAAGGCATGCGCCTGCCTTTATCAGCGCTAACGAAAAAGCACTGATAAAGGTGTAACCTTTATCAGCCCTTGTTTTAGCGCTGATAAAAGGATTATTTATCAGCGCTTTTATTAGCGCTGATAAATGTAACATTTATCAGCGCTTTTCTCAACGCTGATAATTTTTATTGTATACATTAAATAAAAAACACATGTTATAACTATATATATATATATATATTAAATAATTATAAGATTAATACTAAATATATTTATTAGATTTATTAATTCAATATATATTTATTAGTTTTATTAATTCATTATATATTTATTAGATTTATTAATTCATTATATATTTATTAGATTTATTAATTCATTATATATTTATTAGATTTATTAGATTTCTTTATATTTAATGTATTTGTTTTATTTATAAATATATAATGCGTTCTAATATATATATATAATTGAAATTATTGAATATATATGTGTTTTCCAATGAATTGGGATCGATCAATATCATACATGCGCGCGTCTATATATATGTGTTTTCCAATGAGTTGGGGTCAATGAATATATCATACTTGCCTATATATATATGTGCATATTGAATAATGTTCATTTATAGATTATAATTCATTATGTTACCCATATATAATATATATGCATATATATATATATTAATTAAATGTACACTTAAAATTAAATTATATTTAAAAAATAAATATATATTTTATTATATTTTCAATGATATATATATAAATATACCTTTCAAACAATTTTATAAGTATAAATAGAGATATATATATTTAGAGTTAAATAAATATATAATAATATAAAGAAATTCTTAAATTGATACATTTATCAGTGCTTTTATTAGCGCTGATAAACTACGTATTTATCAGCGCTGATAAAGAGTGTCTTTATCAGCACTAAAATGAAAAGCACTGATAAAGTCGCTCTTTATCAGTGCTACAAAAGTGCTGATAAAGTCTGACCTTTATCAGCGCTGATAAAGGTGGTATTTATCAGCGCTTTTCATTTTAGCGCTGATAAATACACCCTTTATCAGTGCTTTTTACTAGCGCTGATAAAGGTACATGCGGGATTTATAAAATCCATCAGGTTCTCCTCCTCCTCCCCGTACCCTGTCAAGCTTTCGCGGAAGCCCTACCCTGCGCCGCTGCCTCCTCTTTGTCGCGGCCGCTGCGGCCACCGCCTCCTCCTCCTCCTCTGGCGCCTACTTCTCCTCCTCCTCCTCCACCGCGGCTCATCCTCCACCACGGCTCCTCCTGCGCCATGGCCTCCTCTCCACTGCTCCTCCTCCTCCTCCTCCACCGCGGCCTCCTCCTCCTCCTTGTCCACCGGCGCCTCCTCCTCCTCCTCCTACTCCTCCTCCTCCTCCTCCTCCTCCGCCTACTCTGCTGCCTCCTCTCCACCGCGGCTCCTCCTGCTCCTCCTCCACTGCGGCCTCCTCCTCCTCCTCCTCCTCCTCCTCCTCCTCCACCTACTCCACTGCCTCTGCTACCTCCACTGCCTCCGAGCTGCCTCTGCTACCTCTGCTACCTCTGCACTGCCTCCGCACTGCCTCGGCACTGCCTCTGCGCTGCCTTCGTTACCTCCGTTGCCTCTGTTGTCGACGCCTCCTCCTCCTCCGCCACCGGGTCCTCCTCCTTAAGGTGAGTAAAATTGAATTTTCATGAATTAATTATATTTGCATTTATTGTCAATATTGAGATTAATTATGATTTGGCGTGATTCTTGTGTGTGATGCTTGTGTGTGTGACACATGTATATGTGGTTGGTTACTTGTTTGATCTTGATTAGCTCTCCCCACTTGCGGTGGGTCTCACCATCACATCACATAAAAAACAATTTGAGGAGGGAATCTCTATAGACAACCTCTCACAAAACTACTCCAAACCAATACTAAGTGATCCCCATTTCTATATCTCATATCATATTATCATACAAAAAATGATCTAAGGAGGGAATCACAATACCAACCTCTATCACAAGTAAAAATGCACCATCAATAGGTGGATCCCATGGAAGTCACACACCAATACCCTTTGACCAATGCCTTCTCACTCAAATTAGGGTCCCACCAACACCTTATCACTTAAATAAAGGTCATCCATCTTGTCTCATGCCACAAAACATATAAATAGTAATCTAAGGAGGGTATCTAGATAGCCAACCTCTCGTACTAGCTAAACCACATCATCAATAGTAATCTAAGGAGGGTATCTAGATAGCCATCCTTTTCCTCCTCCTCTGCCGCGGCCGCCGCCTCCTCCTTCTCCTCCTTCGGCCACCGCCTCCTCCTCCTCCGGCTGCCACCTCCTCCTCCTCCTCTGCGCCTGCTCCTCCTCCTCCTCCTCCTCCTCCACTGCGGCCTCGTCCTCCTCCTTCATCGGCGCCTCCTCCTCCTCCTCCTCCGCCTACTCCGCTGCCTCCTCTCCAATGCGGGTCCTCCACCGCGACCTCCTCCTCCTCCTCCTCCTCCTCCTCCTCCTCCGCCTCCGCTGCCTCCGCCCTGCCTCTGCACTGCCTCTGTGCTGCCTCTGGTGCCTCCGTTGTCGATGCCTCCTTCTCCTCCACCACCGGGTCCTCCTACTTAAGGTGATTAAAATTGAATTTGCATGAATTAATTATGTTTGCATTTATTGTCAATATTGAGATTAATTATGTTTGGCTTCTTGCGGTGCGGTTGAATGCATGAGTATCTGTAATGCACGTAACATAGTCAGGCATGAGGGGATCCCCTGATCAAGTCTAGTTGTGATGTTCTGATATTGCTATATAGAATTTGAGTTGATTCCCATTATCAAGTAGTGGGATATTTTTCCATCTCTATGATTATTCATGTCAGGTTATGTTTCAGTTCCTATGGCCATCATACCATCCAGACAAGTTAAATGGGTGTGTTGAATACCTTTAGTGAATGGTCTCAAACGTAATGTTGATGGTTCTTTCTCTAAAGTATTCATGTGGGGGAGGATATGTTCATGATAGGTTCATCTCTTTCTTATTTTCTTTTAGTTCTTTCTTTGGTTAGGGTGTTCTCTAATTGTTGAAGTTTTGGCCATGCTCATGGGGCTTGGATTTATTCCACTCTTGTGGTATTATTCTAGACCATGTTGAAACTGAATCCTATATTATTCTTAGGTCTATTAAAAAGGCTATTTTTATCCATGGATCTATCATTTATTCCATCCAGAGATGCATAATTTTTTTCAATAACCACATGGATCTATCTCATACATAGAAAGAGGGTAAGAAGGTCACTGATTTCCTGGCTACTTAGGCCTCTCTAGGTAACCTGTGTACCATATTTAACATCATAGGATACCTCCCCCCAAGCTTTTTAGTTTAGTTAAAGAAGATTCCCTTGGGATAAACTAATTTATACCTCCTTTGACTGTTTTTAGCCTTGTCCCCTTCTTGAAATAAAATATATCAACATTGGATGTGTTGAAATAAAGTTCATGACTGAGTTATTTAAGATATAACCTAGGGTTTGTTGTGCCCCCCCCCCTCCACTACTCCCTCTTCTCCCCACCTCATCCATGCCTTCCCTCCTCCCTCATCTCCATCTCCTCTAACTAAACCTCCTCCCCTTCCTCCACCCATACTCACTTCCCTCCTAGCACCATGATTTGAACTAAGGGTAGGTGCCTTCCCCCATCCAAACACATAGCTTATGGATCGTGGCCTATTGCAGCTAAGCACTAGACCCAAACTCTAACTCCACCATCTTCTTCTCCCTCTTCTTTTCCACCACCATTGGAAGATTCCATCTCGTTGGGTTTTGATTTTCCTTTTGCATCCCACCACTCACAAGATGTGGTTCCAACTACCAATGTCCATCCCTATTTTCACTTTGAGGAAATGCAACACTATATGTGCTTGGACCATTTTCAATCCAAGTCAAATTTCACCAACAAATCCATGGATTTGGTCATAATACACAAGGTCCTCATCCCAAGGATGTTATGGTAGCCCTTCGCATCAATGAAACACTCCCAAATTATTGATGTTCCTGAGGAGACGTTTTAGGAGCTCTTTTTAGAGTTCCTTACAACTTTCAAGATAGAATTAATCTGTATCACCTTCAAACTAGGTGGTAGGGATTGGGATTCGACACTGGGAAAGTTCAGAGTTATCTTGGGGTTTATTCTTCTGACTTTGCTACATCCACTACCTATGTTGCTTTGTGTCTTGGTCTGAACAAGACAAATACACTAAAGAGTTGAGTGTTGATCACTCATGAGCCCACGAGCATCCATGATCCTCCCACATCCAAGAGAACCCAGATGAAGGGTTATTATCTGAGGATTAGTCATTGTGCCTTATCTCATGCCTGGATAGCATGGGGAGACTCCCACATAACCATCACATAGACTAAGGTGGCCATTATGGCCACTTCCATGGGTGCCCTTGTGGAAAACATATACTGCTTCTTACTTATGCATTTGGTCCCATGTGTTTCAATCAACTTTCTACACTTTTACTTTTAATGCACATGCTAGGCTACCTATTGGCCTTACCCATGAGGTATTTCCTTGTATGGACACCCTATAGAGACCGCCCTATGAGATTGATCCACAAGTTGCACTGATTATCCTACTTCCTCACAAAAGGTATGGTTAGCCCATGTCTATAGTGGTGAACCCCACTAACACACTATAAAAAACTCCCAAGAACCACCCCTCATCAGGGGTGATCGAAGAGAGGAAGAGATTGGATGAATCCCAAGAACCACCCAAGATTTGCTATTAATGAGCACGCCCCCTACCATTTTTGAAGTATCTTTTTTTTATCTAAATTATACCCATATTACTTCTCCCCTAACCTATATACTCATCCTATGGATTTCAAATAGGATGAATATAAATAAAGAATGGATGAATGTCAATCGGTTGAAAAAAGAGTATGAAGAAGGCGTGAAAGAGTTTATCAAGTTTTCAAAAGATCATGCATGTGACTCTTCTCAAATCCTTTGTCCATGTTTATGCTGTTGTTATTAAAAACAAATTAGTCCAGAGGAGTTGGAAGAACACTTGATCTGTCACAGAATAGATCATAGTTATACATGTTGGAATAAACACGGGGAAACAACGAATGTAGGTAGTGACTGGGATGACACTGCGTTTTATGGATCATCTGATATGATTACAAACATGAACAATGAAGATGACCGTATGGAGGATGTGATTACAGATGTGAATGATGATGAAGATCGTATTGAGGAAATGACAAGGACCGTCGAAGATGAACTTCGTGATTGCCCAAAATTGTTTGAGAAGTTAAAAAGTTGTGCAAAGACGCCATTGTATGTTGGTTGCACTAAATATACAGCATTGTCAGCCGTACTGAAGTTGTATAATTTGAAAGCAGACAATGGGTGGAGTGACGACAGTTTTACGAAGCTACTTGCCCTCATGAATGACATGCTCCTAGAAGACAATGAGCTCCCGAGCCGAACATACGATGCCAAACGAATGCTACGCTCTATGGGTATGATCTCTGAAAGAATACACGCCTGCCCAAATGACTATATACTGTTTTTTAAGGACCACAAATCACTTAAAGAATGTACAAAGTGTGGTGCTTCTCGATACAAGAAAGATGAATCCAGTCCTACTAAAGTTGTATGGTACTTTCCAATCATTCCAAGGTTTAGACGCCTATATGGAAGTGAGGAGACTACAGAACAATTAACATTCCATACAGATACAAGAATTAAAGATGGGATACTACGTTACCCGACAGACTCTCCTCAATGGAAGAGAATTGATCATGAGTATCCTGAATTTGGAAACGAGTCGAGAAACCTTCATCTTGCGTTATCTACAGATAGAGTGAATTCTTTTGGTTTTCAAAGCAACAGTCACAGTACATGGTCGGTTATGTTGATAAATTATAACTTACCACCGTAGTTATGCATGAAACGAAAATACATCATGTTATCTATGCTTATATCAGGACCAAAACAACCAGGTAATGATATTGATGTTTATTTAACTCCATTGATCGAAGATTTGAAATTATTGTGGGATTCAGGTGTTACATTGTATGATGCTTACAGAAAGGAAGATTTCACTTTGAGAGTCATGTTGTACGGGACGATATATGACTTCCCTGGTTATGGAAATTTTTCAGGATATAGCATTAAAGGAACTCAAGGATGTCTCGTTTGCGAAGAAGGTACACGATTAATTAGGTTGAAACATTAATCAAAAACCGTGTTTCTAGGACATCGCAGATTTCTACCGCGACGACATAAGTACCGTTCTTGGACGACATCATTCGATGGAAGTTCAGAAGAATGTACATCACCGTCTCTACTAACAGGTGATCAATTGTTTGAAAAAGTTAAAAATGTGGACACTAATCTTGGTAAACTGGCTTCGAAAAACCTTACGAAAATCGGTTGGAAAAAGAGATCAGTTTTTTTTGAATTACAATACTGGAATTGTCTGTATATAAGACATTTTCTTGATGTTATGCATGTAGAAAAAATGTATTTGATAGTGTTATCGGCACGTTGCTAAATACATCTGGCAAAACAAAATATGGAATTAAGGTTAGGTTGGACATGGTTGAGATGGGAATACGAGAAGAGTTGGCACCAGTGAAGGGTGAAAAACGAACATTTCTTCCTCCTGTTGTTTACACTCTTTCCAGGCAGGAGAGATATCAGTTTTGCAACTTCTTGAATGACATAAAGGTTCCAGAGGGGTATTCGTCAAATATCAGTAACCTCGTGTCAATGAGCGACTTGAAGTTAAAAGGTATGAAATCACATGACTGTCATGTTTTGATGCAAAATCTCATTCCAATTGTTTTACGTTGCATTTTTTCCAAGAATGTATGTCACACATTAACGAAATTGTGTTTCTTCTTCAAAGCTATATGCAGCACAGTTATAGACCCGGTGAAATTGCCAGCTATGGAAAAAGAAATTTCCGTCATATTATGTGAATTGGAAATGTTCTTCCCACCTTCATTTTTTGATATGATGGTTCATTTGATGGTCCACTTGGTGAGAGAGATTCGACTATGTGGTCCTGTACATTACAGATGGATGTACCCCATTGAACGGTATATGAAGATTTTGAAAGGGTATGTCAAAAATCGAAGTAGGCCAAAGGGTTTTATTGCAGAGCAATATATTGTTGAGGAAGCCGTTGAATTCTGTACCGAATACTTGTCTGGTATGGAAAGCATTGGCTTACTAAAATCTCATCACACTGGGTGGCTTGAGGGTGAAGGAATTTTTGGAAGACAGGTTGTCACAATCAATATTACAGATCGGGAGCAGGCCCACCTTTATGTTTTGCATAACAGTTTCGACGTTGACCCATATGTTGAAATCCACAAAGAAATTCTTAGGCATTTGAATCCATCTAGGGCTGAAAAATGGATATCAGATACACATAATCGACAGTTTATAGGATGGTTTCGAGATCATATTTTTAAGAAGTCATATGAAAATCCAGAGTCAATTTCAGAACGACTTCGATGGCTAGCCGGAGGACCAAGTGTGTATGCATTATCTTACAATGCTTATGTAGTTAATGGTTATACATTTTATACTAATGAACATGATAAAGACAGTACCATGCAGAATAGTGAGGTTACACTTGTGGCTGAAGCGATGCATGTTTCCGGTGCTAAGGACAAAAATCCAATTTATGCGAATATGTCATACTTTGGCATCATCAAACAAATATGGGAGTTGGATTATATGGAATTTCAAGTTCTGATATTTCAATGCAAGTGGGTTGGTAACATGAGTGCTGTTAAAATAGATGATTTGGGATTCGTGAAAGTTGATTTCAGTAAGGAAGGGGAGAAAGACGAACCGTTTATAATGGCATCACAGACAGTACAAGTATTTTATGTTCCAGATCCCGTAAACCGAAACTGGTCAATCATTCTGTTATCGACCAAAACAGCTGAAGGGTCAGATGAAAATTCAACAGAAGATGACCCTTTCATTGGGACTTCGCAATTATTTCACAGTGGTCCCAATGTAGACGACGTTTTGTATGTCAGAGGAGACCACAATGAAGGGATATGGATAGTTGATAGAGGGGTCAAATCCCTTCAGCCTTTAAAAAAAGAGTTCAATAATCAGGTTATTGATTTTTATTGTAATATAGATTGTGTTACATTATGTTATTATTTTTTCGCTGCTGATTTTATTTGATCTAAATTAAATGTTAAACCAGTTCTGCAGATAATGAATTCTTCACCTGCTGATGCACCCAATCCTGAGACACAACACGTCTCTCAACCTGTTGCAACTAGTCCCACTGCTGATAGACAACATGTCTCTCAACCTGTTGCAGCTGGTCCCACTACTGAGGTACAACAGGTCTCTCAACCTGTTGCAGCTGGTCCCAGTGCTGATGCTAACGCTTCGGAGAAACATAATGATGATGCAGAAACTGAGGAAATGGTAGGCGATGAAACCCCAGCGACACAAAAAAAACAGGTGCGTTGTAGTTTGACAGTTATCCAAAATCCTTAAGGAAAAAGCAAAAGGCATCAAATATGAGGTGGGATGGAATAAATGAGGTCAGCATGTAAACCCCAACAAAGCCATGTTTAGTAGCTACATTGGAATCGTCACTCGATAACGCGTGCCGATTGATGAAGAGTCGTGACACCATGTTGTCAGCGGGTTGAAAACATTAATGTGGGAAGAGATTACGGTAACATTACGATATCATCTATTTAATTTATTAAAATAAAATAAAATAAAATACTAAAATATTGACTAACCCTTCATCATCTCTTGCAGAGTGCATTTATAGTAGATGTTTCGCACAAAGAATATGTTTTAAGACTGGCAGGAAGGATTCATAGAGGCTTTCGCACCATTTTAACGAAACATCATCTGAAATATGCCGAAGGGAAAATCAAGTCGCACCCACCTCCTCTTTATGCACACTTGATATCCCAAGGAACGTGGGATGCGTTTTGCAACCGTCGTGCGGAACAGAATTTTCAGGTACATTGTGTTTGGTTACACGTTGTGTAACGTTGCTTGTATTCATCACGTTGATTGACAGGTTTTTATTTATGAAACATCAACTGAGTGCTGAAAATAAAGAACAGGCAGCAAAACCAGCGTACCCCTACCGTAAAGCAAGGATGGGGTACGCTTCAATTGAAAAACAATTGGTACGTATTTTAAAAGTACTATAATAATTTTATGTGACATAAAACAACACTGTAACCATGTTTCTCTGTTTATATGCAGATTGATGAAGCAAAATCCCAAGTCACTTCCATTCCACACCATGTGCTATGGAAGGAGGCTCGTGTTAATAAAGAGGGGAAACTGATAGATGAAAACACACAAAAAGTGTGGGAAACATGTGTAAGTATGACATAATATAAACTTGTTTTGCTTTAAATCACTATTACATAACGATGATTACTTATTTTTCCATATTTTCTATTTGACATAGTCACAGGAATCAACAACACCCACACCGGATGCAGACATACTTTCAGCGGCCTTGAAACAGCCAGAACAGCATGGCCGCGTCAGAGGTGTGGGTTTTGGGGTGTCACCCCGGGCATATTTTCAGAAAAAAAAACAAGATGATGAACAAACTAAATAATTGCATGTAATGAGAGATAGAGTAGCTACCCTTGAAGAACAATTCCAAACTCAGGGAGATATGCTAAAGAGTTTGATGGAGGAGAGACGAAGAGAACAAACAACTCAATAACAACCCGCGCGAGAAGATCCCCCCCACCCCCCACCAGCTTTGAGGCGAGCCATTCCCCTCAAAGACCTGACTTAACCGAGGTAATCAATGTTCTAATATTCATTTCTGTGAAATGTGAATCACATAGACACTAATACCTTTCATGTAATGATATTCTACAGGGTGAAAATGATTGTGATTTATATCTGTCAACTCCCACCCATCGCCTTATAGCGAGGGCTACGATGTTCAATATGCAGAATGACACGCTACACTCCAGACCACTTACAACCGGTCATGTCAAAGTGTTGATTAACGTAGCTCATGAGCCGAGCGCCGAGCTACCCGTGCCAAATGACGATGACGACATTCATACGGTGGAAAAAGTTGTGGGAACATTCATTGCATGGCCGTCGAATCTTGTAAAAAAACAGGAGGTATTCATTTCCAATTCATTTTTCAAGCAGAACTTTAACATTAAATTAGAAAATGGCTGAACCGATGAATGTTATTACAGAAGGACAAAATAGAGGAGCTAAAATGAAAGAGCGGCTCCAACATTGGATCAACCAACCGATCAAAACAATCTACGGAGAGCGCGTTCACCCCGCCCGTTCTATATCCACATTTAATATCATTGCAAGCTCATGTGGATACGAAAATGAAAGACGACAAGAGTCATAAAATTGTTTGTGAAAAAGATATGTACGGAGAGGAAACATTAGATTTCGTTAGTGCAGACGTTGTTACTGAGATCATCACATACGACTGGCTAGGCGCCTCAGTTATAAATGTATACATGAGGTATGTTTTCATAATTTGATTTTACATAAGCTGATATACTTTGATAATTATGGCTAAATACATCTCATATTTTTCATAGGCGTATATATGAAAAACAATTTAAGGGATTTGTCCATGAATACAAATTTGGACTCGTTAGTCCTCACACCATTTCAACACAACGAGAAGAAATAGATTCTGATTTTCAGGCTGAATTAATGTCAAATCTACTCAGAACGTTTCAAAGCAGAATTACGACTGACAGAATTTTTAATACCAACGTTGTAGGGGTAAAACTCTAAATTTTAATCATATCAATTATATTTTCATTTCTATCGGTACTTATTTCTTTTTGTGTTTTTAGGGAACATTGGATGCTCATTGCAGTCAATTTGGATACTCCAAAGATTTATTTTATGGATTCACTGCATGGATATCCAACCGACCACACATGATGGCAATTTTCAATTTGTAATACACTAGATCCACATTTTAGAACTAAATATCTAGTTGTATAATTTATATTATCTTTTAATGAGGATTTTGTTATGATAGGGCGGTGTATGAATATCGTCTAAAGGCTGGAATGAATCCAGGGCATAAGGACGACAATGCCCACAAGATCTACAAATAGAGAAGTATCTGGGTATATATAATTATATTTCACTATCCAAATACATATCAAAACAAATTACTTATTTTTCTCGATGTTTCTGCAGTGTCCGAAACAAACAAACGACAAGGACTGCGGTTATTATGTTTGTAAATTTATGAAAGAGATCATATTTCATGAACAAACTAGCATCCCTGAAGAGGTATTTTTGAAAATAATTACTACTTCATTTAAAAAAATTATTAATCCTTTGTGTATTTATATTTTTTCAGTACTAATATGACTGTCGCAAAAACTCCTATTCAGAAGATGATATAAATGTGTTTAGAAACGAATGAGAAGCATACCTGATGGAAGAATGTAAACAAATAGGACAATGAAGGTGAATTCCTAATACTTATGTTATCTTTATATGGTCATTGATATCTCCCTTTACACTTATTGAGCATTTATGATCTCCCTTTCTTATGTTTCATATCCTTAGATTAGTGAATTCCTACTACTCAGTTTGAAATTGACATAACTTTAGAAAACAACATAAGTGACATACGGAAAACCGAGCAAACGCGTTCAGATTGTTTTGATACTTTAGGACAACGATCCTTGAGTCATTTGTGATGTGTACGAATCGACCACACCTCAATCCGACGCACGGTGTGACCGGTATGACTAAACGTGTCTGATATCAGTTTCAAATTGAGATAAACTTTAGAAAACAACACTACTGACATACGGAATACCGAGCAAATGTGTTCGGATTGTTTTGATACTTTAGGAAAACGATCCATAGTCATTTGTGACATGTACGAATCGACCGCACCTCAATCCGACACACAGTGTGACCGGTATGGCTAAACGTGTCTGATATCAGTTTCAAATTTAGATAAACTTTGGAAAACAACACTACTGACATACGGAATACAGAGCAAACGCGTTCGGATTGTTTTGATACTTTAGGACCCTGATCCACGAGTCATTTTTGACGTGTACGAATCGACCGCACCTCAATACGACGCACGGTGTGAAGGTCATGACTAATAGTGTCTGATATCAGTTTGAAATTGACATAACTTTAAAAAACAACACAAGTGACATACGGAATACTGAGAAAATGCGTTCAGATTGTTTTGATACTTTAGTAAAACGATCCATTAGTCATTTGTCACGTGTACGAATCGACCGCACCTCAATCCGATGCACGGTGTGACCAGTATGGCTAAAAGTGTCAGATATCAGTTTCAAATTGAGATAAACTTTGGAAAACAACACTACTGGCATACAAAATACTGAGCAAACACATTCGGATTGTTTTGATACTTTAGGACAACGATCCATAAATAATTTTTGACGTGTACGAATCGACCGCACCTCAATCCGACGCACGGTGTGACCGATATGGCTAAAACTGTTTGATATCAGTTTCAAATTGAGATAAACTTTAGAAAAAAACACTAATGACATAAGGAATACCAAGCAAACGCGTTCGGATTGTTTTGATACTTTAGTAAAACAATCCATGAGTCATTTGTGACGTGTACGAATCGACCGAACCTCAATCCGACGCACGGTGTGACCGGTATGGCTAATAGTGCCTGATATCAGTTTCAAATTGAGATAAACTTTAGAAAACAACACTACTGACATACGGAATACTGATCAAAAACATTCGGATTGTTTTGAAACTTTAGGACAACGATCCATGAGTCATTTGTGACGTGTATAAATTGGTCACACCTCAATCCGACGCACCGTATAACCGGTATGGCTAAAAGTGTCTGATATCAATTTCAAATTGAGATAAACTTTAGAAAACAACACTACTGACATACGGAATACCGAGCAAATGCGTTAGAATTGTTTTGATACTTTAGGACAACGATCCCTTAGTCATTTGTGACGTGTACGAATCGACCTCACCTCAATCAGACGCACGGTGTGACCGGTATGGCTAAAAGTGTCTGATATCAGTTTCAAATTGAGATAAACTTTAGAAAACAACACAAGTGACATACGACAAACCGAGCAAACGAATTCGGATTGTTTTGATACTTTAGGACAACGATCCATGAGTCATTTGTGACGTGTACGAATCGACTACACCTCAATACGACGCACGGTGTGACCGGTATGGCTAAAAGTGTCTGATATCTGTTTGAAAATGACATAAACTTTAGCAAACAACACTACTGACATACGGAATACCGAGCAAACGCGTTCGGATTGTTTTGAAACTTTAGGACAACGATCCATGAGTCATTTGTGACGTGTACAAATTGACCTCACCTCAATCTGACGCACAGTGTGACCAGTATGAATAAAAGTGTCTGATATCAGTTTCAAATTGAGATAAACTTTAGAAAACAACACTACTGACATACGAAATATCGAGCAAAAGCATTAGGATTGTTTTGATACTTTATGACAACGATCCATTAGTCATTTGTGACGTGTATGAATCAACCAAACCTCAATCCGACGCACGGTGTGACCGGTATGGCTAAAAGTGTCTGATATCAGTTTCAAATTGAGATAAACTTTAGAAAACAACACAAGTGACATACGGAAAACCGAGAAAATGGGTTCGGATTGTTTTGATACTTTAGGAAAACGATCCATGAGTCATTTTTGACGTGTACGAATCGACCTCACCTCAATCCAACGCACGTTGTTACCGGTATGGCTAAACGTGTTTGATATCAGTTTCAAATTGAGATAAACTTTAGAAAACAACACTACTGACATACGGAATACCGAGAAAATGCATTCGGATTGTTTTAATACTTTAGGACAACGATCCATTAGTCACTTATGACGTGTATGAAGCGACCGCACCTCAATCCGAAGCACGGTGTGACCGGTATGGCTAAACGTATATGATGTCAGTTTCAAATTAAGATAAACTTTGGAAAACAACACTACTGACTTACGGAATACCGAGCAAACGCGTTCGGATTGTTTTGAAAATTTATGACAACGATCCATGAGTCATTTGTGATGTGTATGAATCGATCGCACCTCAATCCGACGCACAGTGTGACCGGCATGACTAAAAGTGTCTGATATCAGTTTCAAATTGAGATAAACTTTAGAAAACAACACTACTGACATACAGAATACCGAGCAAACGCGTTCATATTGTTTTGATACTTTAGGACAATGATCCATTAGTCATTTGTGACGTGTACGAATCGACCGCACCTCAATCCGACGCACGGTGTAACCAGTATGACTAAAAGTGACTGATATCAGTTTCAAATTGAGATAAACTTTAGAAAACAACACAAGTGACATATGGAAAACCGAGCAAACGCGTTCGGATTGTTTTGATACTTTAGGAAAACGATCCCTGAGTCATTTGTGACGTGTACGAATTCACTGCACCTCAATCCGACGCACGGTGTGACCGGTATGGCTAAAAGTGTCTGATATCAGTTTCAAATTGAGATAAACTTTGGAAAACAACACTACTGACATACGGAATACCGAGCAAACACATTCGGATTGTTTTGATACTTTAGGAAAATGATCCCTGAGTCATTTGTGACGTGTAAGAATCGACCGCACCTCAATCCGACGCACGGTGTGACCGATATGACTAAAAGTGTCTGATATCAGTTTCAAATTGAGATAAACTTTAGAAAACAACACTAATGACATATGGAATACCAAGAAAACGCATTAGGATTGTTTTGATACTTTAGTAAAACGATCCATGAGTCATTTTTGACGTGTACGAATCGACCGCACCTCAATCTGACGCACGGTGTGACTGTTATGGCTAATAGTGTCTGATATCAGTTTCAAATTGAGATAAACTTTAGAAAACAACACTACTGACATACGGAATACCGAGCAAACGCGTTCGGATTGTTTTGATACTTTAGGACAACAATACATTAGTCATTTGTGACGTGTACGAATCGATCACACCTCAATCCAACGCACGGTGTGACCGGTATGGCTAATAGCGTCTGATATCAGTTTCAAATTGAGATAAACTTTAGAAAACAACACTACTGACATACGGAATACTGAGAAAACGCGTTCGAATTGTTTTGATACTTTAGGACAACAATCCATTAGTCATTTGTGACGTGTACAAATAGACCGCACCTCAATCCGACGCACGGTGTGACCGGTATGGCTAAAAGTGTCTGATATCAGTTTCAAATTGAGATAAACTTTAGAAAACAACACAAGTGACATACAGAATATCGAGCAAACGTGTTCGGATTGTTTTGATACTTTAGGACAACGATCCATGAATCATTTGTGACGTGTACAAATCGACCGCACCTCAATCCGACGCACGGTGTGACCGGTATGGCTAAAAGTGTCTGATATCAGTTTCAAATTGAGATAAACTTTGGAAAACAACACTACTAACATACGGAATACCGAGAAAACGCGTTCGGATTGTTTTGATACTTTAGGACAACGATCCATGACTCATTTTTGACGTGTAAGAATCGACCGTACCTTAATCTGAAGCACGGTGTGACCGGTATGGCTAAAAGTGTCTGATATCAGTTTCAAATTGAGATAAACTTTAGAAAACAACACTAATGACATATGGAATACCGAGCAAACGCGTTCGGATTGTTTTGATACCTTAGGACAACGATCCATGAGTCATTTGTGATGTATACAAATCGACCGCACCTCAATCCGACGCACGGTGTGACCGGTATGGTTAAAAGTGTCTGATATCAGTTTGAAAATGACATAAACTTTAGAAAACAACACTACTGACATACAGAATACCGAGAAAACACGTTCGGATTGTTTTGAAATTTTAGGACAATGATCCATGAGTCATTTGTGATGTGTACGAATCGATCGCACCTCAATCTGACGCACAGTGTGACCGGCATGTCTAAAAGTGTCTGATATCAGTTTCAAATTGAGATAAACTTTAGAAAACAACACTACTGACACACGGAATACCGAGGAAACACGTTCAGATTGTTTTGATACTTTAGGAAAACGATCCATTAGTCATTTGTGACGTGTACGAATCAACCGCACCTCAATCCGACACACGGTGTGACCAGTATGGCTAAAAGTGTCTGATATTAGTTTCAAATTGAGATAAACTTTAGAAAACAACACAAGTGACATATGGAAAACCGAGCAAACGTGTTCGGATTGTTTTGATACTTTAGGACAATGATCTATGAGTCATTTGTGACGTGTACGAATCGACCGCACCTCAATCCGATGCACGGTGTGACCGGTATGGCTAAAAGTATCTGATATCAGTTTCAAATTGAGATAAACTTTAGAAAACAACACTACTGACATACGGAATACTGAGAAAACGCGTTCGGATTGTTTTGATACTTTAGGAAAACGATCCGTGAGTCATTTGTGACGTGTACGAATCGACCGCGCCTCAATCCGACGCACGGTGTGACTGGTATGGCTAAAAGTGTCTGATATCAATTTCAAATTGAGATAAACTTTAGAAAACAACACTACTGACATACGGAATATCAAGAAAACGCGTTCGGATTGTTTTAATACTTTAGGACAACAATCCATGAGTCAGTTGTGACGTGTACGAATCGACCGCACCTCAATCCGACGCACGGTGTGACCGGTATGACTAATAGTGTCCGATATCAGTTTCAAATTGAGATAAACTTTAGAAAACAACACTACTGACATACGGAATACCGAGCAAACGCGTTCGGATTGTTTTGATACTTTAGGAAAATGATCCATTAGTCATTTTTGACGTGTACGAATCGACCGCACCTCAATCCGACGCACGGTGTGACCGTTATGGCTAATAGTGTCTGATATCAGTTTCAAATTGAGATAAACTTTAGAAAACAACACTACTGACATACGGAATACCAAGCAAACATGTTCGGATTGTTTTGATACTTTAGGAAAACGATCCATTAGTCATTTGTGACGTGTACGAATCAACCGCACCTTAATCCGACACACGGTGTGACCGGTATGGTTAAAAGTGTCTGATATCAGTTTCAAATTGAGATAAACTTTGGAAAACAACACTACTGACATACAGAATATCGAACAAACGCGTTCGGATTGTTTTGATACTTTAGGACAACGATCCATGAATCATTTGTGACGTGTACGAATCGACCGAACCTCAATCCGACGCACGGTGTGACCGGTATGGCTAAAAGTGTATGATATCAGTTTCAAATTGAGATAAACTTTGGAAAACAACACTACTGACATACGGAATACCGAGCAAACGTGTTCAGATTGTTTTGATACTTTAGGACAACGATCCATGAATCATTTGTGACGTGTACGAATCAACCGCGCTTCAATCCGACGCACGGTGTGACCGGTATGGCTAAAAGTGTCTGATATCTGTTTCAAATTGAGATAAACTTTAGAAAACAACACTAATGACATACGGAATACCGAGCAAACACGTTCGGATTGTTTTGATACTTTAGGACAACGATCCATGAGTCATTTGTGACGTGTACGAATCGACCGCACCTCAATCCGACGCACGGTGTGACCGGTATGGATAAAAGTGTCTGATATCAGTTTGAAAATGACATAAACTTTAGAAAACAACACTACTGACATACGAAATATCGAGCAAACGCGTTCGGATTGTTTTGAAACTTTAGGACAACGATCCATGAGTTATTTGTGACGTGTACGAATCGACCGCACCTCAATCCGATGCACAGTGTGATCAGTAAAGATTTTCATTAGATAAAGAATCAGTATTTATTAAATGAGATAAATCAATCAAAAACATATTGATTTTACATTATTCCCTTTCATTGTTATGAGAATGAAAACATTTGAGTTTAAAATTTCATATTTTAGTTTCACATTTCCATATTAATGTATTCTTTCATATTACTGTTTTAATTTCTTTCATTATTGCATTACTAACATAATATTTGTTTTCTTATATAGGTGAATTTTTTTCCTTGAGTTCGGATGCTTTGTACGGCAACAAATACCGTCGAGAGCGGATCACAGATATCAAAGGATGAAACATGAATGTTTATAACTGTTGTTGAATAATTGTAATTGTAACCATGTAAAACAATGTTTGAAATGTATATAGCAATGTGTTTTTTTGTATTCATGATGTTAAGTAAATGTATATACCGTTGTCGGTCAAAATATTGTGTACGGGTGCTATTTTGTGCAGGTGTGCATGTGCTACTTTGTGCAGGTATTCTGGTGTGCAGGTGTGCAGGTTCTGTTTTGCAGGTGCAGGCGATGGTGCCTTTATCAGCGCTTTTTTGAGCGCTGATAAAGGACACCTTTAACAGCGCTAGAGGAGCGCTGATAAAGGAACCCTTTATCAGCGCTCTGAAAAGCGCTGATATAGGAGACCTTTATCAGCGCTCCGAAAAGCGCCGATATAGGAGACCTTTATCAGCGCTAAAAAAGCGCTGCTAAAGGTCTCCTATATCGGCGCTTCTCGGAGCGCTGATAAAGGGGACCCCCCTTTATCTACGTCGACATTAACAACGCTTTTCTAGCATTGTTAATGTCGGTTTTTAGCGCTGATAAAGGGACAAGTTGTTGTAGTGCAGGTAAACCGTGTGCGCGGTTTCTAATTCCGAATTTTTCTTTTAAAACCACCCGAACCCCCGGGACTTCCATATTTTCAACTTTGGCTCGAGCTTGACTCATTTTAGGTGTTTCCAAAGCCTCCTAGGGAGTTTCCAAGGCGATCTGAACATCTTTCTTCGAGATTAAAGGCTCGGATTGAAGATCCGCTCTCCTCCCGGTAAGTGGATTTCATCCCGTTTCGTTTCTCGTTTATTCCTCTATCTTTCCTTGATCTTTTCATGGGAGATTTCCTTTGTTTCCCTGGATTTGAACCTATGAGTTGAGGTATAGATCTAGGATTGTGAATCTAGATCTAGTTTTGCAAGATCTTGATTCCTTTGATCTTAATTTTGGTTTTTAAGGTTTTAGATCCAGTTTTTGATCGACGTCGTTGTGCCGCTCGGTTTTTGGGGTTTCTCGTTGGGCTAACTCATGTCAATAAATCGAAGTAGGTGGTTCCATCCCGACTTGCCAAATTTATTATCAATGTATTTGCTTAATTTATTTCAATTATTGATTTAAATTCAATTGCTCAAGTTGTTTTCAACTAAATTGATAAAAACTCAATTCCATTGAATTGAGATATTTGAAATGGTTTTGGCATAAAGATGTGGAAAAACCCCAATTCCATTGAATTGGGTGTGTTTATGGAAAATTAGTCGATTTAAATTGTTTAATTTAAATTGTGGATTTGATGGAAATGATTTCAATTAGATTGTTGAATTTAATTGTGGAAATGAATTGTGAAATGATAGAATTGGGTTTGAATGGATTATGAAAATGGCTTAAAATGATTTGATAAAAACTCATTGGTTTTATCTTGTGGAAAGACATGTTTTGAATAAAACTTGTTTTGGTTTTAAATGAAATGGAATTGGTGCTTTTGAAATGGAGGAATGAGATTGATCGTATTTTAAGCATTCTTAAAATAGTTCGCACATCATGTAAGAGCGCATGCAAACCTTAGGTAGTTAGTGAGTTATTTGGATACACTCTACACCACGACAACATTCTAATACATACTTGCGGTGGGTCACAATCCTGATGGGTTGGTGACGAGTCTCTTTTGGCCAGTGTCATAGGGACGTGTGTATACACATTTTGCCGAGTTCACATAGAGAGTGCGGAATCTTATAACTGGTTAATACTATCGTACCTTTTGGCAGATGACCATGTTGTTCGCTTGTTTATTTATATATGAGATATAAATGTATGTCAATTCTTTTGAACTGCTTTCATGTCTGCTGAATTTACATAAACTGTTTTATGTAACTGTTTTTATTCAAGTCATTGTTTTAGAAATATTTCATCATTGTAAAGCCTTGCTTGATGAATTTTCCATCATTTGAAAATGTATAGCATGATTTGTTAAAATATGCTTTTGAATTGGCAAACCTATTTATTTGAAAATTGAAAGCTTTTATTTGGATAATCTATATTTGGCATTTGTTATGGAATCTTTGGTGATATCCTACTGGGCTTAGGCTCACACCCTACTTTTGCCTTCGGGTGTTTGTAGACTTTCTCCTTCCAGATTCGAGCAAAAGGAAGGGATCTCTTGGAGATGGATCCAGTTGTTGATCTTTGGACTTGGTGAGTTGTGTCATTTGGGACCTTGAGGCTGTTTTTCCCAGTTTTAGTACTTGGGTTGAAGTACTTTGGCATTTTATGCCTCTGTAATCTGGTACATTACTCTCAGTGAAGTTTCTTTTGCTATGCATACTGTTTTGTTTTACTCTTGTTTCCGCATTCTTGTAGCAAAATCGTTCCCACTTGTATGTCGTACGATGTCAGGTGCTAGTCGCCGACCCGTGTGGATCGGGAACGTCCTTCGGGCTATGTCAGGGTCGACTCGGTTATCGGGTTACCAAGGTACCCGGGTTGGTTCGTGACACTCAGGTACAAAAGTGAACTTGAGACGATTTAAATCCCTATTTTGTGATCCTTCAACAGGATAATAAACTACATGTTTTGGTCCCATTGACCTTTTCTCATTTTTCTGCATGCATAATGACTGTCAGCTTGGTTTTCAAAAAATAACCCTTTTTACATAATGGTTCTATTTAGCCACCCGGTGCTTTCACTAGTTCTAAATAGGTCACTTGTCTCACATTTCATATATTAATATTCCTGAAAAATTAGATGATCCATATGAAAATAGCAGTGGATGTTTCTCACACACACCAAAATCTTTAACATGTTTTATTATTACTTTCGTGGCATTTCAAGTGTTCGTGTCATTATTAAAACATAGCACGCCTACAAATGCATAAATCAGGTCAATAATCACAAAAAAAAAACATTAATCACAAAAGAAAAATAAATCAACGATATTCAAAACCAAACCGAACCAAAAAACCGAATCATAAATATTGACCAACCAATTTTAACTAATTCACCCATTTTTACCGGTTTATGTTGATCCGATTTGGTCAATTTTGGTCGGTTCGGTTTAACCTACACACTCCTACAGATGAGTCTTTTTTCCCATATTAGTAGATAGGAAAGATAAAAACCTAAAACATTAGTAGGTTTTTATTAACTTTCTCTCATTTTGATACACGCACGAATCAATGTGAACTCAACATTCAAAGAATAATTCATTTACATGATGTTTCTACTTAGCTACCTAGTGCTTTCAATAATACTAAGTAGGTCGCTTGGGCTCATATTCCAAATATTAATGTTCTTGAAAAGTTGGATGTTCCATAAGAAAAACATATGAAAATAGCAGTGGATGATTCTAAACCACACCAAAAGCATGAATGACCCATTGGTACAAAACACGTCATCCCTTGAAAGAGGTGAGCATCAGATAAAAATTATACTCCTAAAGAGAATACAGTACAAGACATCTTCAAAAACGAAACTACTCTAGAAGTGGTGCCGGTACCAAAAAAATTATGATGTGGGAGACCTGCATAAAAGAAATGAGATTGTTATTGCTTCTGAGATTCTCAATGATGAATCTAAATCTTAACATGTTGAAGAATGTCGACATCAAAATGATTAGCTGAAATAGGAGGAAATACAATCTCAGCTTGCACAGTTGGTAAAACGTAATTCTTTTTATCAGTAGTCCAAACCCATGAAATCATTCATCCTGCAGGATACCAATGAGTTTTTTTTTTCAATAAAAGAAAATAATAAAATGAAATTAAGTGAAATAAGACATGACTGGTCACGGATTTTATGACAAAGGTGAAATTACAATAATACATATCCTCCGATCATGGATGTTACTTTCAAATTCCAAATTAATTTATAACCTTCTGAAATGCTTGAAATTTGCTGAACGGATGTGGTAGAAACTTACATGTACGGTTTATTAAATAAGAATATATACATGAGATTATGGAAGTTCACGAGAGGGGTCATTAGTGTATATGCTTAAAATCAATGATTTGATAAATAAATATTATAGAAAAATATGAAGAGAAATATTAAATCACTATATTACATGAGAGCAATGTTGTGTATATTAATGAAGGCAAAAACTAAACCTTTTAAATGAGATTTGTAGAAAAACCTTCAAGACCATCTATTGGCCATTGGATGTAGGGCACCAGCCCCTGAGCCAAGCAGCAATGATGCCAACATTTCGGCTCAAGTCATCAGGGGAATCACTCTTCAATGCCATTACCACTTCCTCAGGGTAGCTCTCCTTTGCCTCCTCCAGCAAAACCTGGAAGATCTCGCACTCCATGTTGTTCATCCGTTTCTCCTCCGAGTAGCCCCTGAATCAGCAAGGAAATTCAGTGGAATGATGAAAAGAATACGCAGAAGAATCAATCCATTGGCTACTGGGAACTGCTCCCACCTCTTCCCCAACCGATCAAACAAGATAGAGTTCTCTGTTTGAAGAACCACCACGAGGCCAAACCATCGTTCTGGAAAGAAGTCGCATCCATGGTAATCAACGATGTTTCCTCCCTCTTCCATTGCATCTTCCAACTCATCACACACCTATTGCAACAAAAAAACATAAGAGGTATTCAAGGCAGATACGCATCAAAACTTACACCCGGTTTGGCATGAGAAAGGAAAAGGAATCGATCCACCAGAGAAAATAAACTCCCAGTAACAGCTCCCAATCAAGGAGGTAAGGCTTGATAAATATGCAAGCCGCCAAATTTGCAAATTAACACTATTCAATGCATCCTAATCAAAAAAAAAAAAAATCATTCACATTCTAAATAATCAAAGAGGCTTTATGATCACTGGTTTAGCACATTCAATGGGATTTTAAGTGCTTTTGGTTTCCTACGCAAAGCTTAAAAGAACAGCTGAACCAGAGGGCCAAAACTGAAAAAAAAAATTAAAATGGATGGCATCGTCAGTTTCATCCAGAAATTAGGATGGCATAACAAAAAAACCATTACACCAATGCAACCAAATGATATGACAGGCTACTGAGGGTTTTTTTCCGATTACACCCGAAGGGAACCATGTCACAAGAAGAGAAGAAACACAGACACACATTTGGAAACCTGTTTGGAACCAATTTCTTTATGAATTGAAATAATTTGATAGAAATCAAATTATTCATTTTGAATCAAGCAAAAGTATAATGGTTTATAGCCAATTATCATGTTTACAACATCACAAGTTCCATTAATTGTCTATAGAAAACTCATATTACTAAAATTATTTCTTCCCCTCAATTGCATACATTACTCTAGAATTATAATTAATTTTTTCAGAGAAATTGGAGTCTTCAAAAATTAAAACTCGTATACTAATTTGTAGTTGAGAGAAACCAAAATTAGAGCTACAACAATAAAATAGGGTTTTAAAAACAAGAAACGTACAGGGGATTGGGAGGAGAAAAAGTTCAGGTGGCAAGTTTACTACTTTGGGATGGGGAATTTTAGGGTTGATTCTCATGTCTCACTTAATTTGCATTTAATTCCTAACACCTACCTAAGGCCATACAAATCCTTGTAAGTGCTAAATTTAAAAGCAAGCCTTTCCATTCCAAACACCGAATTAGATCTCCAGGTTAAATTCAAATCAAACAAAATAATTATTAGGGGTTAGAGCAGCCATGAATCGCGATTTCAAAGAAAACTCATAAAGTTGGGGTCATATTGCCATACCAGATCTTCATTAATGATGAAGGAGTCCGAAGCATGATCATAGCCATCATGCAGGCTCTTCTCCTTGACAAGCTCAGTAAGATTGATGTGGCGAAGCTGGGTGGTCTCTGCCAATTGAGATGAGGTGGTCGTCTTTCCTGTCCCTGGAGTCCCAGTTATCAGTATGTTCGGTTTCTTCCTGATACTGCGAGCCATGAATTACTCTATGTCTCTACTGGCTGAGATTAGAAGAAATTTATAGGCGGCGGGTTCTCCTTACAAAGAAGCTCAGGGGTTGGGAGTTCTGGGGCTTGTGGCAGAGGGTGGATTAGGCGGCGGTGACTTCTCCAGCAAGGCGGTGTAGCGAGCTCCGGTGGTGCGACAGTGGCTCACGGTAGCTTCGGCGCTCGACTGTCCTTCAAGATTCACCAAGCGGCAGTGAGGTCGAGCTTCATCGCGGCAGCGCTCAGTTATTCATAGTGGGGGAGGCGTGCCTTCGGTGGAGTGGGTCAGATCTGGCATCGGTGACTCGAAGTGGTGACTCGAGGCGGTGATCGGATCGATAGTGGTGTTCGATCAGATCTTCAATCTTATATCGGACTCATTTGGTGCTGGTCGTGGCTCCGGTGGTGAGGCATCTTCTCTGATTCGGGTGAGCACTGGGGTGGTGGCCTTAGGTTAATGTCGAATTCTTCCTTTGCAAGCTTCGGTGATCCATGGTGGCACGGCTGAAAGATATGGTTTGCTTCAATTTTCAGTAGTTGGTGGTTGTCTTCATCCTTGACGGTGCTCGCATCTCTGATTTCTTCAATGGTGAAATGGTTGCGGCTCTTCCTTCACATACTGCGTCGGTGGAGGTTCAGCTTTGGCGATTATTTCATGTATGAATGGGGGAAAGAATTAATACTAAAATAAATCCAATTCCATATTAAATTCCAACAATTTTACTTCAAGTTTTAAATCAAAAAAGAAATTGTATGGCATATCAAATTAATTCAAAAAAAATGAATATATCAATAAAAATAGTAATTATACCATTTCAGCAAATAAGTTCCAAATTATCAAAAGTAACAGGAACTATTGTTTACACCGTATTTGTTTAATTAATATAGGTTATTTCAAATAATAAAAGACAAAAATGTTGAAAATTTCATCTCATATCAGGGATATATCAAGTTTAGTCTCATAAAGTGTTATTAAACTATTTTACCTTCATTGGTGATGCAACATGGATGGTTTGGATGTTATTTCTCAATAAGAAGTTTGAGGTATTTCATTTGATGGAGGCCCATGGTGGAAAGATAGTTCAATTTGAATCATATGTGCTTAAGGTTTGATAATGATGTGGAGTGTAGAAGTAGAGAGTTCCAAAAGTTTTTTTTCTTGAATAAATAAATTCATTTAGATAAGATGATTCTCAGAACTTTGAAATAAAATGGAGTATTAGAGTGGATTAACTAGACATTATATGAGAACTATAGAACAATGAGAATTCATTATGGGCTTCCTAAGGAGTTTTGAATATAAATATGGAATTGTGTGGTATAACTCATAAATAGAAGTCTCTTTTCACCACCAGGGCATGAGCTTCTAGAAGACATGCAGATCATAAGAAATTTACATGCATCCCACCTTAAAGTCTTTGGGTGTATTTCATATGTCCATATTAATTATAGTAAGAAGGAAAGATTATAAGCAATGTCAATAGTATGTTTCTTTGAAGGTTATGTCAATGAAGAAATTCAATGGCTATGGGATAATGTTTTCTAAATGGAAATCATAATCCAAAATGTTTGTTTGAATAAAGGGATCCTTTGGAAGGATCAAAACCAAGAGGAAGATATAGATGAGATCAAATAATCATCACATGATGAGTTTTGCTTGAACGAAATTCTGGAAAGTCCAGTTAGCATGAGAACCAATCATGTTTTGGAAGAACGTTGCAATTTGAAAGGTGAAGTTTTGGATAGATGTAAGATTTTCAAGCTTCATCCAAGCATAGATCTACTGGAAAGATCAGGGAGTGCGGAATCTCAGGGAAGAGTTCTATAAGATTAAATACTAGGAGTAACATTATAAGGGTTGAGGTAGTGTGCCAAAATCTGATGACTAGTGAAAATGTATGGATCTGACTTAAATTATCTACCTCTTGTGGATGGTGGAGAACACAAGTGCTCAAAGGAGGTAGAAATTCTCAATTATTCAGTGGAGTGGAAGTTAGCGATGATGAAGTACATGGAATGCTTACCTGCTTCTAGAACATTGGAGATTTTGCAATAGTTATCGGGAAAGAAGGAGCTTCATAACAAGTCAGTCTACTGGATGAAGGAAGAAGTGGCTAGTAGGAAGGAGTATATTGAGAGGATGGTTGTGAAGGGTTTTCAATATAAGGATAGAGTGTACTTTAGTGAGATGTTATCTCTAATTATTACACACTCAACAATCTAGATAGGGATTAGAATGGTTATAAAACACTACTACAAAAACGGGCAAGGGAAACGCCCCCTTATATCAGCGCTAAGCTAAACCGCTAATAAAGGTTACCCTGTATCAGCGCTAAAATTTTAGCGCTGATAAAAAGACCCTTTATCAGCGCTAGAAAAGCGCTGATAAAGACTCCCTATATCAGCGCTAAAATTTTAGCGCTGATACAGTAAGGATTTATCAGCGCTTTTTTAACGCTGATAAAGGGTACTATTATTAGCACTAAAAAAGCGCTGATAAAACCTTAGTGCATTTTTTTATAAAGTCGGTCGCACAGTGCCCTCGTTTTATCACGACCTAAAGATCTCGCGGTACTGGAACCCTGAGACTCCCATCTGCCGCCCGCTGAGATCACGTTGCCGGACCTCCGCCGCCCTCGCTTCTTGTTGCCGGACCTCCGCCGCCCGCTGAGTTCGCGTTGCCGGACCTCCGCCGCCCTCGAGCTTCAGTTTTCCGGACCTCCGCCACCCACAACGCTTTCAAGCTTCGGTTTGTCGGACCTCCTTTAAGGCATATTTTCCAAATCTTTTTTCAATATTGTTCTCCTCTCCCATTTGTATATCATTTTTTAACATGCTTTTTTATTCTATGGGTGAGTATTATGGATTGACCGATTGAATAAAATGAACCATACTTGATGGAAAATGATGTAAAGGGTATGATTCACATGTGTTTACTAATTTTCATTATATTTCTCAAGAACATGGTGCTTGTTTACTTTTATTGTTGAAAATCATCATTGTTTTTTGGTGGGGTTGTTTGAGAAGTTTTTTGTTAGTTTGGTTGTGATAGATTCCATTGGGGGAAAATGTGAGATGGTTGAGGTGGTAAATTGTGCAGTGGGGAAGCATCAACCTTTCCATTGTTAAAAAGATGTAATGAGTGGGTTATTATGGGAGATGACATCGTTAGTTGATATGGGTTTTCCTTTTAGTTTCCCAGTGACATAGAATATAGTTGTTAATTATGAAATTGAAAAGGGTTTGGTGGGAATTGAATAAATTCATGGATAAAAATGAAATGGTGGCTATAAAACTATGCTCACCCCCTATGCGATGAGTGTATCGGGTGGTTCCCTCTTCTAAAATTCAAATATGTGAGTTCCTTTACCGAGATATAAACCTATGACCACTCTTAATTCAGGAAACATCCAACTCTAGGTGATAATCCTAGGTTGCCTTAGGTGACGAGAATATGAAGTCCCTATGTTATGGGAATATGAGATCTTCTTTATCTCCCAAATAATGTTCCCTTGATTATATCTCATCAGATTATAAATAGATTCATTAGGGGATATGCCTAAGAATCTCCCAAGTGATGATCATAAGATCTCTTATTCATCTCCTAGGTAATGATCCTAGGATTATACCTCACATGAGGAGCATGAGATTCCTTAGGCGATGTGCCAAAGAATCCCCTATGTGATGAGCATACGATCTTTAAACACTTCCCTTAGTAGATGATCTTATGTTCTTACCTGGTGTGATAAGAACACGATTCATTAGTTGATGAATATAAAAATCCTTATGTGCTATGAATATATTTTATGAACCAAATTGGTGTAGATTCCTCACATGAAAAATGTGATCCACCTTGTGTAATGAGCATAAGATTATAGAGGTTATAAGACTTGAATTCCTTCTGCAATAAGAATAAGTTACCAATTATCAATCATGGTATGACTCATGTATTACAGATAATACACCTCATGTCATGAGCTAATGAAAAATTAATAACCTCAATTTTAGATGAATTTTATAGTTTATCAATACACTCACCACCATTATTATATTCAACTAAAAGTATATTCCCTGTAACTAGAATAATAATTGTAATTAACTTGTGTCCACTAGAGAGTAGAACCAAAAACTAGATTCAGAAACATGTCTTATATCTGGAACAGAGACCCAGAATAGGAATCACACTCCAAGAAGGAAACTATAGAAGGAATATCTAACATCCCATATTCCCATTCCAGTCAAGGGGACAATATTATCAACCATGGAGGTGGACTCTTTCCACCTTTGGAAATAGGTAAGGTAGGTTATGAGGATTGTGGCTAGCCCAAGGAAACTGATTCAAGCCTGAGTGATTTCCCCAGTAGAGGCATCAAAAAATTACCCATGAGCCCAAATATCCAATTCAAATGGGCCTTATTCTATGGGAACCATACATATTAGGCCATACTCTAAATGAAAACATTCCCACACATAGAGGACCATATTCACTAAGTGGTCCATACTCCTACTAGTTGAAAAAACCCTATACCACATAGAGTCATATTTTTTGTGAATCCAAAATACACTCATTAGGCTATATCCCCTTTTAGTTAGACCAAAAATGTCTTATCATGCATATTTACCATACTAACTTTCACTTGTTATCATTTGAAAAATCATCTATACAACTTGATGTTAAACTATATCAATTATTTATTATTAGAAGTACATTGCACATGGTTGTGATAAATACCCTCGGTGCATTCACTAACCCATGACATGTCGGAGGATGGTTTTAGGGGGTCACTACACTATAATCTACTAACCAATAGAGGGGTCTAAATGGGTATAGGCCATGAAATAGTGTTATCAAAGGATTTTATTAGGAGATATGATGGGGTTTGATGTTAGGAACATTTGAGGATTTCAATGGTTTGGTTTAGAAAGTATTTCATTTGAATTCATTGGTATGTTTTGGGTGTACCTTTCCTTAGGTTTCAAATTATGCTCTTAGTGGTTCTTCAGGGTTAATGGTTGTAGTCTCTTATTTGGGTGAAGGGATGTGTTCTTAGTATATTTCCATCTTATGATGTTCTTCATGGTTAGTGGTTGTAGTCTCTTATTTGTAGATGTATGATGTTCTTGGTGAGGGCCATTATCTAGCTAGTGGTGTCGTTGTATATGAGAAAGCATCGATGTAGTTGGAGATGTATGATGTTCTTCATTTGAGTAGACTCATTCAGATTCCAAGTGTGTGTTTCTATACTACATATTCTTTTTGGGATTCATGTGTTTCATGAATTCATATTTTATCCATTTGAAATCGGTTAGACATGTTTTGATCATTTTGAAGTACAAAATAACCCTATTAATGAAAATAATATATGGAATGGATGGTATCTTGCTGTGAATTAACCTTTTTCATTGAAATAAATTAGGTTTCCTTCTACCGTTGGTGTATTTGATATTATAAATGAAAATCATGGTTTAAAATAAAGATAAGTTGATTCTTTAAATAAAATTCCAAATGGTTTGGCATGTGTTTGTTTATTGAATTTTTTTGGGAATGATTTCCAAAATAAATTAAAATGTCTTGTTTTTAAATGGTTTATGGTATTGGTATTTTAAAAAATTGAGGGGGATTGATTGTCCTTTTGAACAAAATACCTTCGATCCCAACCACCATCCATTGTTTGTTGTGGGTGACTTTAATGTCATTTCCAACCCAAAAGAAAGGAAAGGTAGAATCCCATTCCAGAGGAAGGCCATCATGGAGTTTGTTCAGTTCATGGTTGGGAAGGGCCTCATTGATCTCAGCTTCTCAGGTGACAGTTTCACCTGGTGCAACAACTATAGGGGCCATCACCGCTTGTGGAGTATATTGGATAGGTGTCTAGCCAACATGAAAGCCACTAACCTATTCTCAAATACCACGTTTTTCCATCTTGTTTGGGGTATTTTGATTCACTCCCCCTTTTGGTTTCCATTTCTTCTTGGTATGATCATCAGGAACGGTTTCACTTCCACCAGCAGTGAGTATTTAGGCATGATGATATTGAATGTAGGGTAGATACCTAGGAGTGGTAGATGTATCATTCTTTATTATTCTTGTGTTTGGTCTGGGGTGATTTGAGGAAACTATAATGAATCTAAAGTAATTATATTTAATGAAGATGAATAAATACTAATGGTTAGGCTCTATTAATCTCCATTTTTATAAGGAAGTGGTTCTCTTCTACTGTATTTGGAATTCTTGTTTTGTGTACTTGAACCATAAATACTAATATTTGAGATTCAAATAGGATGGAGATGAATAAAGATTGGATGGATGTTAATCATTTAACAATAGAGTACGAGAATGGAGTGAAAGAGTTCATAAAGTTTGCAAAGGATCACGCAAAGGATCCTTCTCAAATCATATGTCTGTGTTTACGTTGTTGTTATTCTAGACTAATTACTCCAGAGGAGTTGGAAGAACATTTGATATGTCATGGAATAGATCAGAGTTATAAATATTGGAATAAATACGGAGAAAAAGCGAATGTAGCTACTGGATGGGATAAAACTGCGTTTTATGGATCGTCAGATATGAATACAAATATGGATAATGAAGAAGACCATATGGAGGATGTGATTACAGATGTCAATGATGATGAAGATCATATTGAGGAAATGACAAAGAAAATTCAAGATGAACTCTGTGATTGCCCAAAATTGTTTGAGAAGTTAAAGAGTTGTGCAAAGACGCCATTGTATGCTGCTTGCACTAAGTATACAACATTGTCAGCTATACTGAAGTTGTATAAATTGAAAGCAGGCAACAGATGGAGTGATTTCAGTTTTACGGAACTACTTTCTCTCTTGAATGACATGCTCCCGGAAGATAATGAGCTCCCAAGCTGGACATATGAAGCTAGACGAATGCTACGCTCGATGGGAATGATTTCTGAAAGAATACATGCTTGCCCGAAAGACTGTATATTATTTTGTAAAGAGAACAAATCACTTACAGAATGCCCAAAGTGTGGTGCTTCTCGATACAAGAAAGATAAATCCAATCCTATGAAAGTTGTATGGTACTTTCCAATCATTCCAAGGTTTAGGCATCTATATGGAAGTGAATAAACTGCAAGACAATTGTCGTGGAATGCAGATAAAAGAAATAAAGATGGGTTATTACGTCATCCGACCGACTCTCCTCAATGGAAGAAAATTGATCATGAGTATCCTGAATTTGGAAAAGAGCTGAGAAACCTTCGTCTTGCGTTATCTACAGATGGAGTGAATCCTTTTGGTTTTCAAACCAGCACTCATAGTACATGGCCTGTTATGTTGGTAAATTATAACTTGTCACCCTAGTTATGCATGAAGCGGAAATTCATCATGTTATCTATGCTTATATCAGGACCAAAACAACCAGGTAACGATATTTATGTTTATCTGGCTCCTTTGATCGAGGATTTGAAGTTATTGTGGGACTCAGGTGTAATGTTGTATGATGCTTATAAAAGTGAATACTTCACGTTGAGAGCGATGTTGTATGGGACAATAAATGATTTCCCTGCTTATGGAAATTTGTCAGGCTATAGCATTAAAGGAACTCAAGGGTGTCTTGTGTGTGAAGAAGATACATAATCAATTAGGTTGAAACATTCATCGAAATCTGTGTTTCTAGGACATCGTAGATTTCTACCTCGTCGGCATAAGTACCGATCTTGGATGACATCATTCAATGGAAGTTCAGAAAAACACGCAACACTGTCTCCACTAACAGGTGATCAGCTATTTGAGAAAGTAAAAGATCTGAACACTATTTTTGGTAAACCATTTTCAAAAAAACTTACAAAAATTGGTTGGAAAAAGTGATTAGTTTTTTTTGAATTACCATACTGGAATTGTTTGTACGTCAGACATTTTCTTGATGTGATGCATGTGGAAAAAAATGTATGTGACAGTGTTATCAGAAAGTTGCTAAATTCCCCTGGAAAAACAAAAGATGGAATTAAGGGAATTTTGGACATGGTTGACATGGGAATACGAGAAGAGTTGGATCCCGTGAAGGATGAAAATAGAATGTTTCTTCCTCCAGCTGCTTATACTCTTTCTAGGGCTGAGAGATATCATTTTTGCAACTTATTCAATGATGTAAAGGTTCCAGAGGGGTACTCATCAAATATCAAGAACATTGTGTCAATGAATGATTTGAAGTTAAAAGGTTTGAAATCACATGATTTCCATGTTTTGATGTAAGATCTAATTCATATAGCTTTACGTTTCATTTTTCCCAAGAATGTTCATCATATGTTAACCAAACTTTGTTTCTTTTTCAAAGATATATGTAGCAAAGTTTTAGACCCGGGGAAATTGCCAGCTATGGAAAAAGAAATTGTCATCATATTATATGATTTAGAAATGTTCTTCTTGCCAACATTATTTGATATGATGGTTCATTTGATGATTCACTTGGTGCGAGAGATTCGACTTTGTGGTCCTATGCACTATAGATGGATGTATCATGTTGAACGGTATATGAAGATTTTGAAAGGGTATGTCAAAAATTGAAGTCGGCCAGAGGGTTGTATAGTGGAGTGATATATTGTTGAGGAAGCTATTGAATTTTTTACTGAATACCTATCTGATGTGGAAAGCATTGGTCTCCCGAAATCTCGTCACACTGGACGCATTGAGGGTAAGAGAATTTCTGGAAGAGAAGTTGTGACAATCAATATTACAGATCGGGAGCAGGCTTATCTTTATGTTTTGCATAACAGTTGGGAGGTTGCTCCATATATTGAAACTCACAAAGAAATTCTTAGGCAGTTGAATCTATCGAGGGATGAAAAATAGTTATCAGATACACATAATCACCAGTTTATAGGATGGTTTCAGGACCATATTTTTAAGCAGTTGTATGAAAATTCGAATTCAATTTCAGAACGTCTTCGATGGCTAGCTGCTGGACCAAGTGTGTATGTATTATCTTACATTGGTTATGTAATTAATAGTTATACATTCTATATAGATAAACACGATGAAGATAGTACCATGAAAAATAGTGGAGTTACACTAGTGGCTGAAGCGATGCATGTTTCTGGTAGTAAGGACATAAATACAATTTATGCAAATATGTCATACTTTGACATTATCAAACTAATATGGGAGTTGGATTATATGACATTCCAATTGCTGATTTTTCAATGAAAATGGATTGATAACAACAGTGGTGTTAAAATAGATGAATGGGGATTTGTGAAAGATTATTTTAGTAAAGAAGGGTACAAAGACGAACAATTTATAATGGCATCACAAGCGGTACAAGTTTTTTATGTTCTATATCCCACAAACCGAAAGTGGTCGATTGTTCTGTTATCGTCCAAAACCACTGAAGGTTCCGATGAAAATTCAGTTGAGGATGATCCTTTTAGTGGTACGTCGCAATCATTTCAGAGCGGTCCCAATGCAGATGATGTTTTGTATGTTAGAGGAGACCACAATGAAGGGATTTGGATAGTCGATAGAGGTGTCAAATCCCTTCAACCTTTGAAAAAAAGAAAGAGAGTTTAGTAAACAAGTTATATTTTGTTTGTAATATAGATCTTGTTATCTCATGTTATTATCTTATCATTACTGAATTTATGTAATCTGAATTAACTGTTCAACCACTTTTGAAGATAATGACTTCTACACATTCTGATGCTCCTAACCTCGAGGCTGAACAAGTCTCCCAAGCAGCTGCTTCTGCGGCTGCTGCTGCTCCTGCTACTCCTGCAGCTCATGCTGCTGCTGCTGTTGCTGCTCCTGCTGCTCCTGTAGCTCATGCTGCTACTGCTGTTGCTCCTATTGCTGCTCCTTCTGCTCCTGCAGCTCATTCTGTTGCTGCTGTTGCTCCTGCTGCGACTCCGGTTGCTCCTACTGCTCCTCCTGTTGCGGCTCCTGTTGCTGCTGCTCCTCCTACTGCTCCTGTTGCTGCAGCTCCTGCTGCTCTTAGTGTTGAGGTCCAACAACCATCAACACATGTCGTTGATACCATTCTATATGAACATATAGATGATGTTGATATCGATGAAATGGTCAGGAATGAAGGACCAGCATCGCAGAAATCACAGGTGCATCGTAGTTTGACGGTGTTAGCCAAAATTCTTAAGGCGAAAAGCAAAGGAATCAAATTTGAAGTCGGATGGAATGCACGAGGCCAACATGTGAATCCCAACAAGGCTATGTTTAGCAGCTACATTGGATTTTTCACTCGGCAACGTGTGCCGATCGACATAGATTCATGGCACCATGTTGTGTCTGGGCTGAAGGCTGTGATCTGGGAAGAAATTACGGTAACATTATGAATTTATTTCTTTAATTTACTAGCAAATAAAATAATGAAACAATGTCTTAATCTTCTCAATCTCTTGCAGAGTAAATTTATAGTAGACGATTCACACAAGGATTATGTACTAAGGCTTGCAGGAAAATTCATCGAGGTTTTCGCACTATTTTAACAAGATGTCACCTCAAAGATTCTAAAGGTAAAATAAACCTGCACCCACCCATTGTCTACGCTCACCTGATATCCTAAGAAGCATGGGATGCATTTATTTGCCGTCGTGGGGATGAGAAGTTTTAGGTACATTGTGAGTGATAATACGTTGTTTGAGGATACCTGTATTCATCACTTTGATTGTCAATATTTCATTTATGAAACAGAAACTCTATACTGAAAATAAGGAACGTTCTTCAAAACCAACATACCCCTATCGTAAAGCAAGGATGAGGTACGCTTCATTAGAAAAGAAAATGGTATGTATTTTAAATTTGCAATAATATTGTTAGGTGCCAATAAACAACATCATAATTATTTTTCTATGTTTATATATAGATTGATGAGTCAAAAACCAAATGCACTTCCATCCCACGTCATGTGCTATGGAAGGAGGCACGTGTGAACAAAGAAGGGAAGTTAGTAGATGAGAACACACAGAAAATGTGGGAAATATGTGTAAGTATGACACGACGATAAAATAATTTGTTTAAAATTGCTATTACATAAAAATAATTAGTTATTTTCCTATATCCGACAGTCATAGGAATCATATACTCCTGTAGCTAATACAAACCTATTATCGATGGCTTTGAAGCAGCCAGAAAAATACGGTCGTGTCAGAGGTGCAGGGTTTGGGGTGACACCCCGAGTATATTTTGAGAAGAAGAAAAAAATGGATGATACAGATGAAAAATTGGAACAAATGAGCGAAAAAATAGCAACCCTTGAAGAACAATTGCAATGGAAGGGAGAGTTGCTAGCAACTTTTATGGGTGAGAATCAAAGGAAAGCCACAACTCAAGAACAACCGCCGCATGAACATCCCGCCCCACCCCCCACCAGATTTGAGGTGAGTCATTCGCCTCAAAGAACTGTCTTAGCCATGGTAATCAATATTCTAATAATTGTTCCCATGAAATATGAATCAGAAAAACACTGATAATTTTTCTATACTTATCTTCTACAGGGTGATAATGATTGTGATTTATATCTATCAACACCCACCTATCACCTTGTATCGAGGGCTACAATGTTCAATATCCTAGATTCCACACTACATAATAGACCACTTCCGAAAGATCATCTGAAAGTGACGATTACTGTAGCTCATGAGACAAAGGCAGAGCTACCTATTCCACTTGATGACGATGATATTCATATGGTCAAAAAGGCTATTGGGACATTCATTGCATGGCCGTCAGAACTTGTAAGAGTACATGCAGAAAAAGAGGTATTTATTTCCTTTTCTTTTCAAGATAAACCCTTAACAATTAATGAAAAAAGGGTCTGAACCAATGATTGTTTTTATAGACGGAGAAAGGGAAGGGGGTGACAAACGTCAGCTCAAAACCATCTAAAGGATTGACCAACTGATCCCAAGGAGCTACTGGAAGCACAATAACACCACATATTCTCTATCCACATTTACTATCATTGAAGACTCATGTGGATATGAAGCTAAAAGATGGTAATAGTCATATAGTGGTTTTCGAAGAGAATATATACGGAGAGGAAAGTCAAGATTTCGTTGCTGCTGAAAATGTAAATGAAATCCTTGAAAACGGTTGGCTAGGCGTCACAGTTGTAAATGTATATATGAGGTATGTTTCTATGAATTTATTTTCCAAAAGCTGATCTAATGTGAAAATTATGACTAAATGCATTTTATATTGTTAACAACCACATTTATGAAAAACAATTGAAGGAATTTTCCCATGAGCCAAGATTTGGACTGGTTAGTCCTCATATCACATCAACACACCTAACAAAAATAGATCCATCAAAAAGGGATGCAATAGTGAACGGCTAGCTGAAAACATTTTAACACAAGATTACAGATGACAGACTTTTCTTAATACCAACCATGCAGGGGTAATACTCTACGATTAAAGCATATTAATTATATTTTCACTTCTTTTATTACTTATTCCTTTTTGTGTTTTTAGGCAACATTGGTTGCTAATTGCAGTGAACTTGGATACTCCGAAGATTTATTTTCTGGATTCAAAGCAAGGATATCCATCAAACCGACCACACATGATGGAGTTTATGAATCTGTAAGACACTACATCTTACGTTTTAGGTCTAAACATCAAGTAATATAATTTATATTATCTTTTACTGAGGATTCTGTTATGATAGGTCAGTATATCATTATCGTCTAAAAAAAGGAATGAGGACAAGGTCTAAGCATAAGGAGGTGAGAAAGTAATACGTCTGGAAAAATATCAGGGTATATATAATAAAATTTCACTATCCAAACACATCTCAACACAAGTTACTTATTCTCCTAATGATAAATTTTTTTGAAGTGTCCAAAACAAACAAATGATAATGATTGTGGTTATTATGTTTGTAAATTTATGAAAGAGATCGTTTTTCATTAGCAAACTAGCATCCCTAAAGAGGTATTTTTAAAAACAACTACTAGTTCGTTTAAGTTATTTATTAATTATTTATTTTTTTATATTGTAGTACTACTCTGACTACCGAAAAGCCTCATACTCACAAGATTATATAGATGTTTTCAAAAACGAGTGGTCCACATACCTGATGGAAGATTGTACACAAATACAATGAAGATCTGACTTGGGGACATGTACAATTTGTGGTCATTTTTGAGAGGGGTTAAGGGGATCAAAAGATGAAACATAGTTGTATGTAAATGTTCGTAGGAAAATTGTAATTGTTATTAAATAAAACAACCTTTCTCCAATGAGTCATTTTCCCATTTTAACATATGATATGCACCAGCAACATGCAAGAATGCTGAACCACTCAAAGGGTCTCTATTTTGTTTAAAATGGACAAGATTTTAAGTGAAAACAAAAATTGACCTACAGAAATCTGAACAAACGCATTCAGATTTCATTGATATTTTATAAGAATGATACAAGGGTCCTTAGTGACATGTACGGGTCAACCCCGCCTCAATCCGAGGCATGGTGTGGCCACTAGCACTCAAAGGGTCTCTCTTGTTTAAAGTGGACAAGATTTTAAGTAAAACAACAACTGACCTACGGAAATCCGACCAAATGCATTAGGATTGAATTGATCTTTTATAAGAATGATCCAAGGGTCCTTGGTGATGTGTATGAGTCAAACCTTACTCAATCCGAGGCACAGTGTGGCCACTAGCACTCAAAGGGTCTCTATTTTGTTTAAAATGGACACGATTTTAATTGAAAACAACAACTGACCTACGGAAATCCGACCAAACACATTCAGATTGCATTGATATTTTATAAGAACGATCCAGGGGTCCTTGGTGACATGTACGAGTCAACCCCTCCTCAATCCGAGGCACATTGTGGCCACTAGCACTCAAAGGGTCTCTATTTTGTTTAAAATGGACACAATTTTAATTGAAAACAACAACTGACCTACAGAAATCTGACAAAACACATTCTAATTGCATTTATCTTTTATAAGAACGATCCAAGGATACTTTGTGACATGTACGAGTCAACCCTTTCTCAATCCGAGGCATGGTGTGGCCGCTAGCACTCAAAGGATCTATATTTTGTTTAAAATGGACACGATTTTAATTGAAAACAACAACTGACCTACAGAAATCCGACCAAACGCATTAGGATTGCATTTATCTTTTATAAGAACAACCCAAGGGTCCTTGGTGATGTGTAAGAGTCAACCCCGCCTCAATCCGAGGCACGTTGTGGTAGCTAGCACTCAAAGGGTCTCTATTTTGTTTAAAATGGACACGATTTTAATTGAAAACAACAACGGACCTATGGAAATCTGACCAAATGCATTTGGATTGAATTGATATTTTATAAGAATGATCAAAGGGTCCTTTGTGACGTGTAAGAGTCAACCCTGCCTCAATCCGAGGCACGGTGTGGCCTCTATCACTCAAAGAGTCTCTATTTTGTTTAAAATGGAAAAGATTTTAAGTGAAAACAACAACTGACCTATGGAAATCTAACCAAACGCATTAGGATTGAATTTATCTTTTATAAGAACGATCCAAGGGTCCTTGGTGACGTGTAAGAGTCAACCCATCCTCAATCCTAGGTACGGTGTGGCCGCTATCACTCAAAGGGTCTCTATTTTGTTTAAAATGGATACAATTTTAAGTGAAAACAACAACTGACCTACAGAAATCTGACCAAACGCATTTGGATTGACTTGATATTTTATAAGAACGATCCAAGATTCCTTGGTGACATGTAAGAGTCAACCTATCCTCAATAAAAGGGATGGTGTGTCTGCTATCACTCGAAGGGTCTCTATTTTGTTTAAAATGGACAAGATTTTAATTGAAAACAAAAACTGACCTACGCAAATCTGACCAAACGCATTCAGATTGCATTGATATTTTATAATAAATATTCAAGGATCCTTGGTGATGTGTATGAGTCAACCTCACCTCAATCTGAGGCACAATGTGGCCACTATCACTCAAAGGGTCTCTATTTTGTTTAAAATGGACACAATTTTAATTGAAAACAACAACTAACCTACGGAAATCCGACCAAATGCATTTGGATTGAATTTATCTTTTATAATAAAGATCCAAGGGTCCTTGGTGATGTGTAAGAGTCAACCCCGCATCAATCGGAGGCACGGTGTGGCCGCTAGCACTCAAAGGGTCTCTATTTTGTTTAAAATGGACACGATTTTAATTGAAAACAACAACTGACCTACGAAAATCTGACCAAACGCATTCGGATTGCATTGATATTTTATAAGAACAATAAAAGGGTCCTTGGTGATGTTTATGAGTCAACCCCGCCTCAATCCAAGGCACGGTGTGACCGCTATCACTCAAAGGGTCTCTATTTTGTTTAAAATGGACAAGATTTTAATTGAAAACAACAACTGACATATGAAAATCTGACCAAATGCATTTGGATTTCATTGATATTTTATAAGAATTATACAAGGGTCCTTGGTGACATGTAAGAGTCAACCCCTCCTCAATAAGAGGCATGGTGTGGCCGCTATCACTCAAAGGGTATCTATTTTGTTTAAAATGGACAAGATTTTAAGTGAAAACAACAACTGACCTACAGAAATCTGACAAAACACATTCTAATTGCATTTATCTTTTATAAGAACGATCCAAGGATACTTTGTGACATGTACGAGTCAACCCTTTCTCAATCCGAGGCATGGTGTGGCCGCTAGCACTCAAAGGATCTATATTTTGTTTAAAATGGACACGATTTTAATTGAAAACAACAACTGACCTACAGAAATCCAACCAAACGCATTAGGATTGCATTTATATTTTATAAGAACAACCCAAGGGTCCTTGGTGATGTGTAAGAGTCAACCCCGCCTCAATCCGAGGCACGTTGTGGTAGCTAGCACTCAAAGGGTCTCTATTTTGTTTAAAATGGACACGATTTTAATTGAAAACAACAACGGACCTATGGAAATCTGACCAAATGCATTTGGATTGAATTGATATTTTATAAGAATGATAAAAGGGTCCTTTGTGACGTGTAAGAGTCAACCCTGCCTCAATCCGAGGCACGGTGTGGCCTCTATCACTCAAAGAGTCTCTATTTTGTTTAAAATGGACAAGATTTTAAGTGAAAACAACAACTGACCTATGGAAATCTAACCAAACGCATTAGGATTGAATTTATCTTTTATAAGAACGATCCAAGGGTCCTTGGTGACGTGTAAGAGTCAACCCATCCTCAATCCTAGGTACGGTGTGGCCGCTATCACTCAAAGGGTCTCTATTTTGTTTAAAATGGATACAATTTTAAGTGAAAACAACAACTGACCTACAGAAATCTGACCAAACGCATTTGGATTGACTTGATATTTTATAAGAACGATCCAAGATTCCTTGGTGACATGTAAGAGTCAACCTATCCTCAATACAAGGGATGGTGTGTCTGCTATCACTCGAAGGGTCTCTATTTTGTTTAAAATGGACAAGATTTTAATTGAAAACAAAAACTGACCTACGCAAATCTGACCAAACGCATTCAGATTGCATTGATATTTTATAATAAATATTCAAGGATCCTTGGTGATGTGTATGAGTCAACCTCACCTCAATCTGAGGCACAATGTGGCCACTATCACTCAAAGGGTCTCTATTTTGTTTAAAATGGACACAATTTTAATTGAAAACAACAACTAACCTACGGAAATCCGACCAAACGCATTTGGATTGAATTTATCTTTTATAATAAAGATCCAAGGGTCCTTGGTGATGTGTAAGAGTCAACCCCGCATCAATCGGAGGCACGGTGTGGCCGCTAGCACTCAAAGGGTCTCTATTTTGTTTAAAATGGACACGATTTTAATTGAAAACAACAACTGACCTACGAAAATCTGACCAAACGCATTCGGATTGCATTGATATTTTATAAGAACAATAAAAGGGTCCTTGGTGATGTTTATGAGTCAACCCCGCCTCAATCCAAGGCACAGTGTGACCGCTATCACTCAAAGGGTCTCTATTTTGTTTAAAATGGACAAGATTTTAATTGAAAACAACAACTGACATATGAAAATCTGACCAAATGCATTTGGATTTCATTGATATTTTATAATAATGATACAAGGGTCCTTGGTGACATGTAAGAGTCAACCCCTCCTCAATACGAGGCATGGTGTGGCCGCTATCACTCAAAGGGTATCTATTTTGTTTAAAATGGACAAGATTTTAAGTGAAAACAACAACTGACCTACGGAAATCCAACTAAACACATTCGGATTGAATTTATCTTTTATAAGAATGATCCAAGGGTCCTTGGTGATATGTAAGAGTCAAAACCGTCTCAATATGAGGCACAATGTAGCTGCTATCACTCAAAGGGTCTCTCTTGTTTAAAGTGGACACAATTTTAATTGAAAACAACAACTGACCTATGGAAATCCAACCAAACGCATTCGGATTGTATTGATATTTTATAAGAACGATCCAAGGGTCCTTGGTGATGTGTAAGAGTCAACCCTGATTCAATCTGAGGGACGGTGTGGCCGCTATCACTCAAAGGGTCTCTATTTTGTTTAAAATGGACACAATTTTAAGTGAAAACAACAACTGACCTATGGAAATCCGACCAAACACCTTCGGATTGCCTTGATATTTTATAAGAACAATACAAGGGTCCTTGGTGAAGTGTATGAGTCAACCCTGACTCAATCCGAGGCATGTTGTGGCCGCTAGCACTCAAAGGGTCTCTGTTGTTTAAAGTGGACACGATTTTAATTGAAAACAACAACCGACCTAAGGAAATCCAACCAAACGCATTCTTATTGCATTGATCTTTTATAAGAACGATAAAAGGGTCCTTGTTGACGTTTATAAGTCAACCCCGTCTTAATCCGAGGGACGATGTGGCCGCTATCACTCAAAGGATCTCTATTTTTTTTAAATAGACACGATTTTAAGTGAAAACAACAACTGACCTACGGAAATCTGACCAAACGCATTCGGATTGACTTTATCTTTTATAAGAACGATACAAGGGTCCTTGGTGACATGTATGAGTCAACCTTTCCTCAATATGAGGGACAATGTGACCGCTATCACTCAAAGGGTCTCTATTTTGTTTAAAATGGACACGATTTTAAGTGAAAACAACAAATGGCCTACAGAAATCTGACCAAACTCATTCGGATTGCCTTTATATTTTATAATAACGATCCAAGGGTCCTTGGTGATGTGTAAGAGTCAACTCCGCCTCAATTAAAGGGACAATGTGTCCGCTATCACTCAAAGGGTTTCTATTTTGTTTAAAATGGATAAGATTTTAATTGAAAACAACAATTGACCTACGAAAATCAGACCAAACGCATTAGGATTGCATTGATCTTTTATAAGAACGATCCAAGGGTCCTTGGTGATGTTTAAGATTTAACCCCGCCTCAATCCGAAATACGGTGTGGCCGCTAGCACTCAAAGGGTCTCTATTTTGTTTAAAATGGACACGATTTTAATTGAAAACAACAACTGACCTACGAAAATCTGACCAAACGCATTCGGATTGCATTGATATTTTATAATAATGATTCAAGGGTCTTTGGTGACGTGTATGAGTAAACCCCGCCTCAATCTGAAGCATGGTGTGGCCGTTATCACTCAAAGGGTCTCTATTTTATTTAAAATGGACAAGATTTTAAGTGAAAACAACAACTGACCTACGGAAATCTGACCAAACGCATTCAGATTGCATTGATATTTTATAAGAATGATCCAAGTGTCCTTGGTGACGTGTAATAGTCAACCCTACCTCAATCCAAGGCACGGTGTGACTGCTAGAACTCAAAGGGTCTCTCTTGTTTAAAGTGGACACGATTTTAATTGAAAACAACAACTGACCTACGGAAATCCAACCAAACGCATTCGGATTGCATTGACATTTTATAAGAATGATACAAGGGTCATTTTTGACGTGTATGAGTCAACCCCGCCTCAATCTGAGGCACGGTATGACCGCTAGCACTCAAAGGGTCTCTATTTTGTTTAAAATGGACACGATTTTAAGTGAAAACAACAACTGACCTACGGAAATCCGACCAAACGCATTCGGATTTAATTTATCTTTTATAATAATGATACAAGGGTAATTGGTGACGTGTATGAGTCAACCCCTCCTCAATAAGAGGCACAGTGTGGCCACTATCACTCAAAGGGTCTCTATTTTGTTTAAAATGGACAAGATTTTAATTGAAAACAACAACTGACCTACGGAAATCCGATCTAACGCATTCGGATTGCATTGATCTTTTAAATGGGGGGTCATTGAATGTGATCTATCAAGTGAATCATATATATCAAGTCATGGTTGGCCTGGTATACTAGGGTGATCATGTGTTTGGGTCTATGATACTTATGGGCTTATATCTGGATGAAAATACTCCCATTTGGGAGGGTGGATATGCTTATGGGTCTTATTCCTTAAATGAGAATACTCTCATAGGGGAGGGATGAGATGTATATAGGTATTATTCCCCAAATGATAATACAACCATAGGAGTGGGATGAGATTCTTATCGGGAATATTCACTAAATGAAAATAATCCCATAGGGGAGGGCTGAGATGATTATATAGATTATGCCTCAAATGAGAATACACCCATATTGGAGGGTTGATATGCTTTTAGGGATTGTTATTTGGATGATAATACTCCCATATGGTAAAGAATATATGCTTCTTAGTATTATTCCCTAAATAAGGGTACTCCCATAGTATAGGGATGATATCCTTGTAGGTCTTATGCCTCGGAATTGTAAGAACACATATGGGTGGTCTGAGATACTGTTGAGGGTATTCCCTGAATGAGAAAACTCCCATAATTGGATTTCCATGATGGAGTATAAATAAAACTCACATATTTGAGGTCAATGATAATTATGTATATAGTGGGGAGACCATGGTATATTATATGTTTTGTGTGGTTCCTATGATGTACTCAGAGAAACCCTAACATTGGATGAAGTAGGTATGGTTGATCAAGCTTTAATACTTGAGAATCAATGTGTCTTGATGTATATGGGGTAGGACTTGGTCAAAATATATTTTTATAATGTCGACACGATCCTTGTGAAATGCTTGGTTAATGTTTAGCACTTGGAAAATTAATTTGGGTTTAATCATGGTCATGGATTTGAGGATCAATGATGATTTTTTATTAGTTTTATTCCAGTTCTTTCTCAACTAGGTTGTGCATATTGCCTGATCATGCACTTACAATAGCCTATTGCAGGTTTAATATTGGGGGTTTATTAATGAGATTCACCCCCCAAGTATGTGCACCTCAGTGTGTGTACAAACCTTATAACTTCTTTGAGGTTGAGAACATGATGCATAGTGGATAGAGAAAAGTACAAAGATTTATGTATTGATAAAACACACCCATGTGGAGCCTTAGGATTGAACTGGAAAGCCCCCTGGACACCCCCTACCCCCCCTTGGATAGCCACCCCAAACCCTTGAACAGCCCCCAAACCCACTGAATTCTGAATTGATTTCTTTAAGTAATTGATTAACTTATAAATTATGTGTTAATGGTGTACGGGTATAATTGTTGTATGGGTATACTTGGTCTAATTTGATTATGATTTATGAGTTAATTTTGTATGGGTACACTTGCTTTAATTGGCTTATTGAGATTCTGTTTTTTTTTTGCAGGTGTTCGGGTGTGCTGCTGCAGATTTATCGTAGCAGCAGAGAGGGAATTTATCAGCGCTCTTTTAGCGCTGATAAATCATGCTTTTATCAGAACTAAAAAAGTGCTGATAAACTACACCTTTATCAGCGCTAAAGAAGCGCTGATAAAAGATAAGTTTATCAGCGCTCTTTTAGCGCTGATAAAGGTTTGTTTTATCAGCGCTCTCTTAGTGCTAATAAAGGGTTGTTTTATCAGTGCTTTTTTAGCACTGATAAAGTAACCCTTTATCAACGCTTACTAAGCGCTGATAAAGGGGTACCCCCTTTATCGGCACCGAGCTTTACAACGCTTTTTTAGCGCTGTTAAAGCCCATTTTTAGTGCTGTTAATGCCCGTATTTGTAGTAGTGAAAGGAGGTTTATGTCTTGAAAAGTTAGATGTGAAGATAATTTCCCATCATGGTGTTTGGGAGGAGTAGATTTAAATGGAGAAACTAGAAGGATTCGAGAATCCAAAAGTAACCTAGTTTAGAAACTTAAGAAAAGTCTATATGGGCTGAAGAAAGAACTCAGGTAGTGAAATTATAAGTTTCATTCCTTTATGGAAGAATGGAAGTTCATATAATACAACAGGGATCATTCTTTGTTCTTAGAAGTTTTATATGATGGGAGATTCATCATACTTCACTTATATGTGGATACATGCTCTTGGAGGGTCAAAAAAACATATTCAAGAGTTAAAGGTTGAGTTATTTAGAAGGTTCGAGAGGAAGCATCTTAGGAAATCCAAATAGATTTTTGGGATGATGATCTTAATGGACTGAAAGCACAAAAACTTTATTTTTTCACAGATGGCATAAATATTCAAGATAGTGGAATGTTTCAGAATTTCCATAGAAAAACTGTTTGTACTAGGTAGCTAAAAGCATCAAACTATCCAAAGAGAAGGTATTATGAATGAAAGAAGTGTCTAAGTACATAGAAAAGGTTCTTTATGCATTAATGGTTTTAAGTTTTATTTTAGATGGTTCTCATGCAATGGGAGTGAATAATAGATTCATAGAAAATCTAAGAAAGGCGTATTGGGAAGCGATGAAGTAGATTCTCTTATATCTCAAATGTTTTGAAGCGCTGGACCTGTGTTTTATAATTCATGATCTATTACAAGGGTATACTTATATGGACATTGGAGGGGATGTAGAACGTTGGTGAAGTACCACAATCTTTGTGTTTACATATAGTGTAACTTTCAAAAGTTGGATGTTAGGAAATTAATTAGTAGTTGAACAATCAACAATGGAAGCATATTATGTTACCACAAAAAATTTAGTGAAGGATATGATATTGTTGAAGGGTTTGTTAAAGGATCTCAGAAGGAAGATGAGGAAAATAACAATATTATGTGATAGTTAGAGTGTAATCCATCTAATGTGGAATCTAGTCTTTCAATCAAGGATAAAACACATTCATTCAAAATATAACATAATTTGGAATCTTATATAAGAAGAATTATTGAATCTATGGAAGAAAACAGGAAGTTAGAATCAGGATGATATGTTAACAACGATCATAGTTTGAGAATTTCTAAGGTAGTGATATGCATTTTTGAGATATGTGTGACCATGAAGAAAGGAATGGAGACTCGCTAACTATTTTTTTATAAGGAAGAAGGAAGGAAGAAATGCATAAGTGGTCCAAAGGGATTTGGTGTAATTGAGAAATCAATTTTCAAGTTATATATTTTTAGGTTATTATGAGATTTTTTTTATCCAAGGCATTATAACTTATGGAATATGTGTTTCTAGTGGATATATTTTGTATCTTGATGGGGGAATGGGTATTAGAACTAGGGAAGTCAAGAAGAGAAAGATAGAACAAGTGGAAATGATATATGACTACATGATATGGATGTATGGATGATGCTTTGAATCATATAAGAATAATTCTAAAGGGCATGCATAATAATAGATTGGTGAAGGCAATGTAAGATTATTCAATAGTTTTATATAAATATATTCAGTTAACTTTCACCCTTAATCAAAAATCTAGAGTTAATGTTGTGGATTTACTTATATCTTGGACCTGATGGAGGGCCACCCACATAGAAAGAAAGGTGTTAGATATCGCTCGTATAGATAGGATGGTGGTGGAACTACTTATAAGACACCTCTATAAATAGAGGAGTGGGATCACATGTTTTGTATTAAAATATTGTAATCATTATCTTCCATAATTAATAAAGAGAAGTAGTTTTTCTCTAATAGAATAGGATTATGTATCTGAATTACATAATAACTTTTTTGTTATGTGTTTTGAGTGTAAGTCCCTTTGTGTTTCTTCTTGTGGTTGTGTGTTCATTACCACAGAACAGGGCAAGGGAAGCGCTGCCCTTTATCAGTGCTAAATAGAAAGCGCTAATAAAGGGCTGCTCCTTTATCAGAGCTAGCTAAAAGCCCTGATAAAGGTTACATTTATCAGCACTATTATTAGTGCCGATAAAAGTTTTTATTATTAATTTATATAAAATTATTATATTTATATTCAAAAATAATGTTTATTTGTATACATTAAATAAAAAACAATTGTTTATATTTAATATATATTTTTTAATAATTCAAAAATATATATATAATGTTTTAATTGAAAAAGTATTTCTAAGATTATAATTATATATATATATATATAATTAAATAATTTTATTTATATATATTAACAATTATACACCAATATTTATAAATATATACTATTTATTGTTATAATTATTAATAAATAAATATATATTCATCCTATATATCATTTTAAATAAATATATAAGAATATAAATAAATTATTAAAATTATACCTTTATAAAATAAGTATTTATCAGCGTTAAAAAAGCGCTGATAAATAGCTGTTTTATCAGCGCTTTTATTTTAGTACTGATAAAACATACCTTTATCAGTACTTTTAACTAGCATTGATAAAGGTTCAGGCAGTTTTTATAAAAGAACCCTAACAGACCCCTCCTCCCTCGCAGCCATTCAAGCCTTCATGGAAGCTGAACCCTGCGCTTATGATCCCTCCTCCGTTGCAACCCCTCCTCCACCGCGACCTTTTCCTCCTCCTTCGCCGCGACCATCCTCCTCCTCGGCTGCTGCTGCCTCCGCCGCCGCTGCCTCTGCCACCGCTACCTTCATCACGATCCCTCCTCTGCTGCGATCCCTCCTACTTGTTAACCCTTATAAATATGAATTTTTAGTTCATTATGATCTATATATGGTCATTCATCACTGGTAGTACACGGTTTTGTGCAAAATATGGGAAACCTAGGTAAAACAATTTGGAACCATTGATGTGTATGGTTCATGGCTCAATTCTTGTGTATTTTTGGATCCCATGTGGTTTTATGAAATTATATTCATAATATTGGTCTTAAGAGTTGATTTGGAAGATATTTTAAATCATTTTATTTGGATTCGCACCCTAAAAATGTTTTTTTGTTCATTTGGGACATTATGAGAAATGTTTTTTTTATAAAATCCTTATGATCAAATTATTACCATTTTTGTTTTGTTCTAACTAATGGGTGGTTCTCTATACATGTGGTGTTCTTGTGATAGAGATAGGTGATGTTTATTTCTAGGTAATTTGCGATTGGGTGATCATTTATTTATAAATGTATTCAATTTGGATGATTCTTGATGCATTGAATTTATTGATTTCTAACCACCTTGTTTGATGTCTCAGGACTCTTAGGAGACTAGGTATTGATCTGAATATGTGTAAACCATTGTATAGGATGTCTATAATATTTGGAGGGTGGACCCCTGGACCAAGTGAGATAATATATTAGAGAGTGATCATTAGATCATGGAAGTTAAGGAGATATAATCTTATGTCCCATGGTATTTGTGTTCTCCTAAGATATTTATCCCTCAACCATTCGATTGGGGGGATTCCATGGTGGGTACTAGTGATGGAATAACTAGTGGGTAGGTTGTTGTGTGAGATATATCAAGGATTATTTTAAATCTTATATCATGTTTAGTACATGGTTTGTGTTGATTATCCCACAGAAAATATTTATCATGGCTATATGAAATTGTGACATCTCCCTTAGAACCCTTATAGGTACAGTACATGGAAAGGGGTTGATTATGATGTTAGTGGAAATGATAATTTGGATTCCTTATGACCTTAAGCGTAGGGAAATCCACACATGGGGTGGTGTAGGTTGGTAACTAAATAGTAATGAAGATATTTCTTGTTGATATATTGTTACTTATAGGTCTTGGTATCATTATGATATATTTTTTAATTATAGGATATGCTAATGATGGATACATTTAGTGAGGATGCTTATGATGTGTCATGTATGAGATTCTTATGTAATAGCCTCTTTCTCGATGCTAGGTATCAATCATTGGCTAGCTAAGATCTAGGATGAGGCTTATCTTCCATGCTTGTTCATTATATCTTAATCGTTATTATATATCTATGATGAGGATGAGGCCTATAGACCTTGGGATTTCAATGTAGAGATACTCCACCAAGGTGAACATTCTTTCAAATTTTTTAAAGTTTATGTTTGGCTATACATCATGGGGTATATGTGGTTTTCCACAAGACATAAATTATTTTAGTGGTTTTGATTGTGTTGAAGGTTATATTTGTTATTCCTCTTTAGGTCCTCCTTTATGTATGTGAGTTTATCCATGGGAACTACATTATGTTAATATTTTGGATCATGTGGGAGGTTGGCTATGTTATTCCCTCCATACTATTTTTTTTGGGGGTGGATGTTATTCCATGAGGTATATAGTCACATCACAATTCATGATCAAGATTTAATGGTTCTGTCTAGGGGATGAGTGTTTCAGTGTATACCTTGTGGTAATTCAACAATGTGACATCATAGGGTGCACTATGAAATAGAACCTTAGGCTACACTATAATGTACCCTATTCTTGAAATGAAAAGATATTTTTTAGTCTTTTTAATGAGGTTCCCCTATTCCTTATTAGCCACTTGACCCCATCACCCAACCCCCTCTTCCCCATAATTTTCCCCTATCATAATTCACTCTTTAGGATCTATAATGGTCATTTCATAGTGGACAACCCACCCCCTGGATAGCCCACACCCCCTCCCCCACACCCCTGTAGCCCCCCCCACCCCACCTGGGCAACCCACCCCCTCCCTGGACATCCCACACCCCTCCCCCACACCCCTGCATCCCCTACCCCCCGGACAGACCACCCCTTCCCCTTTGAACCTTTTATGTTTTACTGGATTTTCCCCTTTTCTTGTCCAGAACCCGTTCGCGCTACGCCACCCTCCCCTTCCTCTCCTTTTGGGCGATTCTCTCTCACCCGGTGTATGTTTCATCTTTCATCACTTGTATTGGAGAGCCTAGGATAATTTTTACCTCTCTTAATCCTTCTATATATTAGTGTTTGACCCCCCCTAAATCCTATATTTAAATGGACATGGGTCAATTACAATTGGAAATGTAATGATACGATCCAGGCTGGTATCATAACCAACACTTGACCTGACTTTCCACTAACCTAAGAGGCATTCATGATTCCTATGGGATAAAAAAGATCCCCTGAAAAAAAAGATACAATTAATGTGGAATATTTTACTCCTAAATTAGAGTAAATTTAAAATGATCTTTCTCCTGAAAAGCAGACATGTCCCATTCATAAGTTGAACATCTAGGAAAATAGTAGATACACAAAAAATAAATAAACAAGAAGCATATATCATAGATGGAAAATAAAATCCCAATATGGACCAATAAATTTGTTTAACAAGACATGTCCCATTCCTAAATCTCATTGGACCTATTTTGGATAGGTATAACATATGAGTTCTCATTTTATGTTTTCTTTTCAGTTGGAAATCTCCTCTATCGCGTGCCTCTCATCTGTCGTGAACGCACCTCTGCCGCGCACTGAACGACACCTTCACAGTGAGTTTTCTCCTCTTAATCATTGGTTTCCTCTTTTTCACATGTTATTATTGTTTTATATTGATGATTATAATGTGAAATATATGGGCTAAATTCCCTGCTGAAAATTGTGTTCGTTGGTGGTCTTTATTTGCGCACTAAATGAATTGCATGTTGGTTGGTTCCTATTGAACATTTGAATATAAAAATTGGTAATTTACATATACTTTACTAATTAATGAATGCCCCAAGATGATATAACTTCTGTGATAACCCCTGAATTAACAAATAGAGTTGAATAAGGGATGCTTTGTAAAATCTGAAATTGTGATTGTTTGGTTTGTATGGTGTTGCGATTGCGAGCACGATTACGTGTTTGTATGGTGTTACAGTTGTTGACATGATTGATATTCTATTTTTTTCCATGTTTTAGTTCTTCCACCATTGAATATCAATCCAAACTTTACCCATTTCAATGGAACCACCACTTTGTTACTAGTGCAATTCCACTGAATCTTAGAAAACCACTTCACTAGAGGACTCTATGAGACACTTTATGGACACCCTAGTCAAATAACCATAAAAACAAATGTAATGAATCCTTCCACCCACAAGAACTCTATTGAAAATCATACAATCTATTAGTTTAGTACCATAGTTCTTGACTAGAGAAATTATGTTTCTAGAGAAACACTAAAAAATTGATTTACAATAATGCATATAGATCACATGTGGGATACTAAAAAATTTTAGTGAAAGGTATTCTCATAGCTTGTTGAACATATTTTGTGTAATTATTTTGTTAAATTTTAATATTATTGTATCAAATAGGATGAATATGAATAAATAATGGATAAATTCCAATCGGTTAACAAAAGAGTATGAAGATTGTGTGAAAGAGTTTATCAAGTTTGCAAAAGATCATGCATGTGACCCTTCTCAAATCCTTTGTCCGTGTTTACGATGTTGTTATTCAATAAAAATTAGTCCAAAGGAGTTAGAAGAACACCTGATCTATCACATAATAGATCGAATTTATACATGTTGGAATAAACACAGGGAAAAATGAATGCAGGTAGTGGCTGGGATAACACTACGTTTTATGGATCATCTGATATGATTACAAGCGTGAAAAATGAAGATGATTGTATGGAGGATGTGATTACAGATGTGAATGATGATGAAGATTGTATTGATGAAATGACAAGGATAGTTGAAGATGAACTTCATGATTTCCCAAAATTGTTTGAGAAGTTAAAGAGTTGTGCAAAAATGTCATTGTATACTGGTTGCACTAAATATACAGCATTGTCAGCTGCACTGAAGTTGTATAATTTGAAATAAATAAATGGGTGGAGTGACTCCAATTTTATGTGAATACTTTCTCTCCTGAATGACATGCTCCCAGAAGATAATGAGCTCCCGAGCTAAACATATGATGCCAAACAAATGCTACGCTCGATGGGTATGATTTCTGAAAAAATACACGCCTTCCCGAATGACTGTATATTGTTTCACAAGGACCACAAATCACATAAATAATGCCCAAAGTGTTGTGCTTCTTGATACAAGAAAGATGAATCCAGTCCTATGAAAGTTTTATAGTACTTTCCAATCATTCCAAGGTTTAGGCACCTATATGTAAGTGAGGATATTGTCAGATAATTGACATGGCGTGAAGATACAAGAATTAAATATGGGAAACTACGTCACCCGGAAGACTCTCCCCAGTGGAAGAGAATTGATCATGAGTATCCTGAACTTAGAAAAGAGCTGAGAAACCTTCGTCTTGTGTTATCTACAGATGAGGTGAATCCTTTTGGTTTTCAAAGCAGCAGTCATAGTACATGACCTGTTATGTTGGTAAATTATAACTTACCACTGTGGTTATGCATGAAACGAAAATACATCATGTTATCTATGCTTATATAAGGACCAAAAAAACTGGGTAATGATATTGATGTTTATTTGGATCCATTGATTGAGGATTTGAAATTATTATGGGATTCAGGTGTTACGTTATATGGTGCTTACAAAAATGAAGATTTCACTTTGAGAGCCATGTTGTACAGGATGATAAATGAATTTCCTTCTTATGGAAATTTTTCAGGATATAACATTAAATGAACTCAAGGGTGTCCCATTTGCGAACAAGGTATACAGTCAATTAGGTTGAAACATTCATCGAAAACTGTGTTTTCAAGACATCACAAATTTCTACCCCGACAAAATAAGTACCGATCTTGGATGACATCATTCAACATAAGTTCAGAAAAATATACAAAACCGTCTCCACTAATAGGTGACTAATTGTTTGAGAAAGTAAAATATGTGGACACTACTTTTGGTAAATCGTTTTCGAAAAACCTTACAAAAAACCAGTTGGAAAAAGAGATCAGTTTTTTTTGAATTAACATACTAGAATTGTCTATATGTTAGACATTTTATTGATGTTTCCATGTTGAAAAAAATGTATGTGATAGTGTCATCGAAAAGTTTCTAAATTCACCTGACAAAATAAAGGATGGAATTAAGGCTAGATTGAACATGGATGAGATGGGAATACAAGAAGATTTGGCACCAGTAAAGGGTGAAAAATGAACATTTCTTATTCCTGCTGCTTACACTCTTTCTAGGTAGGAGAGATATCAGTTTTGAAATTTTTTGAATGACGTAAAGGTTCCAGAGGGGTATTCATAAAATATCAAGAACATAGTGTCAATGAGTGATTTAAAATTAAATGGTATGAAATCACATGACTTCCATGTTTTGATGCAAGATCTAATTCCTATAGCTTTACATTGCATTTTGCCCAAGAATGTCCACCATACATTAATGAAGCTCTGTTTATTCTTCAAAGCTATATGATGAAAAGTTATAGACCCAACGAAATTTCCAACCATGGAAAGAGAAATTGTCGTCATATTATGTAAATTGGAAATGTTCTTCCCACTGACATTCTTTGATATGATGGTTTATTTGATGGTTCATTTGGTGAGAGAGATTTAACTATGTGGTCCTGTACATTATAGATGGATGTACCCCATTGAATGGTATATGAATATTTTGAAAGGATATGTCAAAAATTGAAGTCATCCAGAGGGTTGTATTGCGGAGAAATATATTGTTGAGGAAGCCATTGAATTCTGTACCGAATACCTCTTTGGTATGGAAAATGTTGGCCTACTGAAATTTCATCACACTGGACGTCTTAAGGGTGAAGGAATTTTTGGAAGAGAGGTTGTCACAATCAATATTACAGATCGGGAGCAGGCCCACCTTTATGTTTTGTATAACAGTTTCGATGTTGACCCATATGTTCAAACCCACAAATAAATTCTTAGGCATTTGAATGCATTTAAGGATAAAAAATGGATATCAGATACACATAGTTTATAGTTTATAGGATTGTTTTAGGACCATATTTTTAATAAGTTATATGAAAATATAGACTCAATTTCAGAACGACTTCGATGGATAGTCGGAGGAGCAAGTGTGTATGTATTATCTTATAATTCTTATGTAGTTAATGGTTATACATTCTATAATAATGAACATGATGAAGACAGTACCATGTAGAATAGTGGGGTTACACTTGTGGATGAAGCGATGCATGTTTCTAGTGCTAAGGATAGAAATCTAATTTATGCGAATATGTTATACTTTGGCATCATCAAATAAATATGGTAGTTGAATTATACGAAATTCCAAGTGCTAATTTTTCAATACAAGTGGGTTGAAAATAGAAGTGCTGTTAAAATAGATGAATTAGGATTCGTGAAAGTTGATTTCAGTAAGGAATGGGATAAAGAAAAATCATTTATCATGGCATCACAAGTAGTACCAGTATTTTATATTCCATATCCCGCAAACTAAAACTGGTCAATTATTCTATTATCGACCAAAACAACTGAAGGGTCAGATGAAAGTTCAATGGATGATGACCCTTTCATTGGGACATTGCAATCATTTTGTAGCGGTCCTAATGTATAAGAAATTTTTTATGTCATAGGAGACCACAATGAAGGGATTTACATAGTCGATAGAGGGGTCAAATCTCTTCAACCTTTAAAAAAAGAGAGTTCAATAATCATGTTATTTGTTTATTGTAATATACATTGTGTTACATTATGTTATTATCTGTTCAATTATGATTTTATGTAATCTAAATTAAATGTTAAACCAATTCTGCATATAATGAATTCTGCACCTGCTGATGCGTCCAATCTCGAGACACAACAGGTCTCTCAACCTCCTGCTACTGGTCCCAGTGCAGAGAAATAATAGGTTTCTCAATCTGTTGCTGCTGGTCCCAGTGCTGAGGCACAATAGTTCTCTAAACCTACTTCTTCTAGTCCTAGTATCGATACTAGCACTCCGGAGGAACATAATGATGATGATTCTAAGAAAATGGTAGGAAATGAAACCCTGGCGGTGCAAAAAAAACAAGAGCGTCGTAGTTTGAAAGTGTTAGCCAAAATCCTTAAGTCAAAAGCAAAAGGCATCAAATTTGAGGTGGGGTGGAATAAGCAAGTCCAACATGTTAACCCCAACAAAGCCATCTTTAGTAGCAACATTGGAATCATCACTCGGTAACGCATGCCGATTGATGTATAGTCGTGGCACCATATTGTCACTGGGCTTAAGACACTAATGTGGGAAGAGATTATGGTAACATTATGATATCATTTCTTTAATTTATTAAAATAAAATAAAATACTAAAACATTTACTTAATCTTCATCATCCATTGCAGACTGCATTTATAGTAGATTCCTCGTACAAGGAATATGTATTAAGAGTTTTAGGAATGAAAATTCTAACGAAATATCATCTTAAAGATGTTGAAGGGAAAATCAAGCCACACCCACCTTCTCTTTATGTACACTTGATATCCCAAGGAGCATGGGATGCGTTTAGCAACCGTCTTGGGGAGCATACTTTTCAAGTACACTGTGTCTAGTAATATGTTGTTTGACGTTGCTTGTATTCATCACTTTGATTGACAATTTTTTATTTATGAAATAACAACTGAGTGCTGAAAATAAATAACGGGCAACAAAACCAGCGTACCCCTACCGTAAAGCAAGGATGGGGTGTGCTTCACTAGAGAAAAAATTGGTACGTCTTTTAAATATACCATAAAACTTTTATGTGACATAAAAAAACTCCATAACCATGTTTCTCTATTTATATGAAAATTGATGAATCGAAATCAAAATCCATATCCATTACATGCCATGTACTATGAAAGGAGGATCATGTAAATAAAGAGGGGATACTGATAGATGAAAACACACAAAAAGTGTGGGAAACATGTGTAAGTATGAAATAATATAAATTTGATTTTCTTTAAATCACTATTACATAACAATGACTACTTATTTTCCTATATTTTCTATCTGACATAGCCATAGGAATCAAAAACACCTGCACTAGATGCAGAAATACTTTCAGCGGCCTTGAAGCAGCCAAAACAATATGACTGCATCAGAGGTGCGGGTTTTGGGGTGACACCCCAAACATATTTTCAGAAACAAAAACAAGCAGAGGATCAAACTGAGGAAATGAAAAATATGCAAGAAAAATTAGCTATTTTTCAATAATAATTACAATACTAGAGAGAGATGATAGCAAGTTTGGTGGGGGAGGCAAAGAGAAGAAATAACTCAACAACAACCCATGCGTAATGATCCCGCCCCACCCCCCACCAGCTTTGAGGCAAGCCATTCCCCTCAAAAACCTAACTTAGATGAGGTAATAAATGTTCTAATAATTATTTCTGTGAAATGTGAATCACATAAACATTGATACATTTCCTGTGTTAATATTCTATAGGGTGAAAATGATTGTGATTTATATCTATCAACTCCCACCTATCACCTTGTAGCGAGGGATACGATGTTCAATATGCATAATGTCATGTTACACAATAGAAAAATTCCAACAAATCATGTCGGAGTGTCAATTAACGTAGCTAATGAGCTGAGTGCCAAGCTACCTGTTCCAAATGATGATGACAACATTCATACGGTTGAACAAGTTGTTGTAAAATTCATCGCATGACCGTCAATTCTTGTAAAAAAACATGTCGACAAGGAGGTATCCATTTCCAATTTATTTTTCAAGATAAACCTTTAACATTTAATGAAAAAAATTCTAAACCAATGAATGTTATTACAAAAAGACAAACAAAATGGGGTTAAATGAAAGATCGACTCAAAACCATCTCAAGGATCAACAAAGCGATTTAAATGATCTACTGAGAGCACCTTCACCCCGCCCATTCTATATCCACATTTAATATAATTTAAGGATCATGTGGATACAAAGTTGATAGACAAAAATGCTCACACGGTTGATTTTGAAAAAACATGTACGAAGAAGAAAAATCAGATTTCATTAGTGCTGAAAATGTAAATGAAATCCTCAAGTGTGAATGGCTAGGCACCTTAGTTGTAAATGTATACACAGGGTATGTTTTCATGATTTGATTTTACAAAAGCTGATATACTATGATAATTATGACTAAATACATTTCATATTTTTCGCAAGTGTATATATAAAAAAAATTGAAGGGATTTCCCCATGAATAAAATTTTGGACTCGTTAGTCCTCACACCACCTATTCAGAAGAATAATTAAATTATGCTAAATAGGATGAAATAATGTCATCCCTGCTCAAATCATTTGATTTTTTTTACAAGACTCTTTTTAATACCAACGATGTAGGGGTAAAACTCTACAATTTAATCATATCAACTATATTTTCATTTATTTAATTACTTATTCCTTTTTGTGTTTTTAGGCAGCATTGGATGATGATTGCAGTCAATTTGGATACTCCAAATATTTATTTTCTGGATTCAATTCATGAATATGCAACAAAACAACTACGCATGATGACATTTTTCAATTTGTAATACACTAGATCTAACATTTTAGAACTAAACATCTAGTTATATAATTTATATTATCTTTTAATGAGGATTCTGTTATGATAGGGCGGTGCATCAATATTATCTACTTCATGGAATGAATCCAGGGCCTAAGGACAAGAACACCTACAAGATCTACAAATGGACAAGTATCCTTGTATATATAATAAGATTTCACTATCCAAACACATATCAAAACAAATTACTTATTTTTATCAATGTTTCTGCAGTGTCCAGAACAAAAAAACAGAAAGGACAATGGTTATTATGTTTGTAAATTTATGAAAAAAATTGTATTTCATCAACAAACTAGCATCTCTGAAGAGTTATTTTCAAAAATAATTACGATTTCAATTAAAATATTTATTAATCCTTTGTGTATTTATATTTTTTAGTACTACCATGACTGTCTCAAAAACTCATATTCACAAGATGATATAGATGTGTTTAGAAACGAATGGGTAACATACCTGATGGAAGATTGTACACAAATAGGATAAAGGTGAATTCCTACTACTTATGTTATCCTTATATGATCATTGATATCTCCCTTTTTTACACTTATTGAGCATATATGATCACCCTTTATTATGTTTTATATCCTTAGGTTATGAATTATGGTTTTAGAAATGATTTGTCTTTCTAGTAAAGCATAACTTAATGAGAGACACTTATAAACTAGTTCTTTATGTTTATATGTTTCCAAAATCACTAGACCTAAAATATTATTGAATGGATCATTTGTATTCTTTATTTTGGTAATTTATGCAGTTGTTTTTACTGATGTAGTGTGTTGGAAGAATATTGGTTGTGCAGCACTCGCAAATTTAATAAAAAAACTAAGGATTCTTCACTACTGTTGGTTAACTACCGCTTAGCATAACATCTGATCTGAACTTCCGGTCCTTCGTCCCTGTGATGCTCTCGTCTTACACCATCTCTATGATATCATCATTCAGCATAAAGTGCATAAAGAATCATTAGTTTTGTTATTATCTTATATCTGGACCAAAGAAACCATTTGGAAATATGTAAAGGTAATGTTACGATATAATATTTCTATTTTAATGAAAAATTATAGAATGAAATGTTGATTTGATTTTCATTATTCCTTGTAGGGTTAGTTTATTTTAGAAGATTTCTATCCATGTGACATGCCTTTGCAGGAAGAGCAATGACATTGTGTCTGCTCAATCACAGAGGTAATCTTGATGTTTGCACAGTAAAATCATTGTCCATAGATCTTGCATCTCAACAATTGCTCAAATAAACCTGCATCATATATACATATGCATGCCCATAAAAATATTGGTGCCTACACACCTCATATATAAACTGCATCACATCAATACCCAGATGCATACACACCTCACATACAAATTCTAAAAGAAGAAAAAAGGACTTTGTTATAAGGAAGTGAATACCTGACTGATTCCCTTGGGATTCTATTTTTCTTTTAGTATTCTAAGATACTCTTGGTATTCCGTGAAATTTCCTATATATAGGAGAGTAATGGGAAATCTATTTCACTAATGACTCAATATTTCATAGCTCTATGAGAACTCTTAGGTTTTTTCTCTACTTCACATAAGCATCTTCATGTGATCATGTCACATAAGCTCCTTTGTATTAATGCTTCACGTGAACTGATCATGTGATATCATCACATGATCAAATCACATAAAAAATTACATAATCAATTAAGGTAATTCACTTGAACCATGATTCATGTATTCTTGTCTTATTTACATGATCACATAATGCTTCAAGGGTCGTGTGCAAGTCGACCAATGCATAGTAATTCAGTCCACTCACAAGCATCTTAAAAGCTTGATGGGAACCAATATCTTGGATTTTAAATTTTCTAATTAGTTTCCCTTATATGTGGGTGGGTGTGTCTAGGAGTGGGGGGGTGTCCAGGAGGGGAGGGAGGTTTCCAAGAGGGAGGGGTGTCCAGGAGGGAGGGGGTGTCCAGGTGGGAGGGTGGGTGGGGGGTGTCCATGAGGGGGTGGGGGTGTCCAGAAGTGGGGGTGTCTAAGAGGGGAGGGAGGGGTGTCTAGGAGGGAGGGGGTGTCTAGGTGTGAGGGTGGGTGGGGGTGTCTAGGAAGGAGGGGCTGTCCAGAAGGGAGGGGGTGTACAGGAGTGGGGGGTGTCTAGGAGGGGGGGGGGTGTCCAGAGTGGGGGGTTTCCAAGAGGGGAGGGGGATGTTCAGGGGGTGGGAAGGGGGATGTACATGGGGGTTGTGTAGGGTGGGGGTGTCTAGGGGGTGGGAGGGGGAGGGGGGTTGTCCAGGGAAAGGGAGGGGGGATGCAGGGGGAGTGGGGGGGGGGGTTGTCTAGGGAAAGGGAGGGGGGATGCAGGGGGAGGGGGGGGGTTGTCTAGGGGGAGGGAGGGGGATTCACATGGAGTGGGGGGGTGTCCAGGGGCAGGGAGGGGGATTTCCAAGGGTAGGGAGGGGGCTATCCAGGGGGGCTATCTCAGGGAGGAGAGGGAGGGGGGTTTGACTAATCACACTAAAGAACTAGGAAGGAGTGGGTGTCCTGGAGGGAGTGGGTGTCTAGGTGGAGGGTGGGTGGGGGTGTCCAGGAAGGAGGGGGTGTCCAGGAGGGGAGGGGGTGTTGTCCAAGGGGTGGAAAGGGGGTTGTCCAGGGGGGATGTATAGGGTGGGGGGGGGTTGTCCAGGGGGTGGGAGGGGTAGGGGGGTTGTCCAGGGACAGGGAGGGGGTTGTCTAGGGAAAGGGAGGGGGCTACAGGGGGAGTGGTGGTGGTGGTGGTGTGGTGGTGGGGGGGTTGCAGGGGGAGTGGTGGTGGTGGGGGGGGGCTGCAGGGGGAGTGGTGAGGGGGGGGGGGCTGTCCAGGGAAAGGGAGGGGGGTGCAGGGGGAGGGGGTTGTCTAGGAGGAGGGAGGGGGATGTAGGTGGAGTGGGGGGGGGGGGGTCTAGGGGTAGGGAGGGGGATCCTAATATATATAACTATTAGGTTTATAACCTATCTAGGATGATGGTATCACTAGGAAAATGTTATAATTTTTTCTAAAATTTAATACTCCTATGAAATTGAATACACTATCATGTATGTGTCATATTTTACAACCTCTATTTACACTTATAGAACTTCAAGGTGAAGAAAAATTAGTATTGATAGAAGGGATTTTATATGTGAATCGAGGTCATTTTTTATAGGAATATTTCATTATCACCAATCAATTCAATGTTGAGGTGATGGAAGTGGCTAATAATGTGGCTGATAGAGGTATGTTCTCAATTATTATCATGAATGTTGATTTTCTGATGGAATTATTTTTACATTGACTAATAATATTTATATACTTTATCAGAGTAACTCCACCTTAGAGATTATAAGTCCCAGATCATTCCACTTTTTATCTCTCCCCACTATAATAACTAAGGCACAAGTCTTTCCTTTTTCAAGCACATAAAGGGATGTGAGTATGGGTCCCTCACTTAGAAACTTAGTCCTAGAGTATATTCCTATTTCTAGACTAGTCCTGAGTTGAGTTTCGGAACACACATCATTTCATCAATAGTTTCAGTGACAAGTTTGGGGGATATTTGGAATATAATCATGGAGGGAACATTCAATGACCTAAAATACTAGTTTAGACACATCTGGTACATGATCACAACCCTTGGTTATAGTGAGTTATATTATCAAGAACTCCATGATAGTGTGAAGGATGTGGTCACCATGAGGGAGAAAAAGTGGTTCATTGAGCTGATAGTATCGATGGTGGAGGCATAAAATTCAGACATTCAACATCACAATGAGGACTTGAATTAAGCATCCATGTGTACAATAGAAGTAGAAGCTCATAAAACTTTAGTCATTGATGGGAGGTATGAGATAGACAACTTCTAACATGAATTGTATCACATATAATAAATTCTCAATGTTGTAGAGAAAATAGTGATAGAGTAGCATAATCTTATCAATGTGGCAGAAAAGTCCAGATTTGATGCTGCTAGTAGGGAAGATGCACTAAAATAGGGCGTAGATGTGGAAACTAAATACATTGCTCATTTGTGCTAATCCATAGCCTACTCCAGAACATTGGCTAGTAGAGATCAAGGGGGTATTATGAGCACATACTATTTTGAGTATTCTAACTTTATCCTACCCCCCATATTTGGGAAGTTATGGGAGACTGTTGACTGTGGATATTCCTCCCTTTTTTTATTGTCAATAAATAAAACCTTTTGGATTCCATGTTGTTGACATTTATTCCTTTTCTTTTCTCATCTATATAATCATAACAAAACAATATTTATAAGTCAATGAATCATGTTGATCCTCTCCTAAAATATTAATTCAATCCAAGGAAATATGGACATGTAAAGGTTGTAATAGGTAATAATTGACATTTTAATAATGTATTATTTCATATTAATGTTCAATTTATTTCATTATTGTATTACTAATATAATATTTGTTTTCTTATATAGGTGTAATTTTTTTCTAGAGTTTGGATGCTTTGTTCGGCAACTAATACCATGGATGACAATTTTTGAGAGGGGATCACAGATGCAAAAAGGATGAAACATTAATGTTTTTAACTGTTTGTTGGATAATTGTAATTGTAACCATATAAAACATTTTTTGAAATGTATATAACAGTGTGTTTTTTTATTCATGATTTCAAGTAAATGTATATAGAATTGTTTGGGAAACTCTTGTGCATTCTGTTTTGTTCTTCTATGCTTTGTTTGTGTGTGGTGTTGTTTTGTGAAACAATTTTGTGCTGTGTGTGTAGGTGTTGTCTCAAGTGTGAAGGTGCTGGGTTTTCTTAGGAAACTTGTCCTTTATCAGTGCTATTTTGAGCACTGATAAATGTTTCATATATCATCGCTCAAAATAGCACTAATAAAGGGGACCCCCTTTATCTTAACTGCGATTAACAATGCTTTTATAGCACTGTTAAAGGTGGTTTTTAGCGCTTTTAAAATCCCTATTTGTAGTAGTGATTTCAAAAGGTATGTGTGATCAAGGTTATTTGACATGAGATGTTGGATCTTAGTTCCCTAATACAAACATTTCAATAATGTCCTTCTAAATTCTTTAACTTTCATCATTGTACATAGAGTGAGGTTGCAAAAGGGGTTCTATAATTTGGGTTATTATCACAACACTATTGTAATTATAATGGTCATTGGATGAAGGGTCGTCCCAATATTGAGAAAACAAAGAAAAATGGTGTATAAAAAACTGAATATATTAATGAATTGTCTATCCTTGTTACCTCAATGGTCAACCACTTAGATGGATGGATCCTTCATTTATGTTTTTCATTCCATATGCCGAAATCAAGATTGGTTTAAAATCCTTAAAGTGATTGATGGAGGTATGTTTATTGTGCCAATATTTTGGAACCAAGGTTATTTTTGTTGAATATTGATGGAATCCAGATCATACTTGGGAGAATACAAGAAATTAGTGAATTCTATAACATGTATAGTATAGATAGTGGGTATGTTATGTTTATTTTCAATAAAATTAATGGTTACTCACCCTAGTTGAACAAGGATTTTGATTTAAATGAGTGATAGTTAAAAAGAGTCATAATTATGATCAATCTTTCCAAGTGATTATGAATTATAAGTGGGATTTGAATCTTACGCGTAGATCTGGTGTAAAGATGAATTTCTTATGAAATTTAATATTTAGAAAGTCATTGTGAATTTAGATAAAAGGATGATGTTTAGCTATAATTTAGAGGAAATGGTAAATTTTCATGAAAAATATAGATCAAATAAATAATTTCTAGAAAAGAATTTCTTGGGAAATAGTTTTCAAAGATTTATGCTAAATCTTTTTCATGAATATTTTTTGTAAAACCGTAAATGAATCATGTGGAAAAAGGATCATTTTGTGAAGGGAAGGTGGTAAAAAATTTTGAATCATGAAAATTAGGTTTTATTATAATATCAAAAAAGGAAGTTATTTACACGACGAGGAAGTAACTAGCACATTGTAAATCCAATGTCATTTTCGAAAGGGAGGTAGTGATTATCATTTCTCATAAAAGAGAAAAAATGAAATCCTATTGAATCGTATTTTCCAAGATCCTTTTTACTATAAATTTCCCATTAATATCCTTATTATGTAATGAAAAAGGAATTGAATATGATTAGAGAAAATTAATCTTTTTTCCATGAAGACATGAACTGAAAAAATGTGAAAAACCCATGAAGATTTTTGAATCATATCATGAAGGTAATAAATATGAAGGATTTTTATGTAAGGAGGTCCATTAATGGATTTAGAAAACGGTATACCATAAAAGTGTTTCATAAAGGAGTTACACATAAGGCAGACTGTGAAATAATTTCATGAATGATAGATTGTAAAGGATTTTCTTGATGTAGTTGTGTGTAAGGAAAACTCTGAAGGAATTTAAGGAATGGTATATTGTAAAGGTGTTTTTTTAAATGGTATATTTTGAATGAGTCTTATAAAGGGAAAATAAAAAAGGAATTTAATAATAAAAGGATTTTTCAAAAAGGTTTTTTTAAAATAACTCACACTGTTATTGATAGTGATAATTATTGAGATCGTGGATTTCTTTTTAGAACAAAATTCTATTTCTCATGATGAAAATCATATTACATTGGCATGATGATATCTAAGTGACCTTAAAATTGATAAATTGTGAAGACATATTTCTAGATCAATTATTAATGGAGGAGTTTCAAGAGTATCCTGAGGGAGCTAGTGTGATAATCCCTAAACTAGATTTTAAAGGAAATGATCTTGGCATGGAGTGAACATGTCCAAAAAGTTATATCTATCATAGTAGTGTAATTTAGTGTTTTCTTAGAATATTAATACATCATAAGTGTGTTGTCCATGTATATAGATCTTAGTGGAGAATCGTATAAAATTTTTATTTCTTTTTTTAATTCTTTCATTTTTTATTACAGTGGATGTGAAAGTAGCATTGACAGGTTCAATTATTTCCTACAATGAGGGAACACAGTCAAATGTGACACGACAAAATTTTCACACCTTATTTAACCCCCCCCCCATATTCTGGCATGTTTGTAACAAGTGTTATTAGATACATAGGTTATAGGTGTTTAATCTTTTGTCTATAGATTTTCATTATTTAGAACATAGTGAATAAAAAAGAAGTGCCCTTATCTAAAAGTCACACTTTCAAAATATGAAATTATATAATGATATCAAGTTTATGGTCACATATTCTTGACATATTCTCTACTTCTATACATGATATATATGTTAGTGAAATTTTACAATGTTCTATAATTAAATAAAATATAAAGTTTCTTGATGAAAATTCTAAAGATCAAAATTCATAATGTAGAGATCTTTCAAACCAATTTATATAATGGTGATGAGTTGCACTAAAAACAAGAAAATTTGGGATAAATTTGAAAATATACATGAGAGTTATTACAAGGTGAATAATTTCATGCTATATGTGATACAAAATAAGTTTTATGATTTGAAAATGTACACAGATAAAATTGTTGATGGATTATTCAACTGAATCATTATGGTTTTTAGAGATGTTTGGGGACTTTGTTAAGAGATAAAAGATATTGATATTGTGAAGAATATAATTTAATTATTTCCAATTATTTATAATCCAAATGTATAAACTTTTAAAGAAATGAATATTTTTAAACTGAAATTAAAAGATCTACAAAGGAGATTGGATGCATATGAAATTCAGGTGAAGTAGGAAGGAACACAAAATTACTCAAATAAGAAGATATCATTTATATCTATGGAAAAGAATTACATTTATAAAGTTGGAGATGATGAATAATATGAAATTTATAAATTACTATCTCTTGTGATGAGGAAATTCAAGAGATGAATGTGTATGATAGAAGTCAAGCTACCTTTGGCATGTTTTTAATGTGGTAGAGATGGTAAAATTTTAGTGAGGTGTCCAGGGAGACATGACAAATATGGATATGAATAAAAAACCCTACAAAATCCATAAATTATATTCCCTTATAAAAGATACTTCAAACTAATAAATTCTTACTAAAAGAAGATTCATAGAAATATCTTGTTGAAAAATGAATAATATGAAAATGAGGTTTTTTAAGGAAGAATAAATATAATTTAAGTCAAGTTTATAATATTCTATTATGAATACTATTAACATCAAAGAATATAAAATGGAAGATAATAATAAAATATATGGTGTTATTAATCTCAAGGTGAAACTTGAATGTATCTTGATGATATTGATACTTAAATAAATAAAAATTAAATGATTGTTGGATTATTAAAAGACTATTATGATTATTTAGATCATCTTGAAACTAATATTAACTGAATATAAAATGATTTAAGAGATCAACTGGCTACTCAAGTAAACTCAGAAGAAGTATATAATTTGATACTAATGATTAAAGAAAACAATAAAGTGATTTATGACCTAAATTTTTGTATATAGGAGTGTAAAAAGAATGTTTCATCCCATTAAGAAGAGTTAGTAACTTTGATAAATAAAATAAAATATGAAATGAAATAAATAAACCGAAAGAAAAAGTTACAGTCTGGAATTTTCACTGGTGAATGATTATTAGAAAGGGAAAACAAGGTTCATAATCCATTGAGAAAATTATATTGATCAAAGACCCATATACATGTGTAAAAGTGGAGCTGGCCTTAATGATGAGACATCAAAAGTAGGAATAGTGATATCCATGGATAAAGGGAAGAAAATGGTTAATGATATTAGCTTCAACACTAATACATCAAAATCATGATCAATTAAAGCTCATAATAAAGGAAAAAATAGGGTTATATATAGTCCTCAATCATTGAGGGGTAATTGACAACCGAGTACATATTCTGAGATTGTAGACATGTGGAATGATAAAGGTGATAGGATATTTCCTCTAATAAAGTGCCAAATTTTTACCTATATTGTCCACACCAAGTCTTATTATGAGGAGGAAGAGAGCTATGTGAGAGGAGAAGAACCTGAAAGTTAGTAAATAAGAATGGTACCATATACTCCATCCTATAGAATAAATTATTTCTTTGGATAATGCTTCCATTGTATGACTTTTGGGTATAAATATATTAATTACAGACAAAGAATAAATAGGAATTTCCACACTCAAAGTCAAAGATGGATGAATGAAAACAACTTGTCAAGATTTAATTGATAAATAAATACTTTATATTGGAATAAGAAGAAGTGTATGGTTTTCCTACCAATGGTGGAGAGAAAATGGGAGATTCCATATTACGTCTCAACTTGATATGGAATCTCTTGGAAAGAAAATAAGAAAATTAAGAAGGAAGTCCTGAATGAAATCTCTCTAAAATTCATAAATAAAAGTAGTACCTAGATCCTTTCCAATATATGTTCATCCCACATGACTGAGAACATGAATCTCTTGAATAATTTGAAGGGGAGTGTTGATGTAATGGTTCAATTTGGACATGATGTTGATGTGAAGATCAATGAAAGTGAAAAAAATTGACTAGTAGGTGATGAGATGAATAATATGGAAGTAGTCCATGTAATAGGTTATGATGCAACATATTTAGTGTGAGTCAACTTGGCGACCATATACATGAGATTACATTTAATTGAAAGGGGATCTTAATCAAAGGGAAGGTTTTCAACTCTCTCATGAAAGTATGGAAGAAAAATGCAAATCTGTACTAGGCTTCTAGTGAAAAAACACCTATCTTCGTACAACAGTAGAGGAGAATAGCTTATTTCACCATAAGCTATGCCACATTCAACAAATGATAAGGGAGAATGTATATATACTAAATGTTTTTGTGGAAATTTTAATATAAATTGAGACTTTAAAAACACATGTGATGCATGTATATGGGGGAAGATGGTCTGGAATTTTTATCGATAAATAAAGTGAAATTTTATCAAGACATGACCAATCACTTAAGTAAGATTCACTTAATATTAACATGCATGTAATAATATAAAATTTTCAATTTATGAATAAAAGATAAAATACCTAAAATCTAAAAATTATGTCAGTATATCATTCTATTACGAGATTTAAAATGAACCCACTAGATCAAATTGTTTGATCTATCCCTCCTCAGGACAATACCGTTTAATAAATAGTTTTAAATAAATATTTTGGTTAACTTAACCAAATTCACATCAAGAGCAGTCACCTTAACTAGAATTTGTGTAAATATGGAGGCAAGTGTTGAAGAAATATGAACATAATATTTATAGACTAGGGAGTCCACTCAATAGACTAAGGAGCTACATTGTTAATACATTTTGAAAACACCTACCTACCTAAATACCTTTGAGTAATTGACCAAGACCTCACTAGCATTATGAGAAGGGGTATATGAATCCTTTCCACTATAATATCCATGTGACAGGGTATTATAAAACCAATGGTGAGGGTCATTGGGTTTATATAATATATTGGGAGAGTAATAAAAATAAAATAAATATTTATTTCGTCATATAAATTGGTAAACATGATAAAATTAAAAACTTATTTTAATTAATCTTGACTATGGGACACAAAATCATCATAACACTGTGAAATAGTTTCCTTCCTCACTAGAAAATATTTCCAAGTGTAGTACATAATGCAAACCAGGATAAACTCTACATAATATTACATTATTCACATGATTTAAATAATACATCTCACAAAATCACATTACCCAAAGACCAAAAGGTTTAGTGTCTTGGATATTAGATATATAAAAATTTTATTTTATTACACTTGTGAAACTTTCTCCATAATCATGCTCCTTTATAACCTTTCCTCGATATCTCACATGATATAATTATATTCATAACCTGGCGATTGGAAACATAAGAAAGGGGTGAGGTCATATGGTTAATAATGGGAAACATATCATAACGTGAATAAAAACACAGGAAAGACATAAATATCATAATAAATGGTGAAAATACCTTATATTATAATAATAAAAAATGTTAGAGTAATATAAGATCTTAAAAATATCATTATAGAAGCATAAAATATATTAACTGGATTAAAACACATTTCAATATTCATATAGCATGTGAGCATGACATAAAATTATAGAAGAATTTAAAAATATGGAATTATATTGAAAACATGGAATTTCATGTAAATGAGATGAATCATGAAAATTTAGCATAATTTGATGAACAAAATTGAATTTTGGAACATCTATGAGGATATAAAAATACTGTGAATGAAGCTTTCTACATCACATTCATACATCACCTTGTGAAAAAAGCTTCCCACATCTCATTCACACAAAAAACTTGTGAACAAAGCTTCTTTTATCTCATTTACTTGATAACATGTGAAAAAATCTCCCCACATCTCATTCACACAACAAATTTGTAAATAAATATCCTTACATATCCTCCATAAAACATCTCATGTGATATAAAACATTAACCAATGTATCTGAGGGCTATATAGGATCCCACCCTTCACCATCGATACCTATGTGTGCCATCTAAAATAAATCATCAACATTTATTAAAGAACCAAAGGAAAAACAATTGGATTATTAAAATTCTAAAAACATCACATAATATAAAATAAAAAGATTATAAAATATCAATAATCTCATCCTCCAAAATTATTATATCATAATAAAATATAAGTGTGGTCAAAACACCACTTCATGAGAGATAAACCTTGGAGAAAAAATAGAAGTGAAAATACCAAAGTTGTCACAAAACTTTTTAAAACATTGAAGTAAAAATTAATTTCAATAAAAATATTTTCGTGAAGGGAAATATAATACTTTTGAAAATCTTATTTCTAAATAAATTATCCTTGAAAATACATAAAGGTTTCAAAAAATAGAAGCTAAAATACTTTGAAAACTTTTACTTTTAAAATAATTTTAATAATAAAGGAATGAAAAAAATAATGATTTCAAAAAGGGTAAGTGAAAATACATTGAAAGATTTTACTTTTAAAATAATCTTCAACAATCAAGACTTAAAAAAGGCACATTTAAAAAAAAAATCAAATATGAAAATAATTTGAAAACTTTTACTTTTAAAAGAATTTTATTTATATAGACTCAAAAAAGACATAATATTTTCAAAAAGGAGATGTAAAAACATTATAAAACATTTAAATTTAAAAATAATCTTATGGTGTAATAAATCGATCATGGAAGAAATAATTTCACAAAGAATCATTTTAACTCAACGAAGGGAGTTGATTCAAAAATAAACCTCATAGCCTTGATATCTATTGAATAAAAAGACAAATAAAGAAAAAGATATAGATATTAAAACCCCATGAATTACATGAATATTCTAAATTAAATTCATTATGATATAATCACACCATATCAGAGATACCATGGTGAAAAATAAGAAATATTTCTCAAGAGATTTAATTTGAGACATGAAATTGTTACCTTTTTCCCTAGTTAGTCGAATATACTCTAAGATCCTGTATAACCAAGAAAAATATCTTAATAAATAATTTAAGAAACAATTTTCACACCCAAAACTATTTATAATTTCCATTTATAATCATTATATACAAGTATATTAGTTTTTTTTGTATTTTCTTACATCAGATGTTTATAGTTCTGACCATTTGCAGTAGTTTTGTAGGAACGCTGACGATATTCATTCCTATTCCAAAGATAATCATTCCATTTTATTTATAGTTACTATAATTGGTTAATTACAATGATTTATAAATTTTAAATTTCATTCTATGATTACATTATTCTTTATCCTTTAAGATGAAATCAATAATGAGCATTTTTTAGTTATTTTCAACCTATGAATGGTATTTTCTTAATTAATGAGTTAAATATTGATGTATATTTTCCAAAAACAAAAATAATAATTATTTAAATATTTTTATATTATTATAATATAAATTATGTTTTCCTAATTATCCATGATATAATTTCACAACATTTTTCAAGTAGATGGTCAAACCGACCCAAACACGAACATATCATGATTGTCGATGATTATGAGGTGATTTAATCTTAATAAAATTTCACCAGTAGTATAATGATATCATTTAGTGTTTGTTAATATGATATATCATAATTATAATGGAATCATAAGATTAATAAATAGATATTAAAATATTAAATAACTTGAGTTAATGATTTTCCTCTTAGTAGGCCTGTTTTAAACGATTGAATTAACGATAATAATATTTTGATAATATCTCTAATAGTATCTCCAATTTTCCATACCATAAAAATAAGTATATTATAAATATCATATTAATCCTTTAAAACCATTATATTTACCATACATTTAAGGTGGCGATGAAATAAAAAATGGGAATCAATCATCCCAAGGAGGCAGTAGTCAACACATATGCAAGGTTAACGATTTCATTATCCATAGAATAGGGAAAATGAGTCATATAGTTTATCATTTTAAAACCTAATATTTCTCCTTAATATCATAATTATATATATTATATTCCATTTTTGTACCATCCTTGTGAGGTGATGAAGGAAAATGAAAAATGTTGAGTTGTTGATGTGGTAATCTGCACAACACATGATTCAAGTTTTTGTTTTATTCAATGGAAAAGGGGAGGGTGGTTAATGATTATACCATCATTATAATAATATACCAGTATAATAATTATAATGATTATATCATTTTAATATAGTGAAATGAAATTTTAGGAAGAATAAAAGCACTTTAATGAATAGAAAAAGAAATAGAGGTTTTGGAACTTATACCTCACTTATTGGATTATATCATTTATAAAGGGGATTAAACCTTTAAGGAATGACCTTTTGAGAAGAAAATATCATACTTAATATGTTCAAGGGTGTGTATAAAAGGTTTGGGTAAGTTTTGGTCTGAGAATTGTGGGTTTTTGTGTGAGGGGAAGTGAGGTGAGGAGTTCCCCTTTTATAAGTGAAAAAGAGTATCATTTTTGTAAATTCCTAAATCTTTTCAATAACCGGAAGTCACTCTCAATGAAAATGGCTCAAAAATTGATAAATAATATATTATAGTAATTATAAGGTTGATACAAACAACCATAAATCAAATAGAAACATTTTGTTAAGCATGTTAGTCCCTTTATCTTTAAGGTTACTTTTAACATTTTAGTTTTCACAACGGTAACTCGTTTTTACCTAGGTAATTTATCCTTTAATCCAAAAAATAAAATAGTTTATATTATAGAATTTTGACCTAATGATTCCAAATTTTAAATTAATTTTTATTCAATTATTAAAATTCATAAAAATTAATTTTAAAATACTATTATTATAATGTATTAAAAATAATTTTCATGAAAAATATAATGTAAATTATAAAATGTAAAATATGGATTTATAAATTAAAAAAATAAATATTTTTAAAATTAAAAATTCATCTATAATATAAATATTTTCTATTATAAAATTGTTTCAAGATTCTCAAATTCGTAATTATATATTAATAATGACATAATGTCTTGTTATTTTAAAAAACTGTATTTTATAATATTCACCTACAAATCAATCTTTTTAGAAAATATCAAAAATTCATCTTAAGAATATATTATTATTATTAGTAAAAAAATGATTTTCATTTGTTCAAATTAATTTTTAAAAATTTGAGAATTCAATGTTTAAATAAAATCTCAAAATATAGCAGAAAACTGATCATGTTGGAAAATAGCTTTTTAAAATGTTCACTATTATTTATTCTTATTTCCAATAATTTACTAATTAATTTATTGGAAATATATTATTAAAATTATCAATATATGTTGTTATTATTTATTCATAATATACTCAATATCTTGAAATAAAACACTAATTTTTGAAAAATATATTTTTAAACATAGAATGATTTTCTTAGTTATTTTACATGTTCTAATTGAATTTCACTAGTATTAAAAGTAAAATTTATTTTCAATATACCCATATTTCGTTATACAGTTACACCTATATATACCTTATAATTTATTAGATAAGTTTTAGCAGTTATATTTAATACTTATATTTTTATCTAAATGTATCATGATTTCGTTTAAGTTCAGTATTGATTATAAAGAAAGTTGTCAAACATATTATATATTTAAGGAACATATAACACAGTTTCTTAAGTAACATAGTTTCTCCAACCGTGCCAAAGCCCACTGACTCAAAAATCTTAGAGTTTCCATGGAGATACTTTAAGTAAAACATGATCACCTACCTCGAAAGATATATCTTTCCACCATTTATCCACATAACATTTCTAAAAACTCTAAGTTGTCCTCATATATTGTTGAATTACCTTAAACTTCTCAACCATTTACTCTACAAATTCTAGTCCCACTAGCTTCCTTTCACCTACTTCATCCTAAAAATTGGGAGTTAGACACTTCTTTCCATATAATGCCTAAAAAGGCGTCATCTATATACTAAAATGAAAGACTCTATTATAAAAAACTCAACTAAAGAAAGATGTTGATCCCAACTTACCTGGTAATCCATTGAACAATCATGAAGAATACAATGTCTAAATTTTTCATTCATACTATCCATCATATTGAGGATGAAAGATTATAGTGAAATTTAATTCAGTTCCCAATGAATTCTAAAGTCCTTCCCAAAAATCAGAAGTGAACCTAGGATCATAGTTAGATATAATGAAGAGAGGAACTCCATGTAACCTAACTATCTCCTTAAGATATAGTTGAGAAAGATGATCTACATACATAGTATCTCGAATGGGCAAGAAATGCACAAATTTAGTTAATCAATCAATAATAACCCAAATCTCATTATTACCTTAAGATGACTTTGGCAATCCCACTATGAAATACATGGAAACATTTTCCCATTTCCACTCTGAAACTAGAAAAGGAAGAAGGATCCCCTTCCTCAATTTTTATTCTGCCTTAACCTATTGACAAGTCAAACATTTCATGGAAAAATTAGCAATATCTCTTTTCTTTTCATCCCACCAGTAATACTCCTAAAGGTCTCTGTACATCTTAGTGCTTCCAGGATGAACAGAAAACGGAGAACTATGATATTCACTCAATAATTATCTCTTAAATTGGGAATTTAAAGGCACACATAATATTTTTACAAATCTTAAAACACTATCTTTATCAACATTAAATTCAGGAAACTTACCCTTCTTAACCAATTCTACATTTTCCTGTAACTCACAGTCTTCCTTTTGAGCTTTTCTCAATTCTATCTTAAAAAATTGACTACATTGAAATATGAAACAAAAACAAGGAAGTTCCTGTATCCATAACTTCTATGAAAAAATTCATCATATCATTAACTAAAGGTTCATGTTCCAAATGCAACATGGTTAATGCAACATTAATTTTCTGACTCAAAACATCGATTACTTTGTCTTCTTTTCTAGAATGATAGTAAATTATGTAGTAATAATTCTTTATCAATTCAAACCATCTTATCTTCCTCATGTTCAAGTTTTTTTAGTGAATATATACTTCAAAATTTTATGATTAGTATATATTTCACACTTGGATGCATATAAATGATGTCTCCAAAATTTTAAAGTAAACACTACAGTTTCCAGTTTGAGGTCATGTGTAAAATAATTTTTCTCATGTGGTTTTAATTAATGTGAAGCATAATCAATTACCTGATCATTCTAAATTAGGACACAACCAGGTCCTTTTAATAAAGTCGCACTATATATGAAAAAGTCGGCATTTTTTAGGGAAGATCCAAAACTAGTGCATTCACCAATCTTCTTTTTAGTTTCTAAAAATAATCATCAGATTCTCTTTTCAAGATAAACCCAACTCCCTTTTGAGATAACTTAGTTAGTGGGCTAGATAACCATTCAAAGTTTTCAACAAACCATGAGTAATAACCTACTAATCGAAGAAAACTAAGAATCTCAGTAACATTTTTAGTTCTTGGACATTCATCAAGCACTTTAGTTTTAATGGGATCAATTGTTATGTCATCTTTATTTATGATGTGTCCAAGGAATGGAATATACTATAACCAAAAATCATATTTTCTAAATCTTCCATACAACTTGTTTTCTTTCAGGGTTTGTATAAACAATCCTTAGATGTTTTTCATGATCCTCATAAATTTTTGAATAAATCAAGATATCATCAATAAAAACAATGATAAAATTATCCAAATATTTATGGAAGACTATATTCATAAAATCCATAAATGAAACTGGGGTATTTTTCAACCCAAAGGGAATAACTACAAACTCATAATCCTCATATCTAGTCCAAAACTCTATTTTTATTATTCAATCCTCCTTCACCTCCAATGGCCCGAAGGCCTTCATTTTTTATTGATTTTGATAATCCACCTTTCAAGGGGTGAGGTGGAACCCTTACAAGGCCTGTAGGCCTAAGTATTACATGGCCCGTAGGCCTTAGAGTAATTCATTGCCCGTAGGCTTCAAATATTACATACAATCCAGACTAACTACTTGGAACTTCTCCTTCCCAGCATCTTCATCGTGAAATTGGATCTCTACCTTCACATGGATATTCGGATAGGCATTCCCATGCATGCACAGGCTTGTCTCGATGGCAGGTGTCATACCCTCTCATTCTTGCTATTCGTTTAGCTTCTGCTGTGGTGAAAGATCCTTGCTCATCCTCCTTATAGAGCTTGTTCCTTGTAGGTTGTCTGGTTTGCATCTGCATTAAGGTGGCCCGAAGGTCTTGAGGTGGCCCAAATGACTTACTGAACCGAAGGCCTGGGTGGCCCGAAGGCCTTACAGGACTCAGGGACCAAATTGATGGCCTGAAGGCCCAAACAGGGGCATATTCCCGGCTGCTACAGTGCCAAATAGTGTCTGTTACAGTTCCCTCTACAGTAAATGCTACAGTACTGCACAGTTCCCTCTGGTGAAGTTCTAGGATGAATGAAAACATTATCAACCAACTTATTCAATTGCTTTTGTTAGGTCCAAAATGGGCCTAAATACCCTAAGAGGGGGGGTAAACCAGGGTATGGATATTCTTTTCAAAATTATTTCTGCCCCACTGGGTCTTGACCTCTTTATTAATAGGGTCACTTTATTTACTCTTAAATGTTTATGCAGATCGTATTATTTCCTTCTTTATCTGATGGTGATGCACTGAAAGTAAAAGAAGAAAGAATGCACGAGGACACACAAATTTTACTTGGTTCACTCTCACTAGGCTACATCTAAGGAGCATACAATGATAATGTACTGAGGTATAAAATCCACTAAGGATCCCTACCAAATTTTAAGGTTTGGGAAATACCACTTCTATGCCCAGAATCACCGCCTTTAAAATGTTTAGGGTCTTCTCACTGCTTTTCCAAGGATCACTCCCTAAGTCTCTTTCTCTTTCTCAATGCCAGTGGAAAGCACCACCTTCTTCCTCTTCCTTTTCTCACTACTCTAGAAAGGATCTGCTCATAGTTTATGGACATGTAGGTACCTTCATTATCAATAATGAAAGCATCCACAACTATAGGTGGATGCTCTATTGAAATTCTGTTTTCACCTGTAGATAAAACCCACTTTTCCTCATATTGTTAGTTTAAAAAAATTACTTTGCCAAACTATTTTAGTTCCTTCATGAACTTCCTTGCTTCCTCTATGAACTATCCTGCACCACATGGTGTGAGTGCTTTGCAGAAAACCTCTCCTTCTACGGATTGCCTCTCCTTCTATAGACCGCCTCTCCTTCCACAAATGGTTGATGCCTCGTGGAATGCCCCTACTCTGTGGTCCTTTTCCTTTGTGAGCTACTAATCCCCACAAACCCATTTTCATGAACTATTCTTTCAAACTATCTCCTTCGTAGAATAAATTCCCTTGTGAACTACTTCACTTCACGGAATCCTCCCTCATGAACTAATTCACTTTGTATAATCCTCCCTCTCAAACCACTTCATAATTTGACGAATTATTCCTAGAGTGATGATATTTACTAATGAAATTAACTCTTTTTAATGATCTGATTAGGGGTCCTTGTATAATAAAATTGATCTGAAAAATTTTCTAATCAGAATTACTTGAAACTTCGATGTGACACTGCCTTCACCACAAACTATGCTATGCAGTTAAAATAACGTCTTTATTATTTGTGGTGGCCGATGTATTCTAAAAACAAAACCCCTTTGTGGATCCCCTAATCACCACATACTTTCCTCAAATGATAAGACTCTCAGGATCTCCAATCTTCCTGTAAAATTTGAGCCTCTCACGAACTGATTTCACTACGTGGTCATATGGATTTTTAAACAAACACATCACCACAAAAACATTGACATGATGCCTCAAGATATTTTTTCCCAATAATATACCCCTTTTAGTTTGTTGACAACTCTTTACATTTTGATACACTATTAAAACTTCTATCATCTTCTTCCACAATTTTCTTCTTACGGTTTAAATGGTGATCAAAGATTTACTCAACACAGAATCTAACACCACATGAGCCATGCTCAACATGAGAAACAAGAGTATAATGAAACGTTCTTTAATGAATCACTTCATTCAAAAACCACTCAGCTACTTTCATCATGAACCACATTGGTTGTGATATATAACCTTTGATCAGTCACCTTTAACATCATTAAATTTAATAATTCCCCTACTTCAATTCTCCCCCTACCATATTCTCCCACTGTCTTGATTAAGACATTTTATCCCTTTTTATATCCACAATTTCTCCCCCCTTTTCAATAAACTCAATGGTAACTTTGTTGGGGTTTGCAGTAGGGTAAATAACACATATCAGAACATTAGGAAAACACACACCATACCTTGGGGAGAGGGGGTCCCACATCCACACTTTTTCAAGTGACGGGAGTCGTCTAAACTCCTAGAGAAAATTGATTTTATTCAAGAACTTATTTGGGTAAGGCCTTTTTCAGAATGTCTGCAACTTGTAGTTTTTTAGGAACATATTACAACTTCATAAGCCCTTGCTCCACCTTCTCCTTGATAAAATGATACTTTATTTCAATTTTTTTTGTTCTTGAGTGATGGAATGGATTTTTGATCATATTTATAGCAGTTGAATTATCGCAATGGATTCTGATAAGAGACTTCACTTAAAATCCCATATCAATAAGCTAATGCTTCATCCATAATAACTGTGTGCATGCTTGAGTGGTCGTAATATATTCAGCTTCTATAGTGCTCAATGAAATGAAATCTTGTTTCTTGCTTAGCCAAGAAATACACAAACCACTAAGATAGAATACACCACCTAACATTGATTTTCTATCATCTATTGATTCGGGTCAATCCTCATATTTATATCCCAATAAAACTTGTCAAGATTTGTTATTATATAGAAAATCGAAATCCATCATGCCCTTGATATACTAAAGTATTATTTTCACTACAAGAAAGTGTATTTACTTGGGATTACTTTGATATCGTGCTACTTGAAATGTGGTAAAAACAATATATGGTCATGTCACTATTAAGTACAACAGGCTTCCAATGATCTACCTATATTCTGTAACATTAATTGCTTTTCCTTCATCATCCCATGATAGTTTCATCCGAGTAGCCACCAGAATCGTCATATCCTTGGAATTATCCATTTAAAATCTTATCAAAACCTACTTGGAATATTTATATTGAGAAATAAATGTTCCATCATTTCCTCATGTCACTTGTAAACCAAGTAAAAACATCATTTCACAAATCATAGACATTTCAAACTCACTTTTCATGAATTTGAAAAACTGTATGCACTACGCTTCATATGATCCACCAAAGATTATGTCATCGACATACACCAGCACCATCATCCTTTAATTAATTTTATTCTTGACATAGAGATTGCAATCAACTCCACTACACTGAAAACTGTGCTTCTTCAAAAACTGATCAAGCCTTGAATACTAAGATATTGGTGCTTTCTTCAACCCATATAGCATCTTCTTCAACTGAAAAAAACCTATTCTCATATTCATGAGTGAGAAAACCATATGGATTCTCAATATAACTTCTTCTTCCAGAACCCCATTTAGAAATTTTGACTTGAAATCCATCTGGAAAACTTTGAACTTCCTTTCCACTATTAAGGCTAAGAATAATCTGATTGTCTCTAGCCTTACAATAGATGAAATTTTTTCATCAACATAGATACCCTCTATTTGGGAGTACCCTTTTCACACTAGTCATGCTTTTTTTTTCAAATCACTGCATTGCATTCATTCATCTTGTTGTGAAAGACCCATTTTTTTCAATGACATTCTTATCTGTTGGCCTTGAAATTATTTCTCATGTCTGATTCTTCTCAACTTGGTCAAGCTATTAATTCATAGCCTAGACCCATTTTTCATCTACAACTGCTTACTCAAAAAAATTAGGCTCTACCTATGATAAGAACGATTCTTGTTGTAGAGTCTTCATCCTCCATGTCTGTGCTGGTGTCGTCTGATCAACGATTATGTTCTATTTATCAATTTCATCTCAGATATTTGGATTTCATGTTGATATAGATTTTACATCCTCCAATTAATCATAAATATCTTCTTCTAAATAATCATTTTCCACTTCTACTCCCCCTATGTCTATTACCTCCTTATCGCTTTCATCGATAAACTAGTCAATGTGTTTTTGAAGATTCTATTCATTCTCTACTACAGTGACATCATTATTTTAAACTACTTTCCCCAAATTCATGTTAAAACTTTATTGATATTATCTCATAGCTTCTTGGTATCTTGAAAGTAGTTAGCTGATACCATATTTTTATAACAAAATAGATAATCCTGAAATACATGAATGTTGCTACTTCTCCCATAATATTTCTTCTCTCTATGGACAAATAACACCTGAACTGGGGAATGATACTGATGATTATATATACAATGCAACTTAGAACCACTGGATCATCCATGTATAGATTTGAAAGTTCTTCAATTTCAAATAATAATCTTCATCATATCATCCCTTTTTTCCACAACACACAACCTTCAGATACATATTTGAAAAATAGAATTATTTTGTAACACCATGTTTTGAATTTGATATCATATGTGAATTTCAATTGTTCAAATTATTCTCTTCGTATTTATCTCCATTTAACTTATGCACTCATTCACTTTCAGCACACACACCCCATGGATTTTATCTCCCCCTTATTCCTTCACAAATTCTAGTAGATATTAGATACATTTAATACATGGAAAGGGGGGTACCTTAGGAATCCTAAAGAAGAGAATTGTGGTTTATCCTGATGGATCAACCATTTGATACTTTCTTGTAAAGCACTGTACTATTTTTGTGCTTGTTCCAATTGCCCAGCTAACTTCAACTGTTCTGGCCATATGACTTAGCATTCTTTACCCACATGTTGAGTCTTCTTATGATATTTAGGTTTTTTAGGATTGACCCTTTTAATAATTTTGGGTTTACACCTATTAGTATAAATTTCTTTCATTGATACTTCACCAATATTCCATTTTTCATGATTCTTTCTTTGAGTAGGAATATTTCCACGTTTTGTCTTCTCTTGGTCCTTCCTCTATTGGAGGGCTCTTCATCTTGCCTTTACATCTCACCATGGGGCATAAAATACAAGATTTTCAAGGCATTATTTATTAATTTTTCTTTTATCAGTTATCCAATTCTCCACATTGTTTCTTGCTAGTGGTCGGTCCTTCACTGAATGCACATTATTTTTACTCAAAACCGGAGTAGCTGCTCCCTTTTTCTTCTAGGTTTGTTCACATTATTTCCAAGAAAGTTATTGGGAGTGTAACATAGGAGTTGATTGATACACATTTTTTTTGATCTCCTTATGTTTCCCTTGAAGATGTAAACCTATTTTTCAACATAACATGTTGTATTCCAGTATAGGCTTTTTCTTTATACACTTCCAGAGTTGGGTATCTCTTTCTGGGTTCCTTTTCCTTCCCTTCTTTCTTCCCACTTCAATGTATTTCCAAATGCCCATGATTAGCACATATAAAACACATTCCATTAAATACATACCTTGTGTCTTAATTTCTCGATTGAGATGTTGATACCATTATAGTTAATTTTTTTTTTACATTAAGCTCATGGGATTCTTGACACATACTCATGATGTGTCCCAGTCTTCCACAATAGTAGCATTTCATGTCTGCCTTCTTATGAGAGACACTTCTTTTATATTTATGAAGATGTTTCTTCTTGTTCTCATATTTAGAAGTATTTTATCTTCGTATCATGAAATATATTCCATAGCCTCAATAAAAAAACTTGATGTATGACCATGCATCCCACAGAAGTTTCACATGTTGTCATTACCTCCTATAAAATACTTTTTAGATCTATCTATAACGCCTACATGATTTTTACTATTTCTAGAACTGTTCACAACACTCTTTCTATCTTTCACGGTGAAGGGTTCATCATATCCAATACTGATTTTTTCCAAACTGCATGGCCTTTGGGATGAGACAATCCTTTCATATTTTTCCTGTGAAGTAGCATATTTTCTTTTCATTTCATTATCACATACCGAAGGATAATCAAATAGTAAGTGCAATACATCCTTCAATTTGTGATTCCCTTTAGCATTAGATTGCTCCACTTCCTTCTTGAATTATTCTATATCTTCTCCCAATTTTTGAATCTTCTTGTCCCTTGATTCAAGTTGAGCATTAAGTTCTCTCTTGATATTCTTCCCACTACTCATCTCGTCTTCTAATTTTCCCGTGAGCTTATCCACCATGTCACTTTTCTCCTTTATTTTAAATTTTTTTCTGAGAAATATAATAAGTACATCATGCATTCTCCTGTTGTATTCTTTAGTTCTCCTGAAATAGTTCAGATATCTATGTAGCAAGATCATCATTTTTGGATTTTATATTCTAAATTTCAGCTGAGTTTGGATTCTTTCCCTTTTCAAAAGCTTTGGGTTTTTCTATCTTTCTAGAAATATTTTGTAGTTATTGGGATTGGGAATCATTTTTCTCCCTCAAATCAGTAGCCACATCAATCAGTCTTTTATTTAAACCTTTTAGCTTGTTGACTTAAATTTCATACACTTGGATCTGGATATATTTAGATTTAATTTCTTCATCCAATTTCTGAACCAATTCCTTTGTTTCATGAAAAAATTACACTTTTTTCCTTCTTGGGTCTTCTTTATCATCAGTAGTTTCAACATCACTTAGAATATCAGGTTCTTCAATCATTCCTACGACATCATTGAATGAGTAAGTATTTTGACGGTATGATTTATCCAAATCATTATTCTATTCACTACTTGTTTCCTTCAATAGAATCACACTCTTTCCATAGACACTTCCACATTGAGGAATACCACCTAACTTATGCTTATTCTTTGAAGTTCTTCCCTTTTCCATGGAACACTGATATAAGAGAAAACTAAAATTATAATTTCAAAAAACAACTGAACCAATTCAAAGAAAACAAACATGATAAAAGAAATCAAGGCTATGATACCAATTGTTGGGTCCAAAATGGGCCTAGATACCCCGAGAGGGAGGGGGGGTGAATCAGTTTGTGGATATTCTTTTTAAAATTATTCCTACCCCATTGGATCTTGATCTCTTTATTAAGAGGGTCACTTTATTTGCTCTTAATTGTTTATGTTGATCTTATTATTTACTTCCTTATCTGATGACGATGAATTGAAATTAAAATAGAAAAGCAAGAATAAGGACACACAGATTTTACTTGGTTCACCATCACTGGGCTACATCCAAGGAGAATACAATGGTAATGTGCCGATGTACCAAATCCACTAAGGATCCCTTCCAAATTACAAGATTCAGGCTAGATAACTTCTATGCCCAGGATCACTGCCTTTATAATGTTTAGGGTCAACTCATTACTTTCCCAAGGGTCACTCCCTAAGTCTCTTTCTCTGACTCACTATCGGTGGAAAGGATCACCTTCTTCCTCTTACTTTACTCACTGCTCTGGAAAGGATCCACTCATAGTTTTTGGACATGTAGGTACCTTAATTATCACTAATGAATGCATCCTCAACTGTAGGTAGATGCTTTATTGAGGTTTTGTTTTCACCCATAGATGAAACCCACTTTTCTGCATACTATTTGTTTGCAGAAATTTCTTTTTTTTTGAACTGTTTTAGTTCCTTTGAAAACATCCTTTCTTCCTCCACAAACTATCTTGCACCACATGATGTGAGTGCTTCATGAAAAACCTCTCCTTCCATAGACCGCCTCTCCTTCTGCGGACCGCCTCTCCCACAGACGACTGATGCCTCACAGATCGTACGTGCTTCGTGGTCCATTTTCCTTTAGAAGCTACCATGCCTGGTAAACCCCTTTCACGAATTATTCTCATGAACTATCTCCTTCATGGAATAAATTTCCTCACAAACTAATTCACTTCACGGAATCCTCCCTCACAGACTACTTCACTTCGTAGAATTCTCCCTCGCAAACCACTTCAGATTTTGCTTAATTCTTTTCAGAGTGATGATATTTTCTAATGAAATTATCCCTCCATAATGATTTGATTATGGTTCCTTATATAGGTAAAGAGATCCAAAAAACCCTAATAAAAATTACCTGAAACTTTGATGCGGTAAAACCTTCACTGTAAACTGTGTTATGCAGTTCACATAGCATATTTCTCCTTTGTGGTGGACGATGTATTCCGTAAACAAAAACACTTTTCGTCTCCTCAAATCACCGCCTCCTTTCCACAAATGACAAGCCTCCCACGATCTACAAGCTTCTCACGAACTACGATCCTCCCACAAACGGATTTCGCTACGCGGTCCGCGTAGTGAACTTCGCGTTTTTCATAGCGCTGCTATGTGGAAATATTCCTTTTTTTTATTTTCCTTCATCGTTCCAAGTACCTAATTTACGGTCTGTGAATTGTGAAATCCTTTGTGGAAAACCTTCCTTTTCTAAAAAAAACAAACTCTATATTTTGAGGCTCAAAAATTTTGCAAACATTGGGAAAATGAAACACCTTAAACATATGCTTCGACAACACAACCATATTGATTCATGGTCATCTTGATTTTTTAAACAAATGAAATCACCCCAAAAACATCAACATGATGCATCGAGGTATTTTTTCCCAACATATTTTTCAATTCCAAAAGTTCTACTTGATCTATTCGATAAGGGGGTTTTTAAATTGGCATAGCACTAGGAAAAAAGTTAATAGTAAATTTAACTTCCCAGTTAGGTATAGCACTAGTAAAATCATCAAGAAAAACATTTAGGTATTCTTTTAGTATGCATGTCATTAATCTGAACAGTTTCCTTATTTTCAAATATATGTGCAAGATAACTTTTATTTCCATATTTTAACATTTTCTCATCTTCTTGATATGTTATCAAGTGTATGAGTTTATTATTGTATAAAACTGAAACTCTTTCTAAAAAAATATTTAGATCTATAATATATCTTATTTTGGTAAACAGGGAGCCAATTCATACCCAAAATAACATCAAACTCTACCGAGGGCAAGAAAATAAGGTTTGCAGGTAAAATATCTCCAAAAGCAATGATGGGAGGATTCTTATAATTTCTTTTTATCTGAATAATTCCCCCATGTGTTTTTGTCATAAGTTATGGATTCATTTCTTGAGGTGGGATTTCCAATTTACCAGAAAATTTCTCAGAAATGAAAGAATATGTAGACCCCTAATCAATCAAAAAATTAGAATAATAGGAATAAATAATAAATATACATGATACCACATCGTTTTATGGACCAATATCTACTGAAGTAGTTGCAAAGTATTTCACCACACATTTCTGCTTATAGTTTAGATGCTTCCCATTATTTGGGTTCTTATCCAGACACGCATATGCATAATGACCCATCTTGTTACATTTAAAACATTTTATTTTCTATTTATAAAAATTGGATTTACCACTACTAAGATCTTTTTCATTGTAATTAAGATCTATATGTACAAACCTACCCCATCAGAAGCACTTACTGGACTTCATAAGGCATTCCCCAGTGTGATTTTTACCACAACTCTCACAAACTGAAAAGTTAATTTTCTTACCATCAGATTTCTTTGATCCATTCTCCCCCTTTCCCTATCACTTAGTCCTCTTTTTTATGGTTTTTTATGTAAACATGATCATTGGAAAACTCCATTTCAACCTTCTCACCACATCACACAAGTTTCTCATAACTTTTGAATTCAAGATAAGCCAATACCCTTCGATATATTGGCTTCAATCCTAAGTAAAACTGATTAATTTTTCTATCAATATCCTAGATAAAATGTGGTGTGTACCTTTCCAATCAGGTGAAATTTTCTTCATATGCAGCCACTGAATCTTCCTCCTTTTTTTCAATTCCAAGAATTGTTTTTCCATCCTAAGTTGAACCTCTTTAGGAAAATATTTCTCAAGAAAAATATTATTAAATTCATCACATTCCAAGGCATCAATTTCTTCTTTTCCCATGATATTCTTGACCATTGACCACCACTGATCAGCTTTTCCATCAAAATGGTAAATAGAAAGACTTACCTTTTGAAGATACAACATCTCATGATATAAAATATCTTTTCTAGGGATTTAATCCATCCTTCAACTACCACTATGTCAGATGATCCATTGAATGTTGGAGGATGTTGTCTCATAAAATGTTATATTATCATCATGTCCCTCGGTGCCTTCATACTTCAACTTCCATGTTCCCTTTATGGAAAACCATTTTGAACAAACATAGTTTAGATGAAGAAACAAAGTAATCATTAAATTATATATCATTTCAATTTGAACATTAAGTAAAATATTTTAAGGGTATTCTTTTAACATTATCCTAACCACCAAATTTATCTAAACTTTTCTCTGATACCAACTGTAAGGACCCGACCTTATGCATTGCATTATCTAGAGTCTTTAGACTATAATTAATTTCTTTAATTCCCAAAGATCTTTTAGGTTTAGAGTTTTAGAGATTTGGGTTATAACTATTAAATAACAAACTCATATATTATAAAGTGGAAATTTTTATTTAGTATCCATTTTCCCCATCAAGCAAAACTTTTAAAAAGATTCATGTCTTCTTTTCATGAAAAATCTTTAAGACTCTCAAATTGACATCTTCTTTTCCATTACCCATCCTTAAAACCTGTGAAAAAATAAATAAATGTGAGATAAGCACAAAAATTTCAGTAAGGTACGTAAAAATAAATAAATTTGTTAGTCCAGTGAAAAACATGAAAACTCATAAAATACATTCCTTTATCACACCTACGAAATAAATCATTTCCACATAAAATACACATACTTTCAGCTCAAATGAAACTTTTAAAATCCATAGAAATAATAGATAAAAAATATAGGAAACTTGGGAATCATTTTCATATGACTCTTATATATGAAATAACCCTCATGGTTACACATAGAAAATAATCATCACAGCTATACTTGGAGTAACCATCACAGTTACTTGGAGTAACCATCACATTTATACTTGGAATAACCATCATAGTATATTACCATAATTTATTAGGATAAACCTAATCAGTTAACTCCATCCCATATTTGGAATAACTATAGCATCATATTCCCATATTATCTTAGGAGAAACCTAATCATTTAACTATGTCCCTTTACCCAATGCATTAGAGAGCTATAATGAGCTCACCCGACCTTGGTTTATCACAAAACCACCCTTCCTTGGTTAATAATGTAACCACCCATATTTGGTTTATAAAGGAACAAATCATCATCATAAACAATTCCCAAGAACTATAACATAATCATAACACATAAAATTATAAAAACATTCATTGCACCCATAAGAAAGCATTTTCGGATATTGATATATTCCTTTTCTTTAAAACCCATTTTTAAAAATTAAAATTACCATAACAAAGGGAAATAGGTTTTTTCTTTAAATAAAACATGAAATCTTATAAAGGAATACAAACATAAAATAATGGTTACAGTGGAAGGAAAAGTCATTATCGCCATATATGTTAAAATAGAACATTCGTTTTGTCTTTTGTAAAGAAATTCGAAGCATTTCGTAAAAAGATTCCTTTTTGAAAACCTTTGAAATAAAGTCAAAAGTGACATAAAATTTCCTTTATAAATATTTTATGTCCATATAAAAATATATATAAAATAATTTTAGAAATAGTGTCATGGAAGAAAAAGATAGTTTTAAGGGACACTTTAAAAGGTAAATTTCAAAAATAAATCCCCTTACCTTGAGTCTAACTCGTCACATATTATTTATATTTCAAAATAATAATCTTATGCTAATTATTTACTTGTTTGAGAAACTTTTTCAAGTTTATTATTTATTTTATCTCACTTATTATCATGTTATAATTTTTTTTAATCATTTAAGTTCGCATCAGATGTTTTGATGATATTCGGTTCATAAATCCAAAATGAATTTGATAAATTAACTATAGTCAAAGTGGTAATTTTTACATCATCTATAGAATAATAATCATGACATAATTATCATTTTATAAATTAGTTACACTTTTAAAACCAATTATGAAATATGGTTATGAAAAATAAACTATGTTACAATCATGAGATGATAGGTCGTACGTATGTCTAAGTAACGTTCCCATTTGTCAACGATCGTTATGGAAAGATGGTAAGTATCATTTTATATCTAAATAATGATAATAATATCATAAATATCATATTATTTCTTTAATTATACTTATATATATCATCCATGTGATGTGATGATGAAAAATGAATCACAGTACTTCGTGGAGGTGGTAGTCCACACGTATGTGCGAACGACATTATCAGTTTTTAGTGAATGGAAATGTAAGAAATTAATTGGTATATTATCATTTAAGAATGATAAATATGTCATTAATATCATTTATAATCATTAATTTCAGAATTATATTCATCCATTAGAGGTAGTGATGGAAAATGAATTACATCGGTCCGCGAAGTGGTAGTCCACCATACACATGAACGATGGATTCCTTTCCCAATTAAAGGATGTCAGAGATGGATATAAGTTATCCAATTAACATAATAACATATAATTATATATATTATAATGGTGTTATTATTTTATCATGGTTGAATAATATTTGAAGGAAGTTGAAGAAGAAACAAACAAAAATATACGATTAAAACTATACATCTTCTTTGGAAAATCTCTTTTGCTTAACACCTTAAGGCCTCTAAGATTGTTATTCTTCCAAAACTAAGGCCTCTAGAACATGATGAAGGATGTTTGTAATGGATTTGGGTAGATCTTGGATGATCCAAATGGGTTTTAAGTGTGAATAAATGAGAAGAAGAGGTGTCCTTTTATAAGAGAGGGGAGGGGCACTCTTGGGATTTATTAAAATATTAACTTAATATAAATTAATTTTGATACCTGAATGGATCCAAATTGATAATATCATAAGATAAGATAAGGATGAGTAAAAATAATCTCATCCAATAATTTTTGGACAAGTTTAAATCACATTTTTACCATTTTATTTTTATTTTAACCCTTCGCTGACCCTTTTGATAATTACCATAATATTAAAGTTTTCTACCCTTCAAGGGTTAATAATGTTACTATAAAATGAAAAATGACACATAAAAGGAACATGATTGATGGAATTAACCATATATCATTAATTTGATAAAATATAACATTTTTATGAATTTAAATCATTTAATAAATTATTATTTATTATAAAATATCATTAATGCCAATTTTAGAATTATTCATTTACTTTGACATTAATAACATCAAGACAACAAATGAATTCAAATACAATGCATAAACAACTCTATTATATGTCATGTTTATCTATAAAAATTGTGGGTTACATTAATTCTTTCAAATTATACTATTAATATTTTTAATATTATTTATTTTATTTTTCAATTAATTGAATAATTACTATGTCAATGTTGTGTAAGCATTTAAGGTAATTATTTTTTCACTATATTTTTAAAAAGAATACATCATGAAAATGAATCATTTATATTTATAAATAATATTCATAACTGAACATATCTTCTGGTTATCCCTATGTTAAAAATATTTTAGTTATTAAGAGACAAACATTTTTCACTTTACATAAAATATTATAAAGGCCATAATCACATCAAAATGGAAACTAAAGGTCATATATTAGAACTTTGGATGATTATGGATGAGATATAATCATCCAGTAAGATTTAGGAAAGTTTTAGGGTCATTATTTATTCCTTATCACTTTATTGTTAACCTTAATTACCCAATTTACCATTTACCATGGTAACAAAAATTATTAAGGTTACTATTCATATTGACCAAAAATAAAAAAGACATATTTACCAAATTTGGACTCACTGATTACAAATTTGGAATCCATTTTTCAAAATTCCAAACACAAAAATGGACGAATTTAATTTAAAATTAAAACGCCAAAACGCAATGAAAAAAGGTTTATCAGAAAAATGTCAGTTTAAGTATAAAATGTTTTCATACTAAATGTAATTATAAAATTATTTTAAAAAACCATAAATGGATTGTTTTAAATCAAGATGATATAATAAAATTTTAAAAATAATTTTAAAAATAATTTGACTTTATAAATACTTTAAGAGAAAATACAGTTTTTAATAAAAATCTGTATTTTTCAACATTCATTGAAAAATCATACTTTTCAGAAAAAATCTCAAAAAAATCATCTTAAGATAACACTACTGAAAATTCGGGCTATAGCCACGGTTCTAAACCGTGGCTATAGGCCCTCAAACCGTGGCTATAGGTAATAGCCACGGTTTGAGGAACCGTGGCTAAGTTTGGCGTGGCTATAGGTCTAGACCTAGAGCCACGGTTTGGAACCGTGGCTTTAACTCTATAGCCACGGTCCAAACCGTGGCTATAGGTTTATAGCCACGGTTTGGACCGTGGATGTATACCTAATGCCACGGTTTCAACCGTGGCTATACTAAAGGCCGGACAAAATCTATAGCCACGGTTTTAAACTGTGGCATTATGTCTATAGCCACGGTTTAAAACCGTGGCAATAAATCAATAGCCACGGTTTAAAACCGTGGCTATAGGGTGTCCAAATCCATAAAAAAAAAATACCCCCTGGACACACCCTGGACACCCCCCCTGCCACCCCCGGCCAATCCCCCCCTGCCAGTCCCCCCCTGCCAGTACCCCCTGCCAGTCCCCCCTGCCAGTCCCCTCTGCCACCCTCCTGCTAGTCCCCCCCCCCCGCCAGCCCCCCCCCCTGCCCACTGCTTGTCCCCCTGCCAGCCCCCCCTGCTTGTCCCCCTGCCAGCCCCCCCCCCCTGCCCACTGCTTGTCCCCCTGCCAGCCCCCCCTTCTTGTCCCCCTGCCAGCCCCCCCTGCCCCCTGCTTGTCCCCCTGCCAGCTCCCCCCTTGCCCCCTGCTAGTCCCCCCCGCCAGCCCCCCCCCCCTGCCCCCTGCCTGGACACCCCTCCCCCCTGCTAGTCCCCCACTGCCCCCTGCTAGTCCCCCCCCAGCCACCCCCCTGCTTGTCCCCTTGCCAGCCCCCCCCCCCCCACTGCTTGTCCCCCTGCCAGCCCCCCCCCCCCTGCCACCCCCCTGCTTGTCCCCCTGCCAGCCCCCCCCCCCTTCCCCTGCCAGCCCCCCCTGCCCCCTGCTTGCCCCCTGCCAGCCCCCCCACCCTTCCCCCTGCTTGTCCCCCTGCCAGCCCCCCCTGCCCCTGCCAGCCCCCCCTGCCAGCCCCCCCCCCCCCCTGCCCCCTGCTTGCCCCCTGCCAGCCCCCCCTTCCCCCTGCTTGTCCCCCTGCCAGCCCCCCCTGCCCCCTGCTTGCCCCCCTACCAGCCCCCCCCCCCCTTCCCCCTGCTTGTCCCCCTGCCAGCTCCCCCCCTGCCCCCTGCTTGCCCCCCTGCCACCCCCCCTTCCCCCTGCCAGCCCCCCTGCCCCCTGCTTCTCCCCCTGCCAGCCCCCCCTGCTTGTCCCCCTGCCAGCCCCCCCCCCCCCCTTGCCCCCTGCTTGCCCCCCTGCCAGCCCCCCCCCCCCTCCCCCTGCCAGCCTCCCCCTGCCCCTGCCAGCCCCCCCTGCCCCCCCTGCCCCTGCCAGCCCCTGCCAGCCCCAACCCCCAGCCCCCCCTGCCCCCTGCTTGTCCCCCTACCAGCCCCCCTGCCCCCTGCCCCCTGCTAGGCCCCCTGTCAGTCCCCTGCTAGTCCCCCTGCCCCCTGATCTGATAACCAAGTTTATCTGATCTGATAACCACAACATCTTCAGCACTGCCAGATTCAGGTTTAACAGGTACCAATTCACCAATTCTGACATGTTTAGCAGCATGAGATAAGACAGGAACAGACTGAACTACATCAGATTTACAGACCATGTTTAGCACCCCTCCCCCCTGCTGGACACCCCCCTGCTGGACACCCCCTCCCTCTGCTGGACAACCCCCCCTGCTGGACACCCCCCCTGTCGGTCAGCATTGCTACAGTACCCAAAAAAAGGGGCCCGGGGCCTTCGGCCCCCGGACCCCCGGAGCAGGGGCGCGTTGTCCCCTGCAACCCCCAACGAGCTCACCGCGGAGCTCGACCCGCGACAGTTGCGGGCCACAAGCATTCGGCCCAACCAGATCGGGCAACACCAATCCAACAAAATCTTCATCCGCGACAGTTTCAGGCTACAAGCATTCAGTAGGGATTAATGGAAGAAATCAACATGAATACAACGACAAATATGTTCCTTTGAGGAACAGATTTCAGGGGCTACATGTAGAAAACTCCTATGCTGAGAGTAATGTAGAAAAAAACTCCAAGACTAGTTCTAAAGCACAAACCTCCTGGAAAGACACAAAAAGGGCTTGGAAGCATGAGAAGAACTCACATGATCCTAAAACTAGAAGGATTCATGTGAAAGGGGTGCCCCAAGGCAAGGTATGTACTGAAAATGCTTGCAGGGACAGTCCAAGCAGCAAGGTGATTTGGAGAAAGAAAAATCAACCTATAGTGAAAAGAAAAATCCTTGGTGGTAAAGCTATCCAAGGAAAAACAGGTTTTGTTTTGGGTTGTGAAGAAGAGAACAAACCTAAAGAAGGGGAGACACAATCCATGGGGTAAGTGTGCTCACAAAGCATATATTTTAGAGCTGAAAACAGATCTGGTTTAGAGCTGGAAGTTGCATGCAGCAATGGTATCAATTCATGCTAAAAGTGGTATGTCACACACCCTTTGTGCTTTACAGTTTATATACTAACAATTTGGTGTGAGTTTGGTTTAGATCACAAGATTGTTGAGAAAAAGGAAAGGTGAAGCGGCCTTGGAGAGCCCTCTTGCACCCCCACTGGACCCCCATGCCCCCCCTGGACAGCCCTCTTGCACCCCCTTGCAACCCCATGGACAACCCCCTTGAACAGACCCATTGAACCCCCCCCCCCCCCCGCACCCCCATGCCCCCCCTGCACCCCACTAGACAGCCCCCATGCCCCAACTGGACAGCCCCACTGGACACCCCTCCCCCCTGCTGGACACCCCCCCCTGCCGGACACCCCTCCCCCTGCCGGACACCCCCCCCCCCTGCCTGGACAGCCCCTCCCCCTGCTGGACACCCCTCCCCCTACCCCCTGCACCCCCTGGACACCCCTCCCCCTGCTAGACAACCCCCCTGCCGGACACCCCTCCCCCTGCTGGACACCCCTCCCCCCTGCCTGGACACCCCTCCCCCCTGCCTGGACACCCCTCCCCCTACCCCCTGCTCTTTTTTCTCGCAGAAGGGACATGATTTTCAGACTTTCCGTAAGAAGAGAAAGAATGGTCCTGGAGCTGGGAATGGCTCTGGTCAGGCTGTTGCAGGAAATGGAAGTGTGGAACTTGGGCAGGGTCTTGCAGGAACAGGTTGTGATCAACCAGGGACTGGAGTCAGCAATATGAAGGGGAATGCTTCTGATATTTCAGGTGAAGGTTTTCAAGAGGAGGTGAATTTTGATGATCCAGATTTGAAACCTGGACTGGGGATGGTGAGGTTCAGGGGCAGGGAAAACTAACTGTAGCAGGGGCTGTTAGTGGCCGGATTGAGGATGAAAATCAGAGGCCAGGAGCAGATAAGTCAAGGTCAGAGTTTGATGCTGCCTCTCAGCAGCGGGGTCAAGGTCTGGTCTCATCAGGTGGACAGGTGCAGGTAAATGTTGATGATCCAGGCTTGGAGCAACCTGGAATTGGGTCTGGAGAGGTTAAATCTGTTCAAGGGCAGAAGAAACTCTCAGTAGCACGGGCTGATTGTGTCCAGTTTGTGGATGAAAATCAGCGGCCTGTTGACTTCCAGTCGCAAGGACCTGCAGGAGAAGGAACAGGAGATCCAGGCCCTGGGCCTAGGAGCCAGTAACCTGGGTCAGAAGCTGGGTGCTTCACTAGGGCAGCCTCAGTATGGGTCTCAGCAGCATGAACCAATGGTTCAACCTTCTCAGATCCAGGAAGAGATCAATCGGCAAATGGAGCTTAATAATATAGGGGGAAGTTGGGCCGGAATAGAAAATGATGATTATGCCCATAGAAGTGATCCATGTAAGGATATTTTAAGCAAGGGAAAGTTTCCTTCAGTTGATAAAGAGGGATTTCAAATTGTCTATTCAAGGAAATCAAGGAAGAAGAAAGACTGCTCTCAATGGAGAACAACGATGGTGACTAGGTCTCATAGCTCATCTACCTACAACTTGGAATGGGATGATGATGTCGGGGAGGGGGGTTATGAAAACGAAATGCTTTATTATGAAGGCAGTTTTATCAATGTCTAGCCCCATCTCCTCTCTTATGTCATCTTTTGTTTTTTAATAAAATGGCTTTAGAGCCTTTCGGCTTGAAGCTTCTTTCTGTTTCGATGGATTTGGGGAGTTTGAACATCTCACATAATCGTTTAATTTAAATGTTAAATGATTACTAATGGTATTGAGCCGTACGCTTCAAATGAGCTGAAACGTTTGGGACATTTGTGTAACGTACCATGAATAGGCTGAACATTTTGAGGTTCTCGAAGGCCTATATGAATTGGTTCAATTCCTATGCAAGTGGTTGCACTTGATGGATGAGATCATGTGATCGTTAGAACTCCTCAAAGCCGATTCTCTCTAGCTCTTGTTTCTCTCCCACCTTTAAACAAGGTTCTAACAGACTGTGGTGTTGAGAGAGACCCTACCTAAGCATCGGGTGATTCCCATGAACCTTGGATACCTCAGAAGGAGTCTTTCGGTTACTTCTCGGAGATCTCGATCAAACGCTTGTGAAAACTTCGACAAGCAGGAAGGACTGGTATTGAGAGAGGTCCTACTAAGTGTCGGGTGATTCCCATGATTTGTGGATACCTCTGAAGGAGTCTTTCAGCGACTTCTAAGTGATCACAATCAAACACTTGTGAAAAGCTTCGAAAGACTGGATCGAATGGTGTAAGGTACACCATTCTTATTCTTTGTTTATATTGATTAAAAACGTATAGATATATTTCGGCGTGACTGCGGCGTGACCGCAGACACCCCTCCCCCCCGCTGGACACCCCTCCCCCCTGCTGGATGTGGCTGGAGCAGGGCCACATCACGGCGTGACCGCGGCGTGACCGCTGCGTGACCGCGGCGTGACTACGGCGTGACCGCGGCGTGACCGCGGCGTGACCGCGGCATGACCGCAGCATGACCGCAGCGTGACCCCAGCGTGACCGCAGCGTGACCACAACGTGTTGGCCCGGTCCAGTGACATCCGCGGGGCAACATCTTCCACTTAGTTTCAAATATGATGATATGGATGGCATGAGAGGATGTTTTCTCAGAAGATTTAAAGAAATGAATGCTAATCTGTGATGACTAGAGGATTGGATGACCCCTGATATACCTAATTCGGTGAGGTTTGGAGATCTAGAAATGTGTAGGAATACCTAGAGGAATAAAATATGTCAGACAATTCCAAACCAATGTTTTCAGTTGAATTGAGCCTTTGTACCACCTGCTATGAACGTTTTGTGGAAAGATGGATGAGAGGCAGCGCTGAGACGAGATATAGTTTAGGAATGAGGAAATACGAAAAATTATAGAGCTAACCATTCAATGTTTCTCTAAGGAGGAGTAACCGCCGCAGGGTGTCGTCCTGGAGCAGGACCAAATCACGGCGTGACCGCGGCGTGACCGCGGCGTGACTGCGGCGTGACCGCGGCGTGACCGCGGCGTGACCGCGGCGTGACCGCGGCGTGACCGCAACGTGTTGGCCCGGTCCAGCGACATCCGCGGGGCAACATCTTCCACTTAGTTTCAAATAGGATGATATGGATGGCATGAGAGGATGTTTTCTCAGAAGATTTAAAGAAATGAATGCTAATCTGTGATGAATAGAGGATTGGATGACCCCTGATATACCTAATTCGGTGAGGTTTGGAGATCTAGAAATGTGTAGGAATACCTAGAGGAATAAAATATGCCAGACAATTCCAAACCAATGTTTTCAGTTGAATTGAGCTTTTGTACCACCTGCTATGCACTTTTTGTGGAAAGATGGATGAGAGGCAGCGCTGAGAGGAGATATAGTTTAGGAATGAGGAAATACGAAAAATTATAGAGCTAACCATTCAATGTTTCTCTAAGGAGGAGTAACCGCCGCAGGGTGTCGTCCTGGAGCAGGGCCAAATCGCGGCGTGACCGCGGCGTGACCGCGGCGTGACCGCGGCATGACCGCGGCGTGACCGCAGCGTGACCGCAGCGTGTTGGCCCGGTCCAGCGACATCCGCGGGTCAACATCTTCCACTTAGTTTCAAATAGGATGATATGGATGGAATGAGAGGATGTTTTCTCAGAAGATTTAAAGAAATGAATGTTAATCTGTGATGAATAGAGGATTGGATGACCCCTGATATACCTAATTCGGTGAGGTTTGGAGATCTAGAAATGTGTAGGAATACCTAGAGGAATAAAATATGTCAGACAATTCCAAACCAATGTTTTCAGTTGAATTGAGCTTTTGTACCACCTACTATGCACGTTTTGTGGAAAGATGGATGAGAGGCAGCGCTGAGAGGAGATATAGTTTAGGAATGAGGAAATACGAAAAATTATAGAGCTAACCATTCAATGTTTCTCTAAGGAGGAGTAATCGCCGCATGGTGTCGTCCTGGAGTAGGGCCAAATCACGGCGTGACTGCGGCGTGACCGCGGCGTGACCGCGGCGTGACCGCGGTGTGACCGCGGCGTGACCGCGGTGTGACCGCGGCGTGACCGCGGCGTGTTGGCCCGGTCCAGCGACATCCACGGGGCAACATCTTCCACTTAGTTTCAAATAGGATGATATGAATGGCATGAGAGGATGTTTTCTCAGAAGATTTAAAGAAATGAATGCTAATCTGTGAATTATATGTGGACATGTATATAATGAATGTGGACATGTATATAATGATTCTAGAAGAAGTAGTCTTAACTAACTAGATGAATGTATAGACTTTCTGATCCAATACGAAAGGAAACCATAGTTCTACATGAATTATATGTTTTTTCCATCATTCTCCAGAATGTAATAGGGACAAGGAGTGTTCTTTTTACAATATGAAGGGGAATGATGTCTCTAACTATGAAAGTTGGAACGGTAAGATGAATATTCCAATCTATGACTTGGAGAGAAAATACACTACTGTCCCTTATAATGTGGATAAGATGGGGGTTATATCAGTGTAGAAGGATACTGGGAAAACTACAGACTTAATCACTTCAACATCACCTTAGGATGGTCCTTCTAATGAAAAAAACATGGATTATTCTCAGTGTGTTGTATTTACTCTAGAGGGCCCACCCCCGGGAAAATCCTTGAATGAGGACAATGTACCCCTTCCTGATAGAGAGATAAACATTGGATAGAACATCCAGTTCGGGGGGCATGTATTTTGGGGGCACCTTTCCCTGATTAAATTTTTATTTTATGTTTGTAAAACTACATGGGAACAAAATAATATGTTAATATCACTCTAATCAAAACCAATAACTGAGAAGTGAAGTTCACATAGATGCCCATTACCAAGAATGGATGTTCCCTCTTGCTTGTCGGTTGCATGCCAACGTGCCCGCATTTGAACCAACACCAACAACCTCGTCCTATGGTAGAAATGATTAATTAGATATATGCATCAATTTGTAACAATAAAGAATTTTTTTATCTAATTACAAACAAAGCATATAACTAATATATTAAAAACAAAAGAAATGAAGAACATAGAGTTCAAACAATCACACAAAATGCATGAATGATACCCACTAGTTACTATATTAACAACTTCAACACATATTCATGGATTTTAATGTAGATTCATGTTAACATTTGAAGTTCAAAAATGATTTTTAGTAAAACATTAAAATAAGCATACACACCAGAATTTCAATACAAAAAGGTAGTAAAAAAGGAAGCAACAACCAACAGATTTAACAAGATGATTTCAGCATACAAAATTTATTAAAAGGCAACTTCCAACCATTTATTTCAACTAAAAAAAAGAAGTGAATTTTCAAGTTTAAGTAGAAAAATCACAGAATTTAAACTATTACTCACATGGTGTAGATGCTCTATTCATTTGAGATCATTGGAAAAAATTTCCCTTCTTTTCTTGTTGAATAAATACCTTTGGTTTCCAAAATTTCATCTCCTATAAGTGTAAACATATACATTAATTTATAAAATTTAAAGTTCAAAACAGAACAAAACTAGAGTAAAAACTAAGGTAGATTGGTTCAAAGTTACTATGAAATATAACTTCTCTAGATCTATAAAAATCGTTGAATCTATACTTCAATAGGATGTGAAATTATGCTCACAGCTGCACCCCTCCACCCTCCCCCCTGCCCCCTCCCCCCTGCCCCCTGCCCCCCTCCAACCTACCCCCCTGACCCCCTGCAACGTGCCCCCTTCCCCCCTGCAACCTGCCCCCTGCCCCCTGCCCCCTGCCCCCCTCCAACCTGCCCCCCTGCCCCCCTGCAACCTGCCCCCTGCCCCCCTCCAACCTGCCCCCTGCCCCCTGCAACGTGCCCCCTGCCCCCCCTGCAACCTGCCCCCTGCCCCCTGCCCCCTACCCCCTGCCCCCTCCAACCTGCCCCCCTGCCCCCCTGCAACCTGCCCCCCTGCCCCCCTCCAACCTGCCCCCTGCCCCCCTGCCACCCCCGGCCAGTCCCCCCTGCCAGTCCCCCCCTGCCAGTACCCCCTGCCAGTCCCCCCTGCCAGTCCCCTCTGCCACCCTCCTTCTAGTCCCCCCCTGCCAGCCCCCCCCCCTGCCCACTGCTTGTCCCCCTGCCAGCCCCCCTGCTTGTCCCCCTGCCAGCCCCCCCCCCCCCTGCCCACTGCTTGTCCCCCTGCCAGCCCCCCCTTCTTGTCCCCCTGCCAGCCCCCCCTGCCCCCCTGCTTGTCCCCCTGCCAGCCCCCCCCCCCCCTACTAGTCCCCCCGCCAGCCCCCCCCCCCCCCCCTGCCCCCTACCAGTCCCCCCTGCCTGGACACCCTCCCCCCTGCTAGTCCCCCCCCCTGCCCCCTGCTTGTCCCCCTGCCAGCCCCCCCCTGCACCCCTGACACCAGCACCCCTGCACGCCAGCCTCCCCCTGCACCCCTGCACTGGTCCCTCTCCCCCCTTCACACCAGATCCGGCCTCCCTCTCTCTTTGCACTGCACTACACCCCTGCACACTAGCCTCCCCCTACATCCCTACACGAGCCCGCACACCTTCCCCAGACCAGACCCACCCAACACTGAACACACAAATCATTATTTACTTTTACTTCAAAATTATTACATGTAGCCACACACACATATCTCTGAAGAAAAATAGCATCTAATTGGGCCAAAATGCCAATAAGGAATGCTTAAAATAAGGATTCAGTGCAATAGTTTGAGCAGGAGTATATAAAGGGGGAACTTATATATGTATATGCCTACCTATGCATACACATGTAAGAGGGGAGACCGAACATGTGCTTCCAAAGGAGCTCTCCAATCAATGATAACATCCTCAATCACTTTGCATGAATGAGACCATTAGAGAGAGAGCAATTTCTTCAGAGATGATAAATTTAAATACAATTTGTTCTTTCATAATGATGGATCTCAAAAGTGAACTAATTGCTTGGCCTCCTCTAACTCACTACAAATTATCATCAAAATCGAAGATTACTTAAAACTGGATTTTAATAGATAGTGATAATAATGTGTCGAGGCTGGACAGCCCCCCCTCCCTCCCCCCTGGACACTGGACTCCCCCTGCATATTTACCCCTGATGGACACTGGACCCCTGCTGGACACTGGACCCATACTCTCCCCCCCACCCCCTACCAGCCCCCTTGTACCCCTGCTGGACACTGGACTCCCCCCTGGAAACTAGTTCTTGGGATGCCCAAATCATATTTACCCCTACTGGACACTAGACTCCCCCCTGGACACTGGACTCCCCCTGCATATTTACCCCTGCTGGACATCATTAATATAGAAAAATGGAACTATTGTTAAAAAATACAATGATATTGTCAATTGAAAAGACAAACTAAAAATAGAAAGCTTGTTCTGTTTTAATTAATTCAACTGCAACAATCAAAAATCACACCCAATCAAACAAAACCTACCAATGTATGTATAAACAGCGAAAAGAAACCTCTGTGGTAGAATAAAAAATGATTAGCATCATCCAATGTACAGAACTCTGGTGGGTACGATCAATCATAGAACGTCTCATGGTGGAAGAGCAGTACCTCAGACGTTGTGGGTCGTCTATCACCTTTCCTCGATTCTACTGATTCACACATCAGGATACAGAGATGGAAAACTTCAATGGCGTGCATATGCCCCGTTTGGTCAGTAGAATAGTGTAATCTCCATTCCATCAACCCATATTCCAAAAACCAAACAGGGTCTGAAAGTTTAAACCTTTTAGTGGTAGCAGAGCTGATGTCAACAACAATGTGATTTACCTGCCCTGATGCACCAGCTGGAATAGTACATATCGACACGTTTTGGCTTGCTGCATCTTTTGATGGAAGGGTAAGGCACCCACTGAAACATTAAATGGAGAAGAGAGAATTTAGGAAGCATTTTAAACCCCATAAAAATAGTGTAATCAAACATAACAAACCGTTTGATGTTATCATCAGTGACATTGCACGCAGCAGTTTAAACTAGAAGTGATAATTTTGAACATGACACAACATAACACAAGCTAAACATGTTTAGGTCAAACATAAATGGGTTCAGGTTGTAATCGGGTTGAGTAATCTGACCCAAATGGTATTCAGATTGGGTTCTGGTTGACCAATCCTGAACCGTCTAACCAGATTAAAAATATAATAATAATATAAAATATTAAAAATAAAATAATAATTAATTTTATAATATATTTTATTCTTATAATCAACTTAATTTGAAATAATTCAACATATTTATATAAAACATTATTTATTTTAAATGGTTTAAGAAGATCGATTAGTCATGATCCAATTTATTTTATATATTAAAAGCTAAAAAAGTTGGCAGGTCAGGTTAGGCTTGACCCCTTTATAAATGGATTGAGTTGGGTCAACCCGTTTAATTAAATGGATCAGGTTACCGTTGAGTTTAATGGGTTCATGGGATTGCCAACCCCGATACGGACCTGACACATGAACCCAACTGCCACCTCTAACTTGCTGCATTATAAGCAAAGCCTAAGACTGTGTATGACGATACTTGGTGAAAAGTGCTTCTAGCGCTTGTACAAGTACTCAAGTTACCATGTCAATTCTATAGTTGGTTTTCCCTATGAATTCAAGTGCAACTGATTGTTCAAATGCAAAACATTATCAAAACTGTAAATACTTAGCTTAGGTTAGTTCTCAATTCACACAAGATTATGACCATCTTGCATTTCCTTTGATCCACTAAAGAGCCTTCCAAATGGAAATGCAAATCCATTTCATACACTGAAATGCCATGACTTCGAAACCATGTTTAATTTTGTAAACACTTTAAAAGATCATAACAAGCAAATCATTAGATTAAGCACAGATCCATTAAAGTTCAAATTTATTCGGTCATGTTCATAAATATTTCACGTCATAAGCCAAGTTGTGGATGCCACAATATCGTCAAGTCATTAGAAAGTTTTTTTTACCCTTACCTTTGTCACACAGTAATATGATTTCTCTGATTCCCATATTCGACGACCAATAATGTATTCTCTGTCACTCCAAAAACATGAAAACTGCATCATCACACAGTACCACATAAGATAGGCAAGGGGATTCAGTATTCTAAATAAATCCTAGTGTCTAAAGGAAGAGTCTCCTCACCTTCCTTACCCATTGCACAACCATGGATCCTGTGGAGGGGCATTCTTCTATAATTGCAGAATGGACGAGAGTGTCATCCCATTTGGAACGAAATTCGTCTTCCCAAAAAAAATCCCTCACCAACTTAGGTGTAGCATCCTCAAAGATAGTTCTAGTTTGGTATTGAGGAGGACCCATCTAAACTCATCAAAGGTAAAGCACAATAAAAAACACAAGAGACAAAGAAAGTGATTAAGGAGATTTCATGTTCAGATATTTTAGAAAACAGTGTGCTCAGCCAACCGGAACTATTACTAGAAGGTTTGATAACTGATCAAATCAGAGACGACTTGTATAACGGGGAAACAGTCAAATCAAGTGAACTCATCACTCGATATCAATCAAGTGTGATTATTTCTCAGCAACAACTTGTTGAGCAGGATGCCACTACTGATCAAGCTCACAGCCAACTTAATTCAGTTGGCAGCAAGAACACTTGATCAGTCTAAAACAATAATTCAAAAAACTGAAAGCTAGGGAATAGCCACCTCAGGATCTCTCTGCCATGCCTGGTAATCCATATTGGGGGTTGATCTATCCATCATCTTTATCCAAATAGGGCTTCCATCCTTTGACTCGACAAGCTGGTACAAACGCTTCAACTCGATTTTTGGCATGACAAAGGCCTCCTCCTTGATGATCCGTGACACTCTGAACATGAAAAAACAAACAGTGAGATGTGTTCAGCTCTAGAAAGGCAATCGATTGATTTCTGCATTTTAACAATGACAACCAAAAAAAAACATAAAAAAACATAAAAAAAACCTTAACCCAAGTGGAGTCAACTATGTAAAATAGAAACATGGATCTTAAGCAATCAGGAAAAGGATTGCATGAGTGGTCTGGAAAATGAAGGATAAAACAAGAACCTGCATTCAAGTAAGGCAGTTTACAATGAATTTTTTATTCAAGAACATGTGAACATTGGGACTACAAAACGATGAGATATGGATCAGGTAAAGCAACATGATGCCCATCTATAATGTGGATGGAATGATTCACATGGCATTGACAGTAAAAAACCCAAGAGACATAAGTCCATGTGCTGTAATTGCTGCAAACTGAAACTGACAATTAGACAAACAGAAAGTGTAAGAAATCGAAGGTGAAAATGAGGCATAAAAAAATGCAGATAACCAGCACTCGGGAGAGAAAAAAATAGAGGGTGATGGGGGTGTCGACCTCGAGGGCGTCGACGAGGAGGGTGCGGCGAGGAAGGCGCCGGCGAGGAGGGCGTCGGCGAGGAGGGCGCGGGGAGGATGACGCGGGGAGGATGACGCGGCGAGGAGGGTCGCAGCGAGGAGGGCGTCGGCGAGGAGAGCGTCAGCGAGGAGAGCGCAGCGAGGAGGGCGTCGGCGAGGAGGGCGTCGGCGAGGAGGGCGTCGGCGAGGAGGGCGTCGGCGAGGAGGATGGCGCGGCGTTGATGCGTCGTGGAGGAGGAGGCCGCGGCGAGGATGAGGCCGCGGGGAGGAGAAATGGCGAGGGCGAGGAGATGGAGCCCGACGCTTGGGGGAGAGGGCGAGGATGGAGCCCGACGGAATGGGGGAGAAAAAAACTGGGCGAGGGGATATAGCCACGAGTAGAAAAAAAACCGTGGCTGTATAAAACCTATAGCCACGGTTCTATAAAACCGTGGCTATAGGTCCGTGGCTATAGCCCAAATTTCCAGTAGTGTAATTTTAACATTATGAATTAAAAAATGAGGTTTATTTTATCAAATTAAAATTCTATAATTTATAAATTAATATTTTAAATAAAACCATATGATGCATAAAAATCCAATTTGGTTAGAAATAAAGATTTTTCGTTTTGACTGAAATTTTGTCTAATATTTTATAATTAACTAACGAATATATGAAAATGCTTTATATCAAAATTACTTTGGTTATTACACATAGTGTGTCCCAGTCTTCCACATAAGTATCACTTTATTTCTACCCTTCTTAGTGAGACTTTTATTCTAGATTTTTCATGAATCTTTTTGTCATTTTTTGTTTCTGGATTTGAAATTCTACACACTTAACTTATTGAGGCTAATTTGGAAGGATTTTCCAACTTCTCCTTTTCCATTGAGGATATGAGCTTTGACTTGAGCACATTGATCTTTTCATACTTCTCTTTCAGCTAAGAGGTTATCTCATTCATCCTTGGTCCATCTTCCAACTTAGATCTTGTCATCTCTTCAAGCTGTGTCTCGAGAGGGATAATAATTTCTTTTAAATCCTTTTATGTGGAAATATATCTACTTTCATATTTCTTATGAATTTTTTTAAGTAAATCATTGTGTTCCTTCATCATCACACCCATCTTATTTATGTCAAAATTTAAGGTTGCCTATATTCTTCTTAGCCTTTTATTTTCGATGAAAATATCTTATATGAAGGAAAGATCCACCACATGCATGATTCCCCATTGATTCAAATTTTCATACAAGTATTGGATCGTATCTTGATCAATGCGGGAGTATTATCCTGATTATAAGCTAGTTGTTATTGCTCTTTCTTCCAACAAATCTCCATCTTCTCTAACTTTTACAAGGGGGTATGCAACTCCATATTTGCATGTGTCTTCCAAAACATTGTTAGAATCAGATTTAATAATAAAATTAGAATTGTCCACCTTGGTTATAGGATCCAATTTTCTAAGATATTTCTTATTATTATTTTTCTTTCCTTTTTCTATGGGGTAATCTTCAACAGGTTTGTTGACAAGATTTTCATCATGACTATATTTATAATATTTTTTCAAGGTAGGCTCTACAACCTTCATTACTTTCACTTGTTTTATATATATCTCCAAAAATGTACAAATATTAAAAGCCCTGGAAAAATGCATTCTTTTCTAGTATAGATTTTTATAGATACCAATGTTGATGATTGCATGTCTCTATATCACGAACATGTCCATTGTGATTATTTGGGTCAGCATTACGTTGGACATATTCCACAATCTATTCACCACAAGCCTATAGAAACGTAAAAATCTCATTTTTCTAGTCATTAAAGTTAATCCCATTGAAGAATGGTGGCTTCATCATAGAATCCATGAGTACAACAAATCCAAAAACATCTTTTGTGGTTGAACACCAAGACAAAACCTTTTGGTTTTGATACCACTTATTAGAACCTAAGACACCCTAAGAGGGGGATGAATCAAGGTGTTGACCAATTTAAACTTGTTATTTTTCTTGTTCATATTTCATTTAGGATCTTTTTTCTGTGTGATCAAGAACTATGTTCTAACTATTAATCTTGATGGCCTCCTCATTGAAATATACAAAAATATATAAGTAAGTAAAACATGAACAAATAAGGATTTTACTTGGTTCACCACTAAGAACTAATCTAAGGAGCATATGCCAAAAATGTTTCCGTCGTACCAAAACCCACTATTGCACTAGTTCTATGGATATAGATTTGATCATAGTCACTCCACACAAAGGATAACTTCCTTATAATGTTTTTGGGTTCGGTCACTCCTCACCCAAGGTGCATTGCCTCCTCATCTCCTTCACGCACTACTCTGAGAGGATATTCAATAGTTTACATACATGTGAGACTCTTCATGATCATTAATTAAATCATAACTATATGTGTATCCAACTCTAGGTATATGCTCGGTTTATCTTCACATTCACTACACCTCATACTATGAGGGGCTACTCTATTTATGTCTTCCTCCAATTGGAGTAGAAACAATATGATAAAACACTATTTTATTGAATATTTTATTAATAATAAATGATATAATTTACTCACATTGTGTTAAATATGTTCAATTATAAAGTATTTGGGATTAGATCATTCATTTGAATATTTGATGAAAATTCCAGTTTTACCCTTTCAAAATCACTGTAGTATTTCCATCATAAATATTTTTATTTGAATTATTTGAACTTAATATTTTGTAAATTTGTTCCTTAATTTATGGGATACAACTTTCATTCAGGATACTAGATCAAAATAATGCATTTGGATGGAGTAATTGGGTCATAAAGTCAAAGGTGGGCTGGACACACCAGAATGAAGAAGCTTCTGTATTTCGTCTATAACTCCTTCATCTGGGCTTTTATTGAGCCCAAATTTTTAGAGGAGATAGAGGACCAATATTCTCACATATGATCCTTCTGGAAGGTCGGCCAATTCACGCGTTTAGGTGGTCAAATGAGCGGTTCAAGTTGGCATAAAATATTTGGCCGAGATTCCCCATTCACACTTGAAACCACTTTGAACCTAGCCTCCCCACCACTCTATAAATTGGTGTTTTTCTCATTTGGTGGGGTTGGAACGTGAATTAGTAAGTTTAGGGAATAGTAGAATAGGTTCCACTCCAATTATCCAAGCAATTCAATAAGGGTAGCTCTTGAAGCAAGGATCCGTTCGTCGAAGCCCTATTCTTCTTCCTCATGTTGTAATGTTTGTGTTTTCTTAATAAACTTCTTTGTTCTTCTTTTATTTATTCCATTTTCTTCTATTTTGTTTAAATTTATTCTTCTCTTAATCTTCCTCTTTGGGCTGAAATTCTTTAGTAGAAGCGTTATTGGGTTATACCCATTATAAACCTTTGCACATGCAAAACGCTTCTACGATGATTACGCGAGCCATGAAAGAGTAGTTCTTTTTAGTAATCGATCGACCTCTATCCTTATTTATTCATTTATTTTGAATCAATGAGATAATGTAATTCAATTAATATGATCCATGAATTGTGTTTTTAAATTGTAAGAAACTAAGAAATCAATTTAACAATTAACACAAAAACACGCGAGGTCGGGATTTTGTGTAAATTGTGAGAGCGCGATCTTAATCGGTAATACAAGACCATACAGGATAAATTTGTAGATTTAAAATATAATCCCTAAAAAAATTCATCCTCATTTCCAGAATGGATATGTGCCTTAATTTACCACTGAACATAACCTATCCTTATAACATCAATCAAAGCAGGGTGTTGCGATTGCATGTTCCAAAGTTAGTCTAAGGTTAAATTCACTTCATCTTTGTGGTAAGGTTAATTCTCATAGGGTTCGGGGGTTAACAAATTAAGGGATAATAATTAAGTGAATATTAATTTAAATGATAATGATTAATAAATGATTGAAGAGGTAGAGTTAGATCTATTACGTCTTTTAAATATTGTCTAAAAAAATATCTTTTTGTTGTGTCATTTTAATCGAACTTCATTTCAAAAAAAAACAAAAAAAATACAATATTCTTCTAGAAAAATTCTTCTAGATTCATAAACTATAACCAACCCCCATCCTTTCAAGTAGTGTTTTTATTCTCTTTTATTTTATTTTTAGAATACCTTTAAAAAGTTTTTTTAAATCTACTTCCTCCTTTGAGAGACGACCTTGGTCAGCCACTCTGCTGCACCTAAGTACCCCAAAATCACATTAATAATTTGAGGGCGTCTACGACAGCGCTCTTTCAAATTGGAGTCGTTTCCGGGGAGGCAAGTAATTTATTCAACCATTTAGAGGTATTTCTTTTATTTTTCATTTTATTATTTTCTTCACCTCTCTCTTTCATCTTTCCCCTTTCTCAAGTTTTCATTTTTTTCATCCTCTTCTTTTCTTTTTGGACCATCTACTCAACTTCTCATTTTTATTTTACTATGGTCCACTCACTTTATTTTCATTTTTATTTGATTTATGACATGAACTAATCCCAAAGATCTCTTAGATCTTGACCCTGATATTGAACGTAGCCTTAGGGATCGAATCAGACATTCTCAGTCTACGGGAAGTTTCAATATTCAACCAATTGGTGAATTCCTCTCTTCTGGAAACATTGAAATTGGAAGCAATTAAATTTCAAACATAAAAGAGGAGTCAATGGCTGGAAATAATGGAAATGAACTTAATAGAACCATTCGAGAATTGGCTGCACCTGATATTAACTATCAACCAAATTGTATTGCATACCCGAATCTCGAATCAGACTTTGAGTTAAAATCTGGGTTAATTCACCTTCTTCCAAAATTTCATGGCTTATCTGGTGAGGATCCAAACAAACACCTTAAAGAATTTAATGTGGTTTTCTCAACCGTTAAACTAAGGAATGTTTCTGAAGATCAAATCAAATTAAGAGCATTCCCATTCTCACTTGATGGAGCTGTGAAAGATTGAATGTATTATTTACAACCTGAGGATGTAACTTGTTGGAATGATTTAAAACGTCTTTTCTTGCAGAGATTGTTTCTAGCATCGAAGACCACTTCCATTCGTAAGGAGATCTTAGGGATAAAGCAAGCACAAGGGGAGTCAATGTATGAGTATTGGGAGAGATTCAAGAAGTTGTGTGCAAGCTGTCCACATCACCAAATCAGTGAGAAACTCCTCATTCAGTACTTCTATGAAGGACTCACACCTATGGAGAGGAGCATGGTGGATGCCACAGCAGGAGGGTCATTGATGGACAAGACATCAGTAGCCGTACGTGCATTGATCAACAAGATGGCACAAAAATCCCAACAATTTGGCGATCGAGGTACACCACATGTTAGGGGAGTACATCAGGTAAGTCCTTCTTCTCTTGAAAGTAATTTGATTGATACCAAGTTGGAAGAATTGACCACTATGGTGAGGCATATTGCATTGGATCAAAAGACATCCCAACCCCCTCCTTCAAGGCCATGTGGAATTTGCACTGAGACAAGCCACCCAACTGACTGTTGCCCACAACTACAAGAGATAGAGGATTGCGTAGTAGTATTCCCAGGGAGACCATTTCAGCAACAACAACAACCATATCCCCAAAAGAAGTTTGATTCATTTTCTCCAACATACAACCAAGGGTGGAAAGATCAACCGGACATGAGGTATGGCTCTGGACAACAAAAAAGGCCACCCTTTTAACAAAACTTCCAGTAGCCTCCGCCTTACCAGTAGGGTTTCCAACAACCCCAAAGGAGATTTGAATCCCAAGCATCAACAAGCCAACAACAAGGGAATCCCCCACCAAAGGTAGATTCTAACACTGATGATCTTTTGAAGCAAATTGTTCTTAAACAACAGAATGAGCTGAAGAGTCAAAGTTCAGAGTTGAGGGAGTTGAAGACTCAAATGAGCCAGATTGCCACCGCCCTCCATGAACTTGTAAGTAAGAATTTCATAAATCTACCTTCCCAACCCACTCCAAATCCAAAGGGGAATGTTAGTGCCATCACATTGAGAAGTGGGAAGCAAATGAACGATACATCTGTACCTACCATTCCACCAGGATTCACCTCTACTCCAGAGAAGCCGCATTCCATACCAACTGATGAGCAATCCAAGGAGAAAGATAAAGGTAAGAAAAAGATTGATTATGTTCCTCCTAAACCCCTTACTTTTCCAAACAGGGTTGTTCAAACCAAGAAGATGGCTGAAGAAGCAATGCAAAAGGAGGTTTTGGACACATTCAAGTGTGTGGAGATCAACATTCCTCTACTTGAAGCCATTAAGAAAATCCCAAGGTATGCCAAATTCTTAAAAGAACTCTGCACCAATCGAAGAGGGATCAAGGGAAATGAGAAGATCAACCATGGAAGGAATGTCTCAGCACTCATTACACCAACTCTAGCAATTCCAACAAAGTGCAAGGATCCCGGGACATTCACCATCCCATGTACCATAGGGGAGTTGCACTTCTCTGATGCTCTTTGTGATTTAGGATCTTAAATAAATGTGATGTCTCACTCTGTATTCTCTTCCTTGCAGGTTGGTGAGTTGAAGCCAACAAGAGTAGTGGTGCAGTTGGCAAATAGAGCTACAACATATCCAGCGGGAGTCCTTGAGGATGTACTTGTCCGGGTAAGAGACATGATCTTCCCAGCAGATTTCTACGTGCTTAACATGGAGGACGATCAGGTAAGTTCTCATGCTACCATAATCTTAGGTAGACCCTTCCTCAAAACTGCAAAAACTATCATAAATGTCAATGAGGGTACACTTTCCATGGAGTTTGGAGATGAAGTTGTGATATTTAATGTTATGGATTCCATGAAGTACCCCTCAGAGGATCACTCTGCATTTGTTACCTCCCATTTTGAACCACCAAATAAAAACCCCATGGAATTTGATTGTTCTATGCTTAGGGAGATTATGAGTATTGGTTCTAGTTTGATGTCTAAGAGTACTTCCACACCTATTTCTAATTCAAAAGACTCTATTAGATTTGATTTTTAAATGGAATCATACTCTGATTTTGATCATGTGAACTCTGATTATGACATGGCTGTTGAGTATGCTGATGGATTTGATGCTTTATTATCTGATTTTGATGATGTATATTCTGATACTGATGCTCTTTGTGCACATATTTCAGTTCCTTCTATGTCTCCATCCATACACCACCCCCCTACACTGGAACTCAAGCCATTTCCATCAAATCTCAAATACTCATACTTGTTGAGTGGTGAGAAATTACCTATTATCATTGCTAAAAATCTCCCTTTTGAACATGAAGAAAAACTTTTGAATCTTTTGAGGGAGAACATTAAGGAAATTGGGTGGACCTTGGCTGACATATCAGGTATTAGCCCCTCCATTTTCATGCATAGGATTCTCTTGGAGGATGGGGCTAAACCGGTGAGATAGCCACAAAGGAGACTCAATCCCACCCTCCTGGAAGTTGTTAAAAAAGAAGTTGAGAAATTGCTCGAGGCTGGTATAATCTTTCCCATTTCAGATTCTCAGTGGATAAGTCCTATTCAGGTTGTGCCTAAGAAGAGTGGTGTTACTGTTGTTAAAAATGAGAAAGATGAGTTAGTTCCAATGAGGGTGCAAAACAGTTGACATGCGTGTATTGATTATAGGAAACTAAATCAGTCCACTCGCAAGGACCATTTCCCCCTCCCATTTATTGATCAAATGCTTGAGAGACTAGCTGGGAAAATACACTACTATTTCTTGGATGGATTTTCTGGATATTTTCAGGTTCCTATAGCTCCGGAGGATCAGAAGAAGACTACATTCACCTGTCCCTTTGGCACATTTGCCTACCGAAGGATTCCATTTGGACTTTGCAACACCCCAGGTACCTTCCAGAGATGCATGGTGAGTATTTTTTCTGATTTTATTGAGACCTGCATGGAGGTATTTATGGATGATTTTACATGGTATGGATCCTCATTTGATGAATGTCTAAATAGTTTGGGAAAGGTATTGAATCATTGTATTGAGAAGAATCTGGTCCTGAACTTTGAAAAGTGTCATTTCATGGTAGAGCATGGCATTATCTTAGGGCATGTAGTGTCAAAACATGGGATAGAGGTTGATAGATCAAAGGTAGACATTATTTCATCCTTACCATATCCTTCACGTGTGCGTGATGTTAGATCTTTCCTAGGGAATGCAGGATTTTATCGGCGCTTCATCAAAGATTTTAGTAAGATTGCTCTTCCTATGTCAAGATTACTTCAAAAGGATTCTGATTTTGTGTTTGATGTTTCTTGCAGGAATTCATTTGATGAGCAAAAACAACGTCTAACCACTCCACCTATCATACAGCCCCCACGGTGGGAGATTCCTTTTGAGCTTATGTGTGACGCCTCCAACTTCACGGTTGGAGTTGTCTTATCTCAGAGGGTGGATGGACGTTCACATGTGATCGCCTATGCATCGAGGACACTGGATTCAGCCCAATCAAATTACACAACCACAGAAAAGGAGTTTCTTGCTGTCATATTTTCTTTAGATAAATTCCGTTCATATTTATTGGGCTCTAAAGTAGTTGTTTTTTCTGACCATGCAGCTTTGAGGTACCTCCTAAAGAAGCCAGATGCAAAGCCACGACTTATCCGTTGGATGCTCTTTCTTCAAGAGTTTGACCTTGAGATAAAGGACAAGAAGGGGTCAGAGAATTTGGTGGCAGACCACATGAGTAGGCTTACTCACACACTAGAGGATGACACCTTGGACCAGATACCACTTCGGGACACTTTTCCTAATGAGCATCTTTATTCCATCTCAGGAATGCATCCTTAGTATGCTGATTTAGTGAACTACCTTGTTGCCTATGAAATACCTACAAATTTAAAGAAACATCAAGTCCAAAAATTAAAGAGTGAGTCAAGATTTTATGTTTGGGATGATCCATACCTATGGCGCATGTGTAGTGACCAAGTTATTAGGAGGTGTGTTCCTGATCATGATTTTGAGTCTATTTTTCAATTCTGTCATACACTTGCTTGTGGTGGACACTTTGGACCCCAACGGACAGCTAGGAAAGTTTTGGACTCTGGATTATATTGGCCTAGCTTATTCCATGATGCCCATGTGTTTTGTAAGTCATGCTCTCGTTGCCAACACACTGGGAACATTTCTAAGAGACATGAGATGCCCCAACAACCCATATTATTCTATGAGATTTTTGATGTATGGGGCATTGATTTTATGGGTCCTTTTCCTAGTTCATTTGGATTTTTATATATTTTTGTTTCTGTTGATTATGTGAGTAAATGGGTGGAGGCCAAGGCCACCAGGACTAACGATTCTCATGTTGTAGTGAACTTTTTCAAAGCATAGATTTTTTGCAGGTTTGGAGTACTGAAGGCTATCATCAGTGACCAAGGGACACACTTCTGCAATCGGAATTTTTCTTCCCTCCTTCAGAAGTATGGGGTGACACAAAAAACATCAACACCATACTGCCCTCAAACAAATGTCCAGGCTGAGGTTTCAAATCGTGAGTTGAAAAAAATCTTGGAGAAAACCGTGCAGCCAAATAGGAAGGATTGGAGCAAGCGCTTAGATGATGCATTGTGGGCTTATAGGACAACATACAAGACACCCATTGGTATGTCCCCATTTCGGATTGTTTTTGGGAAAGCATGTCATCTCCCAGTAGAAGTTGAGCATCGGGCTTATTGGGCTATAAAGAAATGCAACATGGATTTGGCCCAAGCTGGAATCCAAAGGAAGCTGCAAATTCAAGAGCTTGAGGAGATTCGACTGTCTTCATATGAGAACTCAAGGCTCTATAAGGAAAAATCAAAAGCATCTCATGATAGAATGATCCAACAAAGGGAGTTTCATGTTGGAGAGAAATTCCTTCTCTACAGTTCACGACTGAAGCTGATGTCCGGTAAGTTGCGTTCCAGATAGTTAGGTCCTTATATTGTGCCTAATTTTTTTCCTTATGGTGCAGTGGAGATCATACAAGAGGACACTGGAAGGAGCTTTACATTCAATGGGCAACGTTTGAAGAGATACATCGAGGGACTTCCTACTGATGCAGTGGATTTTATCACACTGCATGACCCCATCATCACTTGAGCATATCAGGCTGTTCCTAACCCTTTCACTTTTATATTATTCGCCCTATTTAAAAATTCTGAATTTCATGTGCATATATCATCTCATGGTTTCACATTGAGGACAATGCAATATTTTAAGTGTGGGGGTGGGGACCTTTTAGTTTAGTAATTTCAATTGTTTTCCTGATTTAAAAAAAACAAAAAAAATGCGTGTTTTTCAAATTTTGTGTGTTTATTTTTCAATTTTCGGTGTGTTTTTGAAACTTTTGAGTTGAAATGATTCTCATCACAATTTTAAAATGCATATCAATGAGTGAAACAATTTATCCCTTAAAACTAAGCTTAAATGAATGCTGAAATGACTTTGTTTCAAGTTCAAATATTTAGTAATTTCATAAAAAGTACACTGAATTTTGAATCTCATGCCACATCTCACCGTCTTTATATTTGAAATCACTTTCCTGTGAGGCTTCTGAACCATTATTTTCATATTCTTTACATTCACCTCACTTCTTGAGAGAACCAAACCATTCTTGATTTAAATAGAATTTGATTTATTTCTGTCAAAACTTGAGGGTTTGAGGTACTTATGTTTAAATGATTGAGGCATTTGTTTGGTATTAAAGCCCCTATTTCAAAGAATCCTTTTTATAATGGCCTACCTTGAACATTTAATCCTTTTATCCCTTAGAATCCATGCACATCCTGTTAGGTTAGCCACATTACAAGCCAATTTTCCTTATCCAACCAACTCTTGAAGTGAAATTGCATAATTTAGTTGAGCTTAAGTGTGGGGGAAGCTATCTTGTGTTGTGATACCACATTCTGTGATACTTTGGGTGGAAAATTAAATTTTGAAGAGATGTGTTTTCTACTGAAGAAAATCATTATATTGAAAGCTGTTCCTTTTCTGGAGCTTTCATGACAAGTGAAACTGTGCCTTTTCTGGAGCTTCTAATTGAGGTAGAAAGTTGTGCCTATCTGGAGCTTTCAAGAAAATCATGTTTGAGAAGATTGACATTTTTGTTACTGAATTGATGAATGGTGAAAACCTTCCATGAATTTTCATGATGATGGAGCGAAATTGATACTATGGGGATTAATGAGGAGACCATATTAAATTGGAAATTTGATTAATGCAATTTTGCTTCAAAAAGAGTCAAGCCCTCCTTATTCAGCCTCAGAATTTTTCACATCTAAATCCTACTAACCGAAAGCCACAAAACAACCCTGAAAAGTCCTCATGATAAACATATGTCCTTGACTCACATCGGGTGGAGATGTAGGAATTTATCAAGCCTATGGTGACCCTTGTATGAGTTTGGATGAGAAAGACATTGCAAAAAAAATGACATTTGAGTGATCAGAGAAAATTCAAGCGAGGTAAGTGTTTTGTGCATGGGATGATAAATGAAGTGGAAATATATTGAATGATATAAATGGAGAACTTGAAATAAGGTTTTTTATGAGGCATGATATCTTTTTATTCTTGGTGTGGAATTGATGGATCTCAATGATATGTGTTTTAAAATTTGTTTTGATTGGATATTGATGTTTACTTGATATGAGGTTTTGCCCCGGAGTGCAAAAGGGTAAGTGTGGGGGAGTTGATAAAACACTATTTTATTAAATATTTTATTAATAATAAATGATATAATTTCCTCACATTGTGTTAAATATGTTCAATTAGAAAGTATTTGGGATTAGATCATTCATTTGAATATTTGATGAAAATTCCATTTTTACCCTTTCCAAATCACTGTAGTATTTCAATAATAAATATTTTTATTTGAATTATTTGAACTTAATATTTTGTAACTATGTTCCTTACTTTATGGGATACAACTTTCATTCAAGACACTAGATCAAAAGAATGCATTTGGATGGAGTAATTGGGCCATAAAGTCAAAGGTGGGCTGGACACGCCAGAATAGAGAAGCTTCTGTATTTCGGCCATAACTCCTTTATCTGAGCTTGTATTGAACCCAAATTTTTAGAGGAGATAGAGGACCCATATCCGCACATATGATACTTCTGGAAGGCCGACCAATTCACGCCTTTAGGTGGTAAAATGGGCGGCTCAATTTGGAATAAAATATTTGGCCGAGATTCCCCATTCACACTTGAAACCACTTTGAACCTAGCCTCCCCACCACTCTATAAATTGGTTTTTTTCTCAATTGGTGGGGTTGGGACGTGCATTAGAAAGTTTAGGGAAGAGGAGAAGAGGTTCCACTCCAATTCTCCAAGCAATTCAATAAGGGTAGCTCTTGAAGCAAGGATCCCTTCGTCGAAGCTCTATTCTTCTTCCTCATGTTGTAATGTTTGTGTTTTCTTAATAAACTTCTTTGTTCTTTTTTTATTTATTCCATTTTCTTCTGTTTTGTTTAAATTTCTTCTTCTCTTAATATTCCTCTTTGGGCTGGAATTTTTGAGTAGAAGCGTTATTGGGTTATACCCATTATAAACCTTTGCACATGCAAAACGCTTCTACGATGATTACGCCACCCATGAAAGAGTAGTTCTTTTTAGTAATCGATCGACCTCTATCCTTATTCATTCATTTATTTTGAATCAATGAGATATTTTAATTCACTTAATATGATCCATGAATTGTGTTTTTAAATTTTAAGAAACTAAGCAAGCAATTGAACAATTAACACAAAAACACACGAGGTCAGGATTTTGTGTAAATTGTGAGAGCGCGATCTTAATCGGTAATACAAGACCATACGGGATAAATTTGTAGAGTTCAAATATAATCCCTAAACACAATTCATCCTCATTTCCAGAATGGATATGTGCCTTAATTTACCACTAACCATAAGATATCTTTAGAACATCAATCAAAGCAGGGTGTTGTGATTGCATGTTCCGAAGTTAGCCTAAGGTTAAATTCACTTCATCTTTGTGGTAAGGTTAATTCTCGAAGGGTTCGGGAGTTAGCAAATTATAGGATTATAATTAAGTGAATATTAATTTAAATGATAATGATTAATAAATTATTGAATAGTTAGAGTTAGATCGATTACGTCTTTTAAATATTGTCTAAAAAAACATCTTTTTGTTGTGTCATTTTAATCGAACTTCATTTCAAAACTAAGAATAAAAAAAATACAATCTTCTTCCAGCAAATTTCTTCTAGATTCATAAATTATAACCAACCCTCATCCTTTCAAGTAGTGTTTTTATTCTCTTTTATTTTATTTTTAGAATACCTTTAAAAAGTTGTTTTAAATCTACTTCCTCCTTTGAGAGACGACCTTGGTCAGCCACTCTGCTGCACCTAAGTACCCCAAAATCACATTAATCATTTGAGGGCGCCCACGACAGCGCTTTTTCACAATACTTCCTCCAGATAAGGATAATTCCAAAATAGATTTATCCTGGTCCCCTCTTTTTCAACATCCAGATGTAGCAATGGTATACCGACTTTTTTCAAACCCGTTTCACTTTAACTAAACCAGATATGATCATTAGAATCCTTCTATGGCTTGTCTCCTTCTCCTTCTTCCTTATCTTCATAAATGGATCTTCAATATTGCTCAGACTACACTCTCTTAATTTCTGAGTCATAGATATTTCGATAATAGTAGTTGAGTCTCTCTTTTCTCTTTATTCCCCTTCGTCTCTTCTTATAAAAATATAGAATATTAGTGTGAGAAATATTTTCTATATTTGGAATATGAAACACAGTAAATCTTACAAGATTATTTTCTTTAAATTTGGGTCAAGGTAAGTCATTTAATTTATAGATTTCCCTTTTATAGAATAGGATTCTTGAATATCGATATTTATGAATCGACACACTCATGCATGTAGACCCCTCTATCTTTCATTGTAAATCACAAAAAATGTCGCAGTATGCCCCCTTTTTTATTCTCCATAAACCTCCATGATCTCCCATATATCTCACTCTCTTCAATCATTCAAAAAACCTACAACATTGTTGATCACAGTTGGGAAAATTATCAATCATGTATTATGATTAATAATAAGCATTCTAATCCATGTCAAACTATGGCGTGGAACCCTCCTCATGGTGCAACTATATATTAAACTCTAGAACCAGATTCAGCTTATATTTCCACAGTCATCTTTGCAGTGTATCTTTCTCCCTTGTGGTGCATAACAAATTCAACTTTATTATTTGACACTAAAACTATTTGAATCATGATAATAACTTTAATGGTGATATTTAAACTACTGAAGAATAGTACATCATCATCAAAGTTAATTCTCTTCTTCAGAATTTTCTATCCTGTAAATTCCATACTCTTCTCAAAATGTGAAATGTTGTGTATGAAGATGAACTTCTTATGTACGAAGATAAACTTCTTACATATCTAGTAAACTTTTTCGTTGTCTTATTTTGCACTTCAGAGAAAACATATTATGCATTTTCCTAGTCTTATTATGTATGAGGAAGAACCTCTTATGTATAAGGAAGAACCTATTAAGTACAAGGGGAACCCTATAAAACCTCTTACATATGAGGAAGAACCTCTTACGTTTATAGGGAATCCTACATGAGCCTTCGAAAGATCTTACATAACATATAAATATATTATGCATCACTCTTCCCTCATGCCTTTTTCATATTTGCACCATTTACGTATAAAGATGAACTTCATACGTAACAAGATAGGCATAGCCATTTTTCCCTCTTTCAAACATCATATATATGAAACATATTTTTTTACATATGTAGAGAATTCTACCTTTTCCACAATTCATGTACTCTGGGAAAATAAATTACGTAACACCCATACCACTTATGTATGAAGCTGAACTTCTTACATATACAGCGAGGGGTCTCCTTTTTCCATATTTCAGCACCCTAAATAATATTAACTATCACCTCAAGCTTCTTATATATTTTCTTATGTATCATAGTTAGCCTCATACATTTGTCAAAACTACAACTATCAGACTTCTTATGTACTCAAGTAACTCCCAGAATTTGCTCAATTTGAGCCTTCCAAACATCATATATATTCAGTATAACCTATTATGTATCCAAGGAGCTTCAGGAATTTTCCATTTCTTCCATTCCAATTTTTTTTACATATACTAGGGCCTTCATAACTTAGACAATTTTCTAGAATTCCAGTGTATCCAGGACATTCCAAAAACTTTTGAATTAACTCTAGACTTCTAAAATACCTATTAGACTTCTTCCAAACCATACTTCTGGATCTCCAAGCTTTCATATTCCAAATAACTAATTATCCATTTTCCTCAAACTTTAAATCCATGTATGAAACTGTTGTTATGCATTCTCAATCAACCCAGATATGATTCCCAAGTGTCTAGTAACCATCTTATGCAGTATCCATCACCACATCTTCGATGCTATCCTTAACAGCTTAAAGCTTAAAATATCTAACAACCATTGTCAACACTACCTATACACATCCAATAGTTATTGTCAACAAATCCAACAAACAACCTTCTGGTTGCAACACATACAAAAGAAGGTGGAAGTAATAAGGGGGAGATCTTAGAGTTCAATATTGATAATGATGGAGTTGTAAGATTTGGGACTCGATTGTGTATACCATCTAAGCCCAAGATAAATGATGAACTATTGGATAATTCTCATAGATCATATTATCTATCAACCCTGGGAGCACAAGGATTTATATAGATCTCTGAGAGTATGTCTGGTGGTATAATATAAAGAAAGAGGCTGTTAAATATACATCAAAGTGCTTGATATGTCAACCAGTTAAGGTTGAATGATAGAAGTCCAAAGGGGTGATGCAATCATTACCTATACCAACGTGTAAATCGGAGAACATCACCATAAACTTTATCAAAATTATTCTAGAGACATCTAAAGGAAACAATTTGATATGGGTTATGGTGGATTATCTTATAAAGACTACTTACTCACCATTCATAAAAAATTCTCACTCTATCAACTTGCTAAGATATATATCAGCGAAGTGGTGAGGTTGCATGAAACACCGTTATTGATTGTATCTTATTAAGATTTGAGATTCACTTCAATGTTTTGGAGGAGTCTTCAGAAGGCATTGAACATATAGTTGAACTTCAATGAGACATATCATCCTCATATGCATGGTTAATCTCAAAAAACACATTCAAACTTTGGAGGAAATGCTTAGATCTTGCTCTGTGGACTTTAAAGAAGGTTAGGATCCACCCCTTCCTCTGATCGAGTCCCCATGCAACAATAATTTTCATTTCAGTATTTTGATGACTCCATATGAAGCCCTTTGTAGTAAGAACTATAGCACTCCAACATGTTGGAATGAAGTTGGATAAAGGAATCTATTGGGACTATAACTGGAAGAAGAGATGAAAGAGAATGTTCAAACCATTCAACAACACATTAGAGTGGCACATATTTGATAAAAGAGATATGCTGACAATCATCGATGTGACCAAGAGTTTAAAGTTGGGGATAAAGTATTTCTTCAAATATCTTTATGGATGAGAGTTGTGAGGTTTTGGGAGAAGGGAAAGCTAAGTCCAATGTAAATTAGCATTTTGTTATTCTTGATCACATTGGGGTTATTGCCTATCGACTTTCCCTTTCACCAAACCTATCTCAAGTACTTAATGTGTTCCACATACCCCTCTTGAGGAAGTATATACCTGATCCCTTGCATGCACTGAATCTAGGGGTGATATGGTTGGAGCATGATCTCTCTTATGAGTGAATCTAGTGTAGGTCTTGGATCAAAGAGATAAAGTGTTACGAAACAAAACCACTCATTTTTCCAAAGTGCTATGGTGAAATCATAAGTATGAAGATGAAGCATTAGAACATAAGGTAGTAATGAATAAAATGTACCCTCATCTATTTCCCTTAGGATTTAAGTTAAAATTTATAATGGGGGAGAAGGTAACAACCCAAACTTTTCAATATGTAAATTATCCTTCACAATATATATGTGCATCATATTTAGGTATAATGTATAGTATAAATCACACACTAACTAATAAATGAAAAAATATTTTATTTCAACAATATAAAGCATTACATATGAATGATAAATACAGTTCATAAAACTAAAAATAATATGATGGGACAAAAAAATAACATCAAAAGGATTTGAAAATCTATTATGGTGTGTTATAAATATCACTACCGTGAATAAAAATGTAAAAAGGAATAAAACTATTAGGAAAAAATTGGCATTTTATAAATGAAATGTAAATAACCTTGATATGAAATTGATAAAATGAAAAATGAAGAAAAAATAGGTATTTATAGGAAGTATAATAATTATATGATCGATGAAATAATAATTGACTGTTGAAATAGTAACATGATCATTGAGAGCAGTAAAATGCCTAATAATTAATATTTATCATGAATAAATAAATAAATACATATAAATATCAAAATACCATAAAATTATTTCTTAAATAATGCAACTAAAATTATATGTAAGTGTACATTTTTAATAAAGTATGTTTTAATTTATTTAGTAAAATATTATTTTTTATGTTAAAATTTTGACATTAAAATTACCTTATTTAAAAATTTATTTTGCTAAAATGGATTTAATTTTTACAGTCGACATGTCAAAATAATCTTAGGGTGATTTCTTGGTATTTTTCTAAAAAAATGGTTTTTAAGTGAATAGTGAAAAATATAATTTTTATAAATATCATAAGTTTTATGACATGATTACAACGTGAATATGACTCAATGATTTATAAAATTTTATTTAGGACTTAAAATGTATTTAATGAGTAAAATAATTCATTTAAAAATAGTAAACTTAATTCTCAAACCAATAAATCGGTTTTCAAAACCAAAGTTATATTTTATTCGAATAAAAAACTATATTTAATGTTTGACTTTGTATAAAATATTTTCAAGATTCCATTCAGCTTTGGGTGTATTTAAATGTCAAAGAAACCTATATTTTTTAATCAAACACTAATAAAAGTTAAAATAATTAACATTATTCATGATCCTAATCCTAAATAATAAAATGATCAATATTTTATTCGAAGATACCCCTATAACTTGGTTATCTAAACACCCCCACTCATTTTACTCACTTATAAAACAATTTCCTTTACCAAAGATCTACCCAAATCCCTAAAAGAAACTCTCCTATTTATGTTTCTAAGTCCTGATCTAACCAAAAGACCCTCTTATTGGATTGGTGTAGCCCGATCCGTTTTGGATGGTGTTGGGTTGAATGTTTGTTGTTCATACTGAACATCAGGCCGCAACACTTGTGGGTCGAGCCCCGTGGTGAGGTCATTGGGGGTTATAGGGGGAAACAGACCCCTTTTCTAGGGGTTCAGGGGTCTTCAGCCCCAGTCCAAATTTTTGGGCACTGTAGCAACTCTGACTGAGTGTAGTAGAGATGACCAGGCGACACCGACAGAGCATTGTAACAGTGCAGACTTTGACACGACTACAACAGCAGCTCGGACTTTGGAGACAACGGTACTGTAGATCTTGACTTCTTGCCACCAGCACTGTAGCAGCTTCGACTTGGGTGGCCAAAACACTGCAATAGTGTGGACTTTCAGCCACCTTTCACTGTAGCATAGTGGACTTTCTGTGCGGTTGGTGGCACGATACTTCATCATATTTATTTGCTCATTTCAAGCTAGGGTTTCTCTATGCGAAACTCTGTGATCTTCCTATAAATTGTGTGTAACATCCTGAGTTTTTGAATCGGGTTGTAAATCACTCCCTTCTTCAATTTTTGAAATAGTGGCTATGTCATTTTCTAATTTTTTGATCAGAATCAAATTCCGAGAGTTCCATCAGGTTTAAATGATGTTTTTGGATGGGTTTATGGCTTTAATCGAAGGATCGGGTGTTCAGAAGAGGTTTCGGGAGCGTCAGAGGCTAAATGGCCTGCTCTGGAATAACAGGCCAGGGCACACGGTTTAGGGTAAAGCTTGCGGCCCCTTCCAGTTAATCGTGCGACACGTTTTTGAAATGTCGCACGGTTTGTGTAAACCGTGTGAGAGAGGTGCACGGTCGTGCGTGGGTGTCTATAGTTGTTGCAGAGGCTTCCGCACAGTCTGCGCATGGTTAGAGCAAACTGTGTGGAAGGCCGCATGGGTACTTCCAATTAGGTAGTTCCTCAACACTGTAGCTCGCATGGTTTGGAAAACTGTGCGGCCTATATAGGGTGTATTTTTTTTAGTTTTTCTTTTTTTCTTTCTTTTTCTTTTTCTTTCTCCTTTTTCTTCACCGTGAGACATGTGGGATGTCGTTGGGCATGCCCAATTCCATTTTTGCTCGAGCGAGGCCAGGTTATAGGTCGTCGCTCCTTGAGGTGGTTTGGCCGGGGGGGCCAGATCCTTTTGAATTGAAGTGTTTTAATTGAATTGGCTTGGTTATTCCAATCTAAGGCATTCAAGTCCATATTGAATTGTTATGTTTGTTTAGTTATGCAATTCAATATTATTAAATTGAATTGCCTATTTAAAGTAAATTGTATATATATTCTTTGCATGAGATGAGCTGTTAGGCCCCAAGGGGTCGTGACGGGCTTGGCCCGAGGTTGGGATGGCACGACCATCGGGATTGAGGTGATGTTAATCGTCTAGTTAGGGTTGGCCCAGATTTCTTGAGAGGTTTTGACCACAAGATTAGGCGTCATGGACGTCGGATTGAGGCGGCAAGGCCGTCAGGTTGGGCATGGACCATGATATTGGGATGACATGGCCATCAGACTTGAGCAACATAGTCGCAGGGGCACGAGGTGCCAGTGTTGATGTGGATTAGGATAGTTTATTGGTGATTGTCGCTCACTCGTGATGGTCAAAGCACCGAATTGAGTCGTGTGCACACAGATTGACTCCGTGATGAGGTTGTTTTGACCACTCATGTGGGTATAGGCCCCCGCCGGTAGTGCGGTTTAAGACTTTTGATAGGGGGTGCTTGTCATAGAAAACAACATGGAAGATGAGGAGCTTTCGGTTGATAGCGGCGAGACTATCGATTGGGGGCTGAGGCTCACTGTGATTGAGGCCGCGAGCCTGGATTTATTTTGAGGACAGATATCGTTGTGTCTCCAGTTGTCGGGCTTTGATTCGACATTTTCTTTCGAGCAGTGGTCTAAGGGATCAGATTGCATTGCTTGGATGTGCCTTCGGGACGTCGGTACTTGTTGAGACGTGAGGTGTCAAGAGGCACGTGGTGCAGGTTTACTTTTAAGGTGGAACTTGATGGTTCACAAGGACTGTATGACATCATAGGTACCTTGGGCCATGGTCCAAGGTCCTTCCCTCGACTTATGGTATTCTGGGGTTGGCTGAGGCAAGTGATGGCTTCCTGGTGGCTGTTGAGCGCTAGGGAAGCCCTTGTTTATTTACGTGTTGTGCTGCTTTATTTATTTATTATATCACACCTGCTTAAACACATATGCTAGGTACGCGCCATCGGGTGGTATCCTACTGAGTCTAGTTCTCACACCCAGCACGGGTCCTTCAGGACGCATGTAGATTTTATGAATTTATGTTAAGGTCAAGGATCAACCTCAAGAGCTGGATCTTAGTAGCAGTTAGCACGAAGTTTGGCACTGGACCTTGGGGTCGTCCTAGTTGGAGCTTTTGTTTAGCTTCCCTTTTCTTTATCAGCAAGATGCTTTGTACATGTATATATCTACAGTGGTCGGCCATGGGCGACCCTCTCTTGTATATTGACATGTATGGCCTATTATGAAATGCATGTTTTGCTTGTTTGTTTTAGTAATAGCGACAAGTGGTGTGTTGGCATGTTGGCATGTTTATTTATCTCCACTACTTCTGGTTATTTATTACTTCCGGTATTTGTTTGTTATTGATTATGCTTTCGCTTTGCGGGTCTGGTTCGAGTATGCAAAGTCTTTTATTTTCCGCTTCCTGTTATACATTATTACTCGGACCAGTATTATATCATCCCCAGAGAGTATAGCCTCCCCACTATACCTCTTTACACTATCGCTGCTAGTCGATAATCTTTGGCATTCAGGGAGGTGCACCTAAGGCTCAATGGCCTGCCAGCTCAGAAGCACTGTTCAGGTGCCTATTCAGCTTGGGACACTACAAGTGGCATCAGAGAAGTTATTGACTGAGATTTAGTAGCAGTGCTTGGCTGGCTACTAATGAGATCAATACTACCTTTTCTTTTCCGTTGGTCTTACAATTTGGGATATGGTATACTGGAGATTAAGTTGTGATCAAAACTAGATTTCAAACTCGTGCTTGGGTGCCTACAGCCCCATGTACGAGGGATGGATCGAGTTACCTTGGGTGGCAATTATTGTTCTGTTTTTCTCAGTAACAGTTGATACGATTTCCACCTCGGTGGCTTACTTTGGAATGTGATGTTATTAGATTTGATATGTAACCCTTGACCTGGTGAGGTAAGGGAGACCTTGGACCTTGGTCCAGTGAGGCAAGGTGTAATTGCTTGCTTCTTTGGCTTTTGATAGGCACGTTTTAGGGTATTTCAATTTTATAAATGCATGTATGCATTGTAAAGTGTTTATACCATGTGATAAATATCAAAGGCCTTGATAAATGTGATATGAAATGATATGCAATTGTTTATGCCTTGTAATATATATATATATATATATATATATATATATATATATAATTGCACATGATGTGAAAGTTGGGTCCGACTCTTATAAGAGCAGGCATGTGGTATGATGTGGGGTAATTTTTATCACCAGGTTGGGTGACTCAGTCGTCGGATTTGAGGAAACGTTGGTTATTAGGATGGGTTTGGCCCGTGGTATAATTGATACTTGGCTTTGTTGAGGGTGGGTAAGGAGGCCATGAGGCCGGGATATCGTGTGGCACGGTTGCAGTGGGGGGATTAAGGGTAGTGAGGATGCACTACCTTGTATCGCTTTCCCTATCTACGTTATATATATCTGTTATATATATGGGTTGTCTGACCATTTATGGTATTCAGAAAGTTCCTCCTAGATGGCTCGGATGAAGCGCCAGGCGAGTGATGGATCAGTGCCGCAGGAACACGAGCAGGTTGAGGCCTCTGAGGTTCAAGAAAAGCAGGTACATGCTCTAGTACAGGCATGGAAACCGCTAGATTTTGCAGCGTTTGGGTCGTGGCTCGACGAGCAGCTCGGAGCGAGCCTGGTGCGGGTTCTCCAGGGCATCGACTAGGATGCTCAGGGAGTAAAGACCTCTATGGATTACCTTACCCGGGAGTTCCAATCGCAGCACTCGTCTCCTTACCATGGTGAGGGTGGACCTCGGGCTACTAAAAATTGGATCGAGAGCATGCAGATGATTTTCGACCAGCTCAAGATGCCTCCAGGAGGGAGGGTTAAATTGGCTGCATACATGCTCAGAGGGCCAACTAAGCACTGGTGGGACGTGCAGGTGCAACCTGGCAGACACAAGGGACATGCCTGGAAGGACTTTGAGGTCAGGTTCTTTGAGTACTTCTTCCCAGAGATACTGAGGGCTAAAAGGGCTCGGGATTTCTTAAGCCTTTAGCAGGTTGACATGTCTTTCGAGGACTATGCAGTGATGTTCACTGAATTGTCTTTCTTCGCACCCACCATGGTGAGCAACGACACCTTTAGGGTGAGGCGCTTCGAGGATGTTTTACGACATGTCATTCGGGTGTAGGTAAACATCTTTAGATTGGACTCATTCTCTGAGGCGGTGAACCAGACACTCATAGCCAAGGGCAACCTAATGGATAGGTCTTACTCGAGTCGAGCAGCGGATTCATGTGATTTCGGTGGTGACGCTTTAGATGACAGGAAATGAGGTCGGGACAAGTTCCAGCAGGGCGGTTAGGCCATGGACTCGAGCAAACTACCTCGTTGTGGATCCTCTACAGTTTGCTTCCAGTGTGGGCAGCCAGGACATGTTCAGACTCAATGTGGGTGGCCTCCAAAGGAGTGTCGGGCATCTGGACAAGTTGGGTATCTCAAGAGGTTTTGCAGGAGGCCTTCTCATTCAGCCAACGGTTGGGTTCAGGGGAAGACGCGGGCTTTTGAGGTCGGTTCAGGATCAAAACCATGTGAGGGTAGCCAAGGTTCAGCTGTACGCGGTGGTTGAGGTAGAGACAGTGGGACCCAGCACTGGGGCTCGTGGCCGGTGGTTGGAGTAGCCCCCCAGGCAGGTCAGACTTCAGGTAGTCCTGTTTCAGACCAGGTGCACGTCGTGGAGCTACCAGGGGCTGAACGAGCTGGTGAGCCAATGACCGTCAGAAGTACACCGCAGGCGTGGTCGTGATTTCCTTTTTTGTATGTTTTGGCATGGCCTATTGAGGCATGTCTGCTTTTGGTGCATGCGGTGCACAGGCTATATATGTGGACTAACCAAACGCTGGTCAGTAGGTTGACATCATATCATATGCGTTATATATATATATGAGGTTTGAGGCACCAGGTTCTATGCTTGAGCACCGTGGGTGCGGGATTTTGAGGTACTTGGCATCGTGAGAATCAATGGATGTGAGTTTTCTGAGGTGATTTGGCATCGAGGATGAGAGCAACTTGAGGTGCGAGGCATTTGGGCACTATGACGATGCAGTACTTGATTGAGGTGTGAGGCATCGGGTTTGATTTGAGCATCTGTTGAGATGCGGGACCTCGTAGTGCCATATGTGACATGGGCTCGAGGGGGGCACCGATGTGGTACGGGGTGTGAATGGGTGTCTAATATGACACGAGAGCACTTGATGAGGTGTAGGAGTGACGATGCGTCACGGGAGGACCTTGGGTCCGGAAATTGGTCATTGGACCATTGATTGCTTTGAGTTTTGGTCGAATTATGATCGGGTTAGGCGATTCCTAAGGTGGGGATCCCCCCTTGAGGCAATTGGTTTATACCCTTGAGATCGGGGTAGTTGCACCATGAAGAGGGTTCCACGCCATAGTTCCTCTTCGTCTCTTCTTATAAAAATACATAATACTAGTGTGAGAAATATTTTCCATATTTGGAATATGAAACACTAGAAATCTTACAAGATTCTTTTCTTTAAATTTGGGTCAAGCTAACTCATTTAATTTATAAATTTCCCTTTTATAGAATAGGATGCTTGAATATCAATATAGATGAATCGGCACACTCATGCATGCAGACCCTTGTATCTTGCATTTTAAATCGCAAAAAATGTCATAGTATGGCCCCTTTCTTTATTCTCCATAAACCCCAATGATCTCCCATGTATCTCACCGTCTTAAAACATGCAAAAAATATACAACATTGTTAATCACATTTGGAAAAATTGTCAATCATTTATTATGATTAATAATGAGCATTCTAATCTATGTGGAACTATGACGTGGAACCCTCCTCACGATGCAACTACATCTTAAACTCCAGAACCAGATTCAGCTTATCTTTCCACAGTCATCTTTGTAGTGTATCTTTCTCCCTCTGGAGCATAACAAATTCAAGTTCATTATTTGACACTGAAACTAGTTGAATCATGATAATAACTTTTATGATGATATTTAAACTACTAAAGAATAGGACATCATCATCAAAGTTAATTCTCTTCTTCGGAATTTTCTATCTTGTAAATTCCATTCAAACCGTGAAGTGTTGCGTATGAATATGCACTTCTAATGTATGAAGATAAACTTCTTACATATCTAGTAATCTTTGTTGTTGTCATATTCTGCACTTTAGAGAAAACATCTTATGCATCTGCCCAGTCTTCTTATGTACGAGGAAGAACCTCTTATGTATAGGGAAGAACCTCTTAAGTATAAGGGGAACCCTATCAAACCTCTTAAATACGAGGAAGAACCAATTATGTTTACAGGGAATCCTACCTGAGCTTCCGAAAGATCTTACACAACATATAAATATATTACACATCACTCTTCCCTCATGCCTTTTTCATATTTGCACCTCTTACATATAAAGCTGAACTTCATACGCAACAAGATGGACTTGACCATTTCTCCCTCTTTCAAGCATCATATATATGAAACATATTTTTTTACATATGTAGAGAATTCTACTTTTTCCGCAATTCATGTACTCTGGGAAAATAAATTATGTAACACCCATACCACTTATGTATGAAGCTGAACTTCTTACGTATACAGTGAGGGTTCTCCTTATTCCATATTCCAACATCCTGAATCATATTACCTATCACCTCAAGCTTCTTATATATTTTCTTATCTATCATAGTTAGCCTCATACATTTTCCAAAACTACAACTTTTGGACTTCTTATGTACTCAAGGAACTCCCAAAATTTGATCAATTTGAGTCTTCCAAACATCATATATATTCATTATAACCTATTACGTATCCAAGGAGCTTCAAGAATCTTCCATTTCTTCCATTCCAAAATGTTTTACATATACTAGGACCTTCATAACTTAGCCAATTTTCTGGAATTCCAGTGTATCCAGGATATTCCAAAAACTTTTGAATTAACTCTAGACTTACAAAAATACCTACCAGACTTCTTCCAAACCATACTTCTGGATCTCCAAGCTTTCATCTTCCAAATAGTTAATTATCCATTTTCCTCAAACTTCATATCCATGTATGAAAATGTTGTTATGCATTCTCAATCAACCCATATATGATTCCCAGGTGTCTAGTAACCATCTTATGCAACATCCATCACCACATCTTTGATGTTATCCTTAACAGCTTAAAACTTAAAACATCTAACAACCATTGTCAACACTGCTTCTACACATCCAATAGTTATTGTCAACAAATCCAACAAACAACCTTATGGTTGCAATGCATACAAAAGGTAGAAGAAATAAGGGGGAAATCTTAGAGTTCAATATGGATAAAGATTGAGTTGTAAGATTTGGGACTCGATTCTGTATACCATCTAAGCCTAAGATAAATGAGGAACTAGTGGATAATTCTCATAGATCAAATTATATATCCACCCTGGGAGCACAAAGATTTATATAGATCTCTGAGAGTATATCTGGTGGTATAATATAAAGAAAGAGATTGTTAAATATACATCAAAATGAGTGGTCTTGTTTCGTAACAACCCGAACTTTTCAATATGTAAAATTTCCTTCACAATATATATGTGCGTCATATTTAGGTATAATGTATAGTATAAATCACACACATTGACTAAGGAAAGAAAAAAATATTTTATTTCATCAATATAAAGCATTACATATGAATGATAAATACACTTCATAAAACTAAAAATAATACGATGGGATAACAAAAACAAATAAATAACATCAAAAGAATTTGAAAATCTATTGTGGTCTGTTGGAAATATCACTATTGTAAATAAAAATGTAAAAATAAATAAAACTATTATGAAAAAAGTGGCATTTTATAAATGAAATGTAAATAACCTTGATATGAAATTGATAAAATGAATAATGAAGAAAAAATAGGTATTTATAGGAAGTATAATAATTATATGACCGGTGAAATAATAATTGACAGTTGAAATAGTAACATGATCGTTGAGAGTAGTAAAATGCATAATAATTAATATTTGCCATGAATAAATAAATAAATAAATATAAATATCAAAATACCATAAACTATTATAGGAAGTATAATAATTATATGACCGGTGAAATAATAATTGACAGTTGAAATAGTAACATGATCGTTGAGAGTAGTAAAATGCATAATAATTAATATTTGCCATGAATAAATAAATAAATAAATATAAATATCAAAATACCATAAAATTATTTCTTAAATCATGCTACTAAAATTATATGTAAGTGTACATTTTTAACAAAGTATGTTTTAATTTATTTAGTAAACTATTATTTTATGTTAAAATTCTGACATTAAAATTACCTTATTTAAAAATTTATTTTGCTAAAATGGATTTCATTTTTGCAATCAACATGTTGAAATAATCTTAGGGTGATTTTTTGATATTTTTCTAAGAAAATGGTTTTTAAGTGAACAGTGAAAAATATAATTTTTATAAATATCATAAGTTTTATGACATAATTATGATGTGAATATGACTCAATGATTTATAAAATATTATTTAGGACTTAAAATGTATTTGATGTGTAAAATAATGCATTTAAAAATAATAAACTTAATTCTCAAACCTATAAATCAGTTTTGAAAACCAAAGTTATATTTTATTTGAATAAAACACTATATTTAATGTTTGGCTTCGTATAAAATATTTTCAGGATGCCCTTCAGTTTTGGGTGTATTTAAATGTCAAAGAAACCTAAATTTTTTAATCAAACACTAATAAAAGTTAAAATAATCAACATTATTCATGATCTTAATCCTAAATAATAAAATGATCAAGATTTTATTCAAAGATACCCCTACAACTTGGTTATCTAAACACCCCCACTCATTTTCCTCACTTATAAAACATTTTCCTTTGCCAAAGATCTACCCAAATCCCTAAAAAAAAACTCTCCTATTTATGTTTCTAAGTCTCGATCTAACCAAAAGACCCGCTTGTTGAATTGATGTAGCTCGATTCATTTTGGATGATGTTGGAATGAATGCTTGCGGCTCATACTGAACATCAAGCCGCCACTCTTGCGGATAGAGCTCCACGATGAGCTCGTTGGGGGTTACAGGGGGCAACACACCCCATTTCTAGGGGTCTGGGGGTCTTTGAACCTCGGTCCAAATTTTGGGGCACTGTAACAACTCTGACTGAGTGTAGCAGAGATGACCGGGCGACACTGACAAGGCACTATAGCAGTCCGAACTTTAACACGACTGAATAGCAGCTCGGACTTTGGAGACGACAGTACTATAGAGCTATTGACTTCTTGCCACCGACCACTGTAGCAGCTTTGACTTGGGTTGCCACAACACTATAGTATTGTGGACTTCCGGCCACCTTTTACTGTAGCATAGCGAACTTTCCGTGCGATTGGTGACACAGTACTTCTTCATCTTTATTAGTTTATTTCGAGCTAGGGTTTCTGTGTGTGAAACTCTGTGATCTTCCTGTAAATTGTGCGTAACATCCCAGGTTTTTGAATCGGGTTGTAAATCACTCCCTTTTTCATTTTTTGAAATAGTGGTTATGCCATTTTCTAATTCGTTGATCGGAATCAAATTCCGAGAGTTCCATCACCTTTAAATGATGTTTTTTGGATGGGTCTATGGCTTTAACCAAAGCCTCAGGTGTTCAGAAGAGGTTTCGGGAGCGCCAAAGGCTAGATGGCATGTTCTGGAATATCAGGTCAGGGCGCATAGTTTAGGGTAAATCGTGCGGCCCCTTCCAGTTAATTGTGTGACACGTTCTTGAACTGCTGCACGGTTTGTGTAAACCATGCGAGGGAGGTTCACGGTCGTGTGTAGGTGTCTACAGTTGTTGCAGAGGCTTCCGCATGGTTTGCGCACGAGTACTTCCACTTAGACAGTACCTCAACATTGTAGCTCGCACAATTTACGCACGGTTTGACAAACCATGCGGCCTGTACAGGGTGTTTTTTTTCTTTTTCTTTTTCTTTCTCCTTTTCCCTCTCTTTCTCCTTGACCGCGTACAACAAGGGGGAGCTCCCTTTTTCCTCCCATGGTTTTGCTCTCAATCTCTTCACCGGTTGTTCGTTCGTCGATCTTTTGGTGGCTATAAGACTGTGTCGGTAAGGCTTACCACACCCTTGCTTCTTTTCTCCTTTGTTTTCACCTCTCGGAGCGCTAAATATGTTTGAGTCGTTTCACCCTATTTTTAGGGCGTTTGACGAAAACTCAGATCTACTCCAATCCGCTTTGAATTGGAGATCGATATTGGACGATCTTACGACTACGAGTCCAAGGTAAGTTGTGCATATCTTGATTTGTGTTTTCACGATCGTTTTAGGGGTGCAACTTTTAGCGCGCATTTGGGTATTTTGAGCAAGACTCATTTATATTTGTTGCTTCATATCAAAATGATCGTGAGACCCGCGGGATGTCATTAGGCATGTCCAATTCCATTTTCGCTCGAGCGAGGCCAGGTTAGAGGTTGTTACTCCTTGGGATGGTTTGGTTGAGGTGCCAAATCCTTTTAAATCGAAGTGTTTTAATTGAACCGGCTTGGTTATTCCCATCTGAGGCATTCAAGTCCTCCAAATTGAATTATTATGTTTGTTTAGTTATGCAATTAAATATTATTAAATTGAATTGCATGTTTAAAGTAAATTGTATATATATGTTTTGCATGAGATGAGTTGTTGGGACCCAAGGGGTCGTGACGGGCTTGGCCCGAGGTTGGGATGGCATGAACATTGGGATTGAGGCGATGCTAGTCATTTGGTTGGGCTTGGCCCGGATTGCTAGAGTGGTTTTGACCAAAAGATTGGGCGTCGTGGACGTCGGATTGAGGCGACAAGGCTGTCAGGTTGGGCATGACCCATGATATTAGGATGGCATGGCCATCGGACTTGAGCGACATGGTCGCAGGGGCATGGCGTGCCAATGATGATGTGAATTAGGATATTTTATTGGTGATTGTCGCTCACCTGTGATGGTCAAAGCATTGAATTGAGTCGTGTGCATACATTTTGACTCTGTGGTGAGGTGGTTTTGACCACTCGTGTGGGTAGAGGCTCCCGCCAGTAGTGCGGCCTAGGACTTGTGATAGGGGTGCTTATCGTAGAAAGTCACGTGAAAGATGAGAAGCCTTCTGTTGATAGCGTTGAGGCTATCAGTTGGGGGTTGAGCCTCGCCGTGATTGAGGTCGTGAGACTGGATTTATTTTGAGGATAGATATCGTTGTCTCTGGTTGTCGGGCTTTGAATCAATGTGTGCCTTCGAACAAGGGTCCAAGGGACCGGATTTTATTGCTTGGATGTGCCTTTGAGACGTCTGTACTTGTTGAGACATGAGGTGTCAAGAGGCACGTGGTGCCGGTTTACTTTTGAGGTGGAACCTGAGGGTTCACCTAGACTATATGACATCAGAGGTACCTTGGGTCATGGGCCAAGGGCCTTCTCTCGACTTCTGGTATCCCGGCGTTGGCCAAGGTAGGAAAGCTTCCTGGTGGCCATTGAGCACCAGGGAAGCCCTTGTTTATTTACGTGTTGTGTTGCTTTATTTATTTATTATATCGCACCTGCTTAAACACATATGCTAGGTATACACCATAGGTGGTATTCTACTGAGACAGGTTCTCACACCCTGCACGGGTCCTCTGGGACGCGTGTAGATTTTATGAATTTACGTTCAGGTAAAGGATCAGCCTCAGGAGCTGGATCTTAGTAGCAGCTTGCATGGAGTTTGGCACGAGACCTTGGGGTCGTGCCTAGTTGGAGCTTTTGTTTAGTTTCCCTTTTCTGTATCAGCATGCTGCTTTGTACGTGTATATAGCTACAGTGGTCGACCATGGGTGACCCTCTCTTGTATATTGACATGTATGGCCTCTTATGAAATGCATGTTTTGCTTGTTTGTTTTAATAATAGCTACAAGTGGTGTGTTGGCATGTTGACATGTTTATTTATCTTCGCTGCTTCTGGTTATTTATTGCTTTCGCTATTTGTCGGTTATTGACTATGCTTCCGCTTTGCGGGTCTGGTTCGAATCTGCAGAGTCATTTATTTTTCGTTTTCTGTTATACATTATTACTCAGACCTATATTATATCATGCCAATAGGGTATATCCTCCCCACTATACCTCTTTACACCCTCACTGCTAGTCGACAGCCTTTGGCGTTCAGGGAGGTGCGCCTAAGGCTCAGTGACCCACCGGCCCGAAAGCACTGTTCAGGTGGCTATTCGGGTCAGGACGCTACAAGTGGTATCAGGGCAATTCTTGACTAGGATTTAGTAGTAGTGTTTGGCTGGCTACTAATGGGATCAAGACCACCTTTTCTTTTATGTTAATCTTATTGTTTGGGATATGGTAGACTGGAGATCAAGTTGTGATCAGAACTGGATTTCGAACTCATGTTTGGGTACATGCAGCCCCATGTACGAGGGATGAATCGAGTCTTGGGTGGGAATTGTTCGGTTTTTCTCAATTTCAGTTGATATGATTTCCACCTCGATGGGTTACTTTGGAATGTGATGTTATTAGATTTGATATGTGACCCTTGACCTGGTGAGATAAGGGAGACCTTTGGACCATGTTCCAATGAGGCAAGGTGTGATTGCTTGCTTGTTTGGCTTTTGATAGGCACGTTTTATGGTACTTCAATTTTATAAATGCATGTATGCTTTATAAAGTGTTCATACCATATGATAAATATCAAAGGGCTTGATGAATGTGATATGCCATGATATGCAATTGTTTATGCCGTGTGATATATATATATATATATATATATATATATATATATGAAATTGCATGTGATGTGAAAGTTAAGTCTGGCTCTTATAAGAGCAGGCATGTGGTACAATGTGGGGTGATTTTTATCACTAGGTTGGGCGATTTGCTCGTCGGAATTGAGGCAATGTTGGTTGTCAGGACAGATTTGGCTCGGGGTACTATTGATACTTGGCTCTGTTGAGGGCGGGTAAGGAGGCTATGAGGCCGGGATGTTGTGTGGCATGGTTGTGGTGGGAGAGCGTAAGGGTATAGAGGATGCGTTGTCTTGTACTGCTTTCCCTATTTGCGTTATATATATTTGTTATATATATGGGTTGTCTGACCATTTATGGTATTCAGCGGGTTCCTCCTGGACGGCTCGGATGGAGCGTCAAGCGGGTGATGGATCAGTGTCGTAGGAGCACGAGCAGGTTGAGGCCTCTGAGGTTCAAGAAGAGCAGGTACATGCTTCAGTACAGGCAGGGCAGCCACCAGATTTTGCAGCGTTTGGGTCGTGGCTCGACGAGCAACTCCGAGCGAGCCTGGTGCGGGTTCTCCAGGGCATCAACTGGGGTGCTTAGGGAGCAGATCCCTCTATGGCTTACCTTACTCGGGAGTTTCAGTCGCTACACCCATCTCCTTTCCAAGGTGAGGGTGGACCTCAGGCTCCTGAAAATTGGATCGAGAGCATGCAGATGATTTTCGAGCAGCTCGAAATGCCTCTAGGGCGAAGGGTCAAATTGACTACGTACATGCTCAGAGGGCCATCTATGTGCTGGTGGGACGTGCAAGTGCAAGCTAGTAGACACGAGGGACTGGCCTGGAGGGACTTTGAGACCAGGTTCTTCGAGCATTTCTTTCCAGAGACGCTGAGAGCTGAAAGAGTTCGGGAGTTCTTAAGCCTTCAGCATGGCGATATGTCCGTCATGGACTATGTAGCAGCGTTCACTGAATTGTCTCACTTCGCACCCGACATGGTGAGCAACGACAACTCCAGGGTGAGGCGCTTTGAGGATGGTTTACGGCATGTCATTCGGATGAAGGTAAACATCTTTAGATTGACATCATTCCCCGAGGCGGTGATCCAGACGCTCATAGCAGAGGGAAACCTGACGGATAGGCCTTACTCGAGCCGAGCAGCGGCTTCAGGTGATGCGGGACCACGTAGTGCCATATGTGACACGGGCTCGAGGCAGGCACCGATGCGGTGCGGGGTGTGAATGGGTGGCTGGTATGACACGGGAGCACCTGGTAAGGTGCATGAGTGATAATGCATCACAAGAGGACCATGGGTCCGGGAATTGGTCGTTGGACCTTTGATTGCTTTGAGTTTTGGTCGGATTGTGACCGAGTCAGGCAATTCCTAAGGTGGGGAGCCCCCCTTGCGGCAATTGGTTTATACCCTTGAGACTAGGGTAGTTCAGGTTAGCTTTTAAAGGGATGAGTATGTTCGGTACCATCTTCATGTTTCGTTTTATAACTCGAGGGGGCAAGCTATATTAAGGTGGAGAGATTGTAACGTCCTGAGTTTTTGAATCGGGTTGTAAATCAATTTTTGAAATAGTGGCTATGCCATTTTCTAATTCGTTGATCATAATCAAATTCTGAGAGTTCCACCAGCTTTAAATGATGCTTTTGGATAGGTTTATGGCTTTAGCCGAAGCCTCGGGTGTTCGGAAGAGGTTTCGGAAGCGTCGGAGGCCAAATGGTCTGTTTTGGAATAGTAGGTCAGGTCGCACGATTTAGGGTAAATCGTCTAGCCCCTTCCAGTTAATCGTGCAGTGCGTTTTTGAACTGTAGCATGGTTTGTGTAAACCGTGTGAGGGAGGCGCACAGACGTGCGTGGGTGTCTGCAGTTGTTGCAGAGGCTTCCGCACGATTTGTGCACGGTTAGAGAAAACCATGCAGAAGGTTGCACGAGTACTTCCACTTAGGCGGTACCTTAACACTGTAGCTCGCTCGGTTTACCACACCCTTGCTTCTTTTCTCCTTTGTTTTCACCTCACAGAGTGCTAAATTCGTTTGAGCCGTTTCGCCAAGGCATTAAACGGAAACTCAAATCTACTCCAATCCGCTTCGAATTGGAGCTCGATATTGGACAAGCCTACGTCTACGAGTTCAAGGTAGGTGGTGCATATCTTGATTTGTGTTTTCACGTTCGTTTTGGGGGCGCGACTTTTAGCGCGCATTTAGGTATTTTGAACGAGACCCATTTATATCTGTTGTTTCGTATCAAAATGATTGTGAGACCCATGGGATGTCGTTGGGCATGCCCAATTCCATTTTCGCTCGAGTGAGACCGGGGGTTAGAGGTCGTCGCTCCATGGAGTGGTTTGGTCGGGGGTGCCAAATCCTTTTAAATTGAAGTGTTTTAATTAAATTGGCTTGGTTATTCCAATATGAGGCATTCGTCCTCCATATTGAATTATTATGTTTGTTTAGTTATGCAATTCAATATTATTAAATTGAATTGCTTGTTTAAAGTAAATTGTATATATATATGCTTTGCATGAGATGAGGTGTTGGGACCCAACGGGTCGTGACGGGCTTAACCCGAGGTTGGGATGGAACGACCATCGAGATTAAGCTGATGTTAATTGTCTGGTTGGGCTTAGCCCGGATTGCTTGAGTTGTTTTGACCACAGGATTGGGCGTCGTGGACGTCGAATTGAGGCGATGAGGCCGTCAGGTTGGGTATGACCCGTGATATTGGGATGGCATGGTCATCGGACTTGAGCGACATGGTCACAAGGGCACAAGGTACTAGTGTTTGTGTGGCTTAGGATATTTTATTGGCAATTGTCGCTCATCCGTGATGGCCAAAACGCCGAATTGAATCGTGTGCACACAGGTTGACTCCTTGATGAGGTGGTTTTGACCACTCGTGTGGGTAGAGACCCCCGGTAGTGCAACTTAGGACTTCTGATAGGGGTGCTCGTCGTAGAAAGTCACGTGGAAGGTGATGAGCCTTCGATTGATAGCGGTGAGGCTATCGATTGGGGGCTGAGGCTCGTTGTGATTGAGGTCACAGGCCTGGATTTATTTTGAGGGCACATATCATTGTGCCTCTGGTTGTCGAGCTTTGAGCCGACGTGTGCTTTCGAGCAGGGGTCCAAGGGACTGAATTGTATTGCTTGGATGTGCCTTCGGGACATCGATACTTGTTGAGACACGAGATGTCAAGGGGCACGTGGTGTCGGTTTACTTTTAAGGTGGAACTTGAGGGTTCACCTGGACTATATGACATCAGAGGTACCTTGGGCCATGGGCCAAGGGACTTCTCTTGACTTCTGGTATTCCGACGTTGGCTGAGATAGGTGATGGCTTCCTGGAGGCTGTTGAGCACAAGGGAAGCCCCTGTTTATTTACACGTTGTACTGCTATATTTATTTATTATACCACACCTGCTTAAACACATATGCTAGGTACGCACCATCGGGTGGTATCCTACTGAGACTAGTTCTCACACCCTACACAGGTCCTCTGGCATGCGTGTAAATTTTATGAATTTACATTCAGGTAAAGGATCAACCTCAGAAGCTGGATCTTACTAGAAACTTGCATGGAGTTTGGCACAGGACCTTGGGGCCATGCCTAGTTGGAGCTTTTGTTTACCTTCCCTTTTCTGTATCAACATACTGCTTTGTACATGTATATAGTTACAATGGTCAGTCATGGGCGACCTTTTTCAGCATGTTGCTTTAATTCTCCTCTCACCCTTTTAACAACATAAATAATCTTTAAAGTAAATTAAAAAAATAGTATAACTCTACATTAATTTTTTAATAAAACTTAAATATTTATTAGTTTTCATTTTATTTTTAAACTCTCTTTAAAACATTATTCACCCTTGGTAGTTTTACACCACCTAAGTGAATGGCGATGTTTTATTTTCACTCAGGACCACCATAAATGCTTTGAAAAGGATTCTAATATATAGATATAATATTAATAATCAAATAAAGTTTTTTTAATATTTTATAATGGTAAAATAAGAATTTTATTAAAATTTTAAAGATAATTCGTCACGGTCGGTTAAAGCGTCTAAAACAAGCTGAGGAAAATTCTCCAAATTATAACTATCTACTGAACTATTGAACTCTCGCTTCTATAATGACATAAATACTATACAAGGACACTTTTGAGCCTAAAGAACCATTGGATCATGACTATCTTTTTTGTCACCATTACATCGAAACAGATTTTGTATCATGAACCAAACCGCAAAATGATTGATGCAATCAATATTAATTTAATAAATGAATAAAAAACAATAATAAATAGATCACACGAGATGAAATAAATATGAAAATGGTTCTGAATAAGTAAATAATGAAGGTAACCTGACTATTTAAGAAGAAAGAAAAAGAGAGACAGAAATAAACAGATAAAAGGATGCGCGATATCATGTGATCCAAACCCGTGGTCTAGTTGATCTACATGCAACACCAGTCCATAAAGATCGGGCTGATAAGCTATAGTTCAGCATGAGTCCAAACATTTCTTCTTCCCAAATCACTACGCATGCGAATTCTGTTCCTGGTTCAGGTCAACACACCGTCTTGGTCGAGCCCTTGATACACAAAGCATCTCCACTACATGAGATAACCCAAGCAGAATCAATAACATTTCTATTCAGCACCGTGCAATGAGATGAATTAGTCACACCAGATTTTCTGAGACAAATCACCCGTCTTGTACAAGATTCGGCTTCATTTATGGCCGCTTGTTCCAGCACTACTCCAGGAGCTTGACTGTAGCACTACATTCACCCTCATGCAGTGCCTGAAGCACACCCAACAACCTGAACAGTTCGTCCATATGAAGTCTAGTGGAGCCCCAACACACGTCCCTATATGAATCAACATGCAACTCGCTTTCCCCTTTATCTTTGTTGGAACCCATTTAAGTGTAAATGGGTGAGTCCCACATCGGACTTACCCGTCTTGTATATTGGTTTCCTAATCTATAAAAGAATATCCTCACCTCACATTGAGGTAAGGGGAATTCACCCATCTACATGGTATCAGAGGGATTTTTATCCCGAACCCTCCCTCCCTTGCGGATTCCCGGCGTCCTCCCGGCCCCGCCTCTCTCCCTACTGCCCTAGCCATTCCCAGCGGGCCTCCTCTCCTGTCCCGGCGCAGCCCTCTTGCCCAGCTCCTCTCCGGCCTGCCCATTCCCGGCGGCCCTCCCTCCCAGGATGCTCCCTCCCAGCGGCTCCCCGCGGCTCCCGACGCCCTCACCCGCGCGGCCCCCGTCCCGGCGACCCTCTCTCCCCGGCGGCCCTCTCCCCGGCGGCCCTCTCTCTCCCCGACGCGGCCCGCGCCTCCTCCGTCGGCTCCTCCCTGCGGACTTCCTCCCCGACGGCGCTCCCTCCCCGCGGCTCCCCGCGGCTCCCGACGCCCTCACCCGCACGGCCCCCGTCTCGGCGACCCTCTCTCCCCGGCGGCCCTCTCCCCGGCGGCCCTCTCTCTCCCCGACGCGGCCCGCGCCTCCTCCGTCGTGCTCCTCCTTGCGGACTTCCTCCCCGACGGCACGGCCCCTCCCGCTCGGGACTCTTCCGCCCGCGGCTCCTCCTGCGGCCAACCCTCCACCGCGGCTCCCTTCCCAGCGCCCCGGCCTCCTGCCCTCGGCCCGACGCCCGCGCCCTAGCCTCAGCGCCCCCCCCCCCCCTCCCGGCGCTCTTTCTCTCGACGTGGCTCCCGGCCCCAGTTCCGGCGCCCTCCCACAGCGCGCCCATTCCCAGCCGCGCCCTCAACCTCGCCGGCCTCTCGCCCGGCGCCCGCGCCCTAGCCCCTGCGCCTGCGCCCCCGCAGCGCCCCTGCCAGGCCGCTTCCCTTCCACCTGGCATCTTCCGGCCGCCAGGTCCAGCGCCCATCCCCCATGGACACCTCCTCCGTTCTTCCGTCCCTGATCACGGCCTCCTCATGGCTTGTTGATGACCGCCTGGATGCCACAAACTTCTCCGTCTGGCGGAAGACAGTCTTGATGTCCCTCCGCGGCATGGGACTTCATTCTCATCTTGAGAAACCCCCCCTGCCCTCACTGACCCCAAATTCGATTCTTGGCAGCTGACGGACAGCAAAATCTTCGCCTTACTGGTCAACTCCATGGACCGGTCCGTGAAGGATGTCACCAGGACTGCCAACACAGTCAAAGAGCTATGGGATTCCTTGATTGTAATGTTCTTCGAGACCAATAACTTGGCTCGGGTCTCAGATGTTCTACAGCGTCTCTCCCACATCCGCCAGCAGGACCGGACCTTTCCAAACTATTTCATGGAATGGAAGGGTCTCCGCGACGAGCTGCAAGAACTTTGGTCTATTCCTCAGACTCCGGCAGAGGCGCAGACTCAACGGGACCAGCTATGCCTCTTCAATCTCTTGAATGGCCTCGCACCGGACTACGCCACGACGGCTACTGAGATGCTCGTCAGCCCGTCTACACTGGATATCCCGCAGGTCTATCATCGCCTGCAGAAGGCTCATCAGGCCCTTGCCCCACCCGTTCCCATCCTGGATCACACTGCGCTCCTAGGCCGTGGTGGTGGCCGCCCTACCGGCCCACGAGGACGCGGCCGTGGAGATGACCGACCTCGCCCCCTCTGCCAGCACTGCGGCAAACTCGGCCATCTGATAGCCCGCTGCTGGGTCCTACATGGTCGTCCCGATTCGCACCCCCGGCAGGGCCAGACTGCGATCCGCGATGCGTCATCACCTGCTGCTCTTTCCCCATCATTGGATCTTTCGCTGGCTGAGCTCCAGCTGATTCACGATCACCGGGCCACCACCATGCCGGGCTCTTCCTCCGCTTCTCTTGCCCATTCCGGGGGTCCCACTGCTCTTCTCAGTCATCGCACCCCTGCATGGATGCTTGACTCAGGTGCGTCTGACCACCTCACCGAGGATGCAGGTATACTCTCCGATTACCGCCCTTATAGTGGATCCTCGGCCATCACTGTTGTTGATGGCTCCACTCTCCCCATCGCCGGCTTTGGCACCTGTTCCCTTTCCTCCTCCCTTCACCTCTCCTCGGTGGCTCATGTTCCCCGCAGTCCATTTCACCTACTTTCCATCAGCAAGCTAACCAAGGACCTCAACTGTAATGCCATATTTACCTCGTCTTCTGTTGTGTTTCAGGAACGGACGACGAACCGGGAACTTGGTAGAGGCCAGCTTCGGGATGGGGTGTACATGTTCGATGGCCCAACTTCCATCGCCTGCGCGTCTGTCCCTGCTCGTGCCGCCGACCTCCATTCTCGGTTGGGCCACCCCTCCGCCACAGCACTTCATCAGCTCTTTCCCGATATTAGCCCCCGTTTATCTTTTCCTTGTGAGTCATGTCGGTTTGCGAAACACCATCGCACATCCTATCCTCCTCGAGTTGACACATGGGCCGCCCAACCCTTTGATTTGGTGCATTCTGATGTATGGGGTCCCTGTGCCACCTCGAGTCAATCCGGCTATAAATATTACATTTCTTTCATCGATGATTATTCCCGTATGACATGGCTCTACCTTCTTCGAGATCGAACAGAGGTTCTCTCAACCTTTCAGACATTTTTTCAGGAAATCCAGACACAGTTTTCTATCACTGTGAAATGTCTTCGATCTGACAATGGGCGAGAATACTTATCCACTCATTTTCAGCAGTTTATGAGGGCCCACGGCGTCATCCATCAGAACTCCTGTCCTGATACCCCTCAGCAAAATGGGGTGGCCGAGCGCAAACACCGACATTGTTGGATTGGTGTTGCCCGATCCGGTTGGGCCGAATGCTTGTGCCCCCAATTTTTTCGGCACTGTAGCATCTCTGACCACTGTAGCGGAGCTGACCGACCGACACCGACATGCACTGTAGCGGTGCGGACTTCGGGGTCAACAGTACTGTAGCGCTTTTGACTTCCAGCCGGCAGACACTGTAGCACTTTTGACAAAGTGAGCCGCCGATCACTGTAGCAACGCGGACTACTATTCAGAACAGTAGACCGTCTTCTTCATATGTAGCCCATTTCGGGCTAGGGTTTGTAATGTTGGAAATCCTCTGTAATTTCTGTGCTCCCGAATCATAGTGAAAATCTGCCTCTCCCGTGGACGTAGGGATTTTTCCCGAACCACGTAAATCGTCGTGTTCTTTGTTGCTTTTCTTTCTTTCGTTTTCTCGTTTTTCTGTCGTTCTGTCTCCCGGTGATTCCGCAACAGACATATCTTGGAAACCGCTCGTGCCCTCCTCTTCCACCGCCAGGTACCTCTTCTCTTCTGGGGGGATGCCATCCTCACTGCTACTTACCTTCTCAATCGTCTTCCCTCCTCCATCCTTCAGGGGGAGACTCCTTTTCATACCTTGTTTCCCTCTCTCCCTCCTCACTCCCTTCCACTCCGCGTTTTCGGATGTCTCTGTTATGTCCGGGACACCCGCCCAAATCTCTCCAAACTATCACCCAAATCCCTTCGCTGCATTTTTCTCGGTTATTCCCGCACTCAGCGCGGGTACCGATGCTTCTCTCCAGACCTCCGCCGGTATATCACCTCTGCCGACGTATCGTTTGTCGAGAGCTCTCCTTTCACTCTCCCCTCTCCTCCTCCTGACACTACCATCGATGATTGTCTTCCGCTCATGGTTCACCCACCTCTGGTGTCTCCTCCGACCGGTCATCTCTTTGGACAGACCTACTCTCGTCGTCCTTCCGCTGTACCCCTCATCCCGGCCGAGGAAACCATTGTTCCCGCTTCGACTGATGTTTCTGACACAGCTCCCGGCGATGTACCGATTGCGCTCCGGAAAGGTACTCGATCCTGTCAGACTACTCCTCTCTTTGTATCTTCTTACAGGGGTCTGTCAGCTCTGGAGACCGTGTCGCTTCCTCGAACAGTCGGTGAAGCCAAATCTCACCCCGGGTGGCTAGCCGCAATGCGGGATGAATTGCAGGCTCTGGATGCCAACCATACTTGGGATCTTGTTCCCCTTCCGGCAAACAAACAGGCGGTCGGCTGTAAATGGATCTTCACAATCCGTCTCAATCCTGATGGCTCTCTCTGTCGCCTCAAAGCCCGGCTTGTCGCCAAGGGCTTTGCTCAGACATATGGCGTCGACTACTTTGAGACCTACTCTCCCGTCGCCAAGATGGCCTCTGTCCGCCTCTTCATCTCTCTGGCTGCTTATCACCACTGGCCGCTTCATCAACTCGACGTTAAGAATGCTTTTCTCCATGGCTCTCTTGACGAAGAAGTCTACCTGCAGCAGCCCCCTGGTTTCTCTGCCTCTGGTGCCGACTCCCATGTCTGCCGTCTCCGTCGCTCCCTCTACGGCCTCAAACAGTCTCCTCGCGCCTGGTTTGGCCGCTTCAGCACTGTCGTCACCGCCTTTGGCCTCTCTCGAAGTATGAAAGATCACACCGTCTTCTTCCGTACGACGGCACACGGCTGTATCTTGCTTGTAGTGTATGTTGATGACATCATCATCACAGGGAGCGACTCCAGAGGCATCGCCAGCCTCAAGACGCATCTTCACCAGCACTTTCACACCAAAGATCTTGGTCCCCTCACCTACTTTCTTGGCATTGAGGTCTCCCGAACTACGGACACTATCTCTCTCTGCCAGCGCAAGTATGCTCTTGATATTTTGCAGGATGCCGGGTTGAGCACTGCCACCTCAGTTGACACTCCCCTGGAGCATGGGGAACGCTCCCTTCATGCCGACTCGGAACTCTTTCCTCATCCCGAGAGCTATCGACGCTTGGTCGGTAAACTCAACTACCTCACCATGACGCGTCCCGACATTGCCTGTGCCGTTGGCAAAGTAAGCCAGTTCATGGAATTCCATTTTTAGAACAAAATTCTTGTGGTGTTCCTGGGATTGTCTTCTCCCACCGAATTCCATTTTCAGAACAAAATTCTCTGAACTCATGACTGCTATACTCTCCACCGTTGTCAGACCTCAAACATTTCAGCTTTGCTCCTGACTCGTTTTCCACAATGACTTTCCACTTTTGAAACATCTTAAACACATCAGATTTATTCTTCAGAAAGTAAACCCATACCTTCCTTGTTGAGTCATCGGTGAATGTCACATAATATTGTGACCCTTCGAGGGATGGTACTGGTGCAGGCCCCCAAACATCTGTATGCACCAGGTCCAGCTTTCCAGCCTTCGGTGTTCTGCCTCCTTTTGCAAAGGACACCTTCTTCTGCTTTCCAAAGATGCAATCTTCACATAAGCCTACTTCCACCGACTTCAGCTCTGGTAGCAACCCTTTTGTTGTCAGCACCTTCATCCCATTTTCACTCATGTGGCCGAGTCTGTAGTGCCACAGTTGAGAACCTCCGACAGCTTCCAGTGATGCACCCATGTCCATGCAAGTTTCTGTCATGTTGTACAGGGTGTCATTCTTTGCTCCCCGAGCTATGACCATAGCTCCTCGGGTGATCTTCCATGCATCACCAGTGAATGTGGTACTCAACCCTGCATCATCAAGTTGTCCCACAGAAATGAGATTTCTTCTTAAACCAGGGATGTACCTCACGTTTTCCAGAACCAACAAGCTCCCACTATTGGTCTTGATCCGTGCATCTCCTTTACCCACAATCTGCAAGGGCTCGTCATCAGCAAGATGCACCTTGCCAAAATTTCCAGAAACAAAATTGTTCAGGAAACCCTTCTCCGATGTAGAATGGAAAGACGCCCCAGAGTCTAAAATCCAAGACTCCATCGGGCTGTCCACGCTCAGCAGCAACACGTCATCAGTTCCTTCAGCTGCAGTGTTTGCTCAACTGGTTTCAGGTCCCTTCCGGTTATCTCTGCACTCCTTCTTGACATGTCCTTTCTTCCCGCATGTCCAGCAGGTAGGACCAGGCCCCTTTGCCTTGTCTCTGCTCTTTCCTCTTGACTTCGATCGCCCTCTCCGATTGTCTCGCTGTGGGTACCTTCCTCTTCCTTCAACATTCAAAGCAGAACCAGAGAATCTGCCTGATTCTCTTCTTCAAACATCCTCACTAAGGATTAGATCCCGTATATCTTTCAGAGCCATCTTCGTATTCCCCGAAGTGCTGCTCACAGCTGTTACAGTTGCTTCCCAACTCTCTGGTAACGAAGATAGTAAAACCAGAGCACATACCTCATCACCAAGATCAATGTCCACCGATGACAATTGACTTATGATGGTATTGAATTCGTTGATATGATCTGCAACAGGTCTCTCTTCAACCATTTTCAGGTTGAACAATCGTCGTATCAAATGTACCTTGTTTGCCACAGAAGGCTTCTCGCACATACTTGTGAGGGCTTTCATTAGGTCCACCGTCATCTTCTCCTCTCTGATGTTGAACGCCACGTTTTTTGCCAACGTCAGGCGCACAACACCCAGAACTTGTCGATCCAGTAGCTCCCATTCTGACTTCTCCATGTCCGTTGGCTTCACACCCAGAAGTGGCAAGTGCATCTTTTTCTGATAAAGATAATCATCAATCTGCATCCTCCAGAAACTGAAATCAGTTCCATTGAAGTGATCGATCTTCACTTTGCCTTCATCCAGAGCCATCGTTGGAGAATTCCGAACTCACCCTTTGATACCAGTTGTTGCGGAATCGTCGGGAGTCACAACGACAGAAATGAAGAAAACGAAAGAAAAGAAAGCAAAGGACACAGCGATTTACGTGGTTCGGGAATAATCCCTACGTCCACGGGAGAGGCAGAATTTCACTACTTCGGGAGCACAAATTACAGAGGGTATTTTTCTTAGAAACCCTAGCCCGAAAATGGGCTATAAAACAATGGAGAAGACGATCACTGTTCGAAAAAGTGGTCCGCGTCGCTACAGTGAACGGCGGCTGGCTTTGTCCAAAGCGCTACAGTAAAGTTGACCCGGAAGTCCGCACCACTACAGTGCCTGTCGGTGTCGGTCGGTCAGCTCCGCTACAGTTGCGGGCCACAAGCATTCGGCCCAACCGGATCGGGCAACACCAATCCAACAGTCACAAATTAATTAATAAGAATAGTCTTACTCTTAAGGTTGCTTCTTTAAAGGATGAGAAGAGAAAGATATATTTTATGACTCATCCGACGAAGGAGATTTCAATATTTCCAATTCTAGAGATGAACTTGCTCGGTTGGAAAGAATATTCAACAAATTTTATTAGAGAAGAAATGGATTTAAGAGAGCCTTTAATAAATTCAAGAAGAATGATATAAATTCTAAAGAAGTCCGATGTTATGAGTGAAAAAATATTGGGCATATCATGCTTGACTTCCCTCTACTCAAATAGAAAAATAAATCATAAAGAAGATCTCATAGAAGATCGGATTATAAAAAGAAAATAAATGTAGTGCCCTGACCCGATTAGCCACCCGAGCAGTGCTTCCGAGCAGAGTGCCACTGGGCTTAGGCGCGCCTCACTGTATGCCAAAGGCTTCCTACTAGCAGTGAGGGTGTAAAGGAGTGATAGTAGGGAGACTAAACCCTCTAGTGATGATGATATAATGGTCCGAGTATATATATATAACATGCAGTGGAAGAAAAAACTCAAGAAAAGCTCAAAAGGCTAACCATCAGTATATACATATACATAACATGCTGAAACATAAAGAAAAGCTCAAAAGGTAAACTCTAGCTAAGGCAAGAACCAATGGTCCTTTGCCTTCCATTCCATGTTAATAGCCACTAAGATACAGCTCCTGAACCCGGACCTTTACCTGAACGCAAAAGCATAAAATCTACACGCGTCCCGAAGGGCCCGTGTAGGGTGTGAGAACGAGTCTCAATAGGATATCACCCACATGTGCATACCTTACATTTGTGATTAAGCAGGTGTGAACTATAAATAAATAAGACGCAGCACATGCATATAAATGAACACACACTTCACTGGTGCTCAAAATCCACCAGGAAGCTGACACCTGCCTCGGCCAACGTCGGAATGCCTTGGCAGAGAGGACCCTTAGCCCATGGCCCAAGGCATCCCCTGGTATAGAAATGTCCAGGTGAACCCTCAGATTCCACCTCAGAATAAGTCGTCTGGCATCACATGCCTCCCGAACCTCGTGTCCATGTCATGTCACCGACGTCCCGAAGGCGCGCCTAATAATACATACATCGTCCCTCGGACCCCTGCTCAAAAGGACCCGTCAGCTCGAAGCTCGACGTCCGAAGGCACAGCGATACCTGTCCTCAAATAGTAACCGTCGTCATCTCAATAACCAACGTCATGAGGAATGGCAATACCCATCCTCTAAAATGATCTTGGACCAACAGCCTCAACGGTGTCATCCGATAGCTACTCATTATCCCCGTGGCTTTCTACGACAAGCACCCCCAAAACAATTACCCAAGCCACCATACCGGAGGCCTCAACCCACACGAGTGGTAAAAATCACTCCATCACTGAGTCAACCTGTGTACACACGACTCCAAACGACGTTTTTGCCAACACGGGTGAGCGACAATCACCAAATTAGAACCTAAGCCACACCAAGCCAGGCATCTCGTGTCCCTGTGACCAAGACGCTCAAACCGATGGCCATGTCATCCAATATCACACGAGCCTCGCCCATAACCTGACGACCTAGACACCTCATCTGACGACTGAGTTGCCCAACCGATGGTCAACATCACCCAAATGCCACGGGCCAAGCCCGTCCTGACGATCACATTGCCTCAAACAGATAGTCATCGTTATCTCAATCCTCCAGCTGAGCCCGTCACGTTCCATTAAAACTCAGCAGTACATCACAAGCAATTCATACATGTAATTCACTTCAATTTAAATAAAACAATTCAATTTAAACAACAGATCAATTTAACAAATAAAGAACACCCCGGCCTAAACGCCCAAGGTTCTGAGCCTCTCGCACGACTCAAACCACTGAGAGACTTGAGTGGGCATGTCTGTTGACATCCAACAAAGGTCCAATTAATTAATTAAGAACAAGCATCAAATTAAAATGGTCTCGCTCAGTCAACACAACAACACGCTAAAATCTGCACCCCCTGAACACTCGCGAAATTGCAAAGAAAAGTATGGACCACCTAACTCATAGTCGTAGACGTAGGCACGTCCGATCTTAGCCTCTAACTCCGACCGATTTGGAAGAAATTGGCATTTCCGTCGAACGCCCTAAAAATAGGGCAAAACGACTCGAACGGATTTAGAGGTCCGTGAGGCGAGAGCAAAGGAAAAGGGAAGCATGGGAGAGGAGATCCTTACCGACATTGTTCCAACGCAACCGAAGGATCGAAGAATAGAGGTCGGACAGAGATTCTAACTCACACCCTATGAGGGGAGGATGTAGTGTCTCGGATTTTTTCCATGTATTTTTTTTTTAAATATTATATGGAATTATTTAGAGACCGGGCGCGAAGACGGCACATCATTCTGTGGTCCAGTGAGCCCATAATGGTGGTTTGAACTTTTTTTAAGTTAAGTGAGTCGGCACTTGTGCGCGGTTGTGGCAGTTTCCAAACGGATGCTCGGATTAAAAATTTGAGGGCACCGTTGAGTCCGGGATGATGACTTTACTTAAGAATGAGCCTAACCTCGCCCGGCGCGGGTCGAGGGAAAAAGTTAGTTTTCGGACGTTTTTAGTAAAATGAAAATAAAATAAATTGCTAAATGTTTATTTTATTTTTACGGAAACATCCGCTGCAGCGCAGCGACGGGACATCTGTTTCCTTTTTAATGACGCGTCATAATGACTCAAGAATAGCAAGATGGAGTCATTAATACCGCAGCGTATCTTAAATGCCAATCATGTTTCCCTTTTTAATGGGTTAAGCGATTGGTGGTCGTTGATGAACTTTTGGGAAAAATCGCTGGAGGATCCACATAGCGCTGGAGCGAACCCTCAACGGCGAACGACGACGGATCGGAGTTGAGAATCGTTGCGCCAACAAAGTTGAAGGATCTCAACGACGAAGGCGGCGCGACACCTTCGTCAGCGACCGATCCCAGCTGAGGTAGGGGTTTGTTATTTGAATCCTTTTCCCCGTTTTTGATTTTAAACGACGAACGCGGCGAACAAGTTGATCCGCGGATTCGTTCGTTCTTGCGGGAGGGTTTTATCGGGATGATTCGGGTAATTGATCCATGTTGTTTTGTTATTGTTGATTCTTGCTTCGTTTAAGCCTGCTAACGGGAGCGGATCAACGCCGTGACGAACGACGACGGGGGTTCGTTCCTCACTTTGTTTATTGGATTTTCACCCCCTTTCTTTTCTCGCACGTTCTTCGTGTTCTTCGCGGGGCGGCGAATCGTTGCGCATCCGTTACACGACGCAACGATCCCAAATCGAAGGTTCGACACCGCAACGACCTTGCAGAGGTGCGGCGACGATGGCGAACGACGAATCGGACCGGATCAGAAGAGGGCGTTCTTCGAGCGTTCTTCGCGCGGGAAGATCAAATCATGTTTTTGGAGCCGATCGGAGGTCCGAAAACATCGGGAGCAGCTTCGTGGTGTCGGGACGACCAAAACCTGGAAGTTTCGCGGCGATCGGGTAGCCGGATTGACGAACGGATCATCACCGAAGGCACGACGGCGAAAGTCCGTGTTTTTGGAAATTTCCAGAATACACGACGTGTACTTCCGAAGAACACACCGTGTAGTACTGGCGGCGGCTAGGGTTTCGGGGGTTAGAGAGGAATCACACGGCGTGTGACCCTGGTCACACGATGTGTTGGACTTTCCCCGAAACTTGGCGTGTATTTTGGAAAGTACACGGACATGGGATGATCTACACGGCTTCAGAACACGGCGTGTACAGCATGACAGGAGCGGCTACGCGGGACTCAACATGTATCCCGGGGATACACGGACACGGGTTAGAGTACACGGGTTGATAACCGTGTACGGGCACATGGCCAGCGTACACGGGGCCAACCCCAGTCACTCGGACACGGCGTGTACATCGTACTACACGCCGTGTACTCAGTTTTTCTACACGACCAGCCTACGACACGAACCGTTGTACACGAGCAGTACCCGGGGTCAGACAACACGACGTGTAACTTTCTACACGCCGTGTACTTTTTGGAAAACGGTATGGTCCTCTTGTTCACCGTATCTTGGACATCTTTCGTTTGGGTTAGTGCCCCTTCTTCTCGTTCCCCTGAAGGTCAGGCATCATATCCTCACACAGGAGTATGATCTCTTCAGCAGGACTTTTTGTGATAGAGTCAGGCATCCATCCGAGAGGCCCGGATCGAGATCCTCTATCCATTCCTGACCCTAGGTAGAGTCAGGCATCGACGTGACCAACTCTACCGGGCGTTGATCCTCTACCTAGCTGGTGTATCGCCTAACTGGTGAATCTGGATGAGTCGCGGTATCCACCATGGCCCTGGCAGTGATCCTCATCTGTGTATCGTGCTCTTTCCCACTCAGGAGTGTGTCTCCCGTAATGAGTGTGACTACCTCTCGTGATGGTTCCCGACGGACGGTACTTCTCGGACGGACGTCATCAGAGCTGTAAGACTCGTGGAGTGTGTTCTCCCGGGACGAGTGCTTCGCGGAATCTTCGAACTGAATCCCTAACGGGGGTATGCGGTTGTGCGACTTGTCTCTAGACTACGGGTCTGGGTTTCTAGTATATCTGGTTTGTTCTATATGTTCTGTAGACATACATTGTGCATAGCTGACTGTACCTTTACTTTGTGTACTGTTTTGTGGTTTTCGGGGTCCTCTACTGAGTATTGTTATACTCACCCCTGCACGGACTTTGCCCGCACGTCTGATGTCTTGTGCAGACGAGCAGTCTTTTGACAGAGTCCAGGGCGGATCAGGACGGGACCGAGCTTTCTGAGTTCCCTACAGGCCGAGGCGTTCCTACGGCTACGAGCGGCGGTCCCAGTACCTTTTTGTGCTTACAGGTTGGACTTTGCAGTTTCCAGACTCTTGTTTTTGGTGGGCTTGTATTCTGGCTTAGTTTACTTTTTTTGTACTCTACCTTTCGTCGTACTTTGTTGGTTAGGTTTAGTTGTATGCATGCATTTTTGTTCCTTAGTGGTTTTTACATTTCAGCATTGTGGGCTTGGAGATGTGTGCGTGTGTACAGGTACATAGGCAATGCCTCCCATGTTAGTAATATGCCTACTCGGTACTAGTCACCAGCCTCTGGCCTATTGGAGGCGGGCTTGGGGAGTCACGGCGCGGGCCCCACTGGGACGGGTCGTGACAGAGGAGCACCCACGACCAGCTGGAAGGAAGACCACGTGTGGGAGAAAAGGAGGAGAATAGGTTTCAAGAAGGGAAAAATGGTCATTTCACCTCTTTAAGAGGTGGCACGGTCTTCCAAACTGTATGCCTCCTACTGCTTAAGAACCAAACCACACATGGTTAGTCCACACGGTTTTTCCTAACCGTGCACAGAATGTGTATGCTACAGTACAAGGTTACCACCTAAGTGGCGCTAACCGTGTGTCTTGCGCACGGTTTTCCAAACCGTGTGCAAACCGTGTGGAATCCCTTTGCAAAAACTGCAAAGTTTCACGCACGATCGTGCACCCATACACGCACGATTTACTAAACCGTGCTCAATTCAAAAATAGGGTTGCACGGTTTGCACTGAGAGGCCGCACGGTTTACTCAAACCGTGCGCCTCAACCTGCAACTCACCAAAACAAGGCATTTGGCCTCCGACGCACCCGAAACCCCTCCGAACACTCGTGACGCTTGTCAAGCCTTAAACCATGACTGAAAACAAGGAATTGGGTTAACGGAAAACTTATAATTAAGTTCCAATGATCAAAAAAGAAATTGGCATACCCACTGATTCCAAAAATTCAAAAAGGGAGAGGATTTCAACCTGCTCCAAATACCCGATATGTTACAATAAAGAAAGAAATTAAGGCCACTTGAAGTACTTTTGATGACTCTAGTGATGTATTTAATTTTGACTCTAAAGTTGAGCAATCAAATCAACAAGTTGATATGTGTTTTATGTCTCAGATAGAAGTGGTACCTTCTTTTGTTCACCTATAACTAAATTTGATGATTTCGCTTTTGATGATCTAAATGAATATTATTGATGCTTGAGGATAAGTATGAATCATTAAATATCACAAAAATCTATGAAAATCTTATGATTGTTTTTGAAAAAATACCTTGTCTAATTAGATTTTAGAGCTTGAATCTAAATTTAATGAAGTTAAATCTTCTAATTCACAGCATAAGGGTAAAATAAATAAATTATTATATTTAGTATTGACACTTTAAAGTTGGTTTCTAGTAATTTTACTTGGGAGGAGGAATACCTTAATAGAATCCTTGGTAGTCAAAAATATACAAAAGAAAGATAAGATATTGGAAGTGTGTCGATCTGATTTTTTTTTTTTTTTGTTATTTTCGAAAAGAAACCACTTTTGCAGGGGTGGAGTGGGAACCCAAAATCTGACTACTGGAAAAAAACAAAATGAATACAAGCCAAAATCCAAAGCTGTATAAAAAATATTTTGTTCCATTTTTATTAGAAAAAGTATGTTAAATGGTGTTTTCTTTCATTATGGAAATCCTAGACATTATGCTACTGATTGTAGTTTAATATTTCCTCAATTTTGAAGTGTTAAGAATGCCTATTCATCTAAAATTTTATCTGCTACTATGGCTGAAAATTCTACTCAGGAGTAAGAAGATTTAGATTCCTAAATCATTGAATGCTGATATAAATGGACCCAAAAGTAAATGGATACCAAAAAACCTAGCTATTTGACATTTTTGTAGGGAATGAGTCATAAAAATAGAAATAAAAATTGGTACATGGATAATGGTTGTTCCAGACATATGAGTGAATGCAAAAGGAAAGATTATTGGAGTTGGAGTAGTGTGAAATCTAGAAGTTGTACTAATCAATAAATCTCTATATATTGAAGGGTTAAAGTATATCTTGATAAGTATTTATCAACTTTGTGATTATGTTTATTTTATTAATTTTCATAACTATGCTTGTTCTATTTATAAAGATAATGCACTTAGATTTAAAGCATCTAGAACTAAGAATGTTAGCAAACTTGATCTTGATTACCTGTGTAGACAGAATATAAATTTTTGGAGCGCTGAAATTTTTTTTTTCCTAAACTAAAGTTTGAGAAAAAGAGGTTTGGTGATGCATGTCAAATGGGAAGGCAATGTAAATCTTCTTTTAAATCAATCAATAAAGTTGATACATCTAGAATTTTAGAATTTATCCACATGGATTCGTTTGAACTAGCTAAAATAACAAGACTTGGTGGAAAGTCTTGATTTTGGTTGGGTTGATGATTTTTCTAGATTTACACGGGTTTACTTTTTGAGCCTTAAAAGTGAAGCTTGTGCATTCATCGTGATTTTTTACAAACTAGTCCATAATGAAAAAAATACTAAAATTATTTCTTTAAAAAGTGAAAATGGAGGAGTTTTGAATAAGTAGGTCTGGGGTGAGGTACAAAGGAAACAAATTGCAGACATGGAGGCTCGAAATCAGGACCTCCTCAACTCACCGCCATAGATACAGCAGGAGCAGAACCACTGAACTGCGCCCTATAGGATGAGAGTTTTGAAGTAATGAGTTTAACTCATTTTGTTCAAATCATGTTATTAAACATAAATTTTCCACCTCAAGGCCACCTCAATGGAATAGTGTTGTTGAAAGAAGGACTTTGTAATAAATTCCTAAAACAATGATATGTGAATATTTGCGACTTACTCATTTTTAGGTTAAAGTAGTTAACAGAACATGCTATGTTATAAGTAAAGTTCTAATAAAGACTTATTTTTAAGAAAATTCACTATGAGCTATGGAATGAGAGAAAACCAAAAGTTGGATATTTTAATGTTTTTAGATATAAGATTTATATCTTAAATAATAAGGATAATCTTAATAAACTTAATCCAAAGGTTGATTAAGGAATATTTCTTAGTTATTCTACTACTTCTAAAGATTATAAAGTTTTTAATTATAATTCAAGGATAGTTTAATAATCTATTCATGTGATGTTTGATGAAAGTGATCCTTTTATTCACTGGAAAACTTCTATTGATAACCTTGATGATTCTTTTAACAACTTGAGACCAATACTCCTATCAATTCTTAAAGAGATGATGATGAGGAACATGTTCATGGAGAACCAAGTCCCAAAGAGTGAGAAACTAAAGAATATATTTCTTAGATAACCTAAAACTTTAAAAGGTCATCCTTTAGATTTTATAATTGGTAGTTTAGATGAATGTGTTAGGAATAGAAGAAGTTCCAGAAACTAAGTTGAGTTTTCTACCTTTATCTCACAGCTTGAAACTAAAACCATAGAGGAAGCCTTAAGTGATGAAAGTCGGGTTTCATCTATGCAAGATGAGATGAATCAATTTGAGAGAAAGAGTTCCGGAGTTATTTGAGAGCCCCTATAACTTTCTTGTTATAGGAAGTAAATGGGTGTTTAAAAATAAGCATTATGCTCATGGTGTGATTACTAGGAATAAGGATAGATTAATAGCTAAAGGTTATAATCAAGATGAATGAATAGATTATGAGAAAATCATTGCACCTTTTATTAGGTTAGAAGTCATTAGAATCCTCATTTCTTAAGCATCTTATATGATTTTCAAACTTTTTTAGATGAATGTTAAATCTGCTTTTTTAACTAGTTTTCTTGTGGAGGAATTTTATATTGAAAAACCTCCTAGTTTTTAAAATATGCTTTTTCCAAATTCTTTTTTTAAACTTACCAAGATTCTATATGGTCTTTGACAAGTTCCCAGAGATTGGTATGAAAGGATTAGTTCTTTTTTTTGGAAAATGAATTTTTTGTAGGGAATGATCATTTTCAGATATCTTTCTTATTTAAATATATATTGATGATGTTGTTTTTAGTTCAAAAAATAAGAAGTTATATATTAAATTTTCTAAACTCATGCAACAAGAGTGTGAAATAGGCATGATAAGTGGGTTGAACTTTTTCTTAGTTTTCAAATCTTTTATAAAAACTTTCAGAATGTCTCAAATCAAAGAAAATATACACAGGATTTAATGAAAGAGTGAGATTTATGGATAAATTATTAAACAGCTTCTCCATATTATTCATTTTATAATTCTTAATGAAAATGGAAAATTTGGGTGGTAAGGATGAAAGAATGAGATATATGGATAATTTATTATATGTATGGAGCCCCAACATTGCTAATTGATCAATGTAACTCATCATCTTGAGTACATGATCATTAGTCAGGTATCCATCTTCAATTTACATGTTATACAGTGTAGTGATTGATAGGATCTTAGGTGTAAAACAATGATAAATCGGCAGATCTCTATTAACAGCAAAGGAATTACAGCATAAACAGAGGTAGAAGAAGAAGAAGAATGGGAAGAAGACTCTCCGCGGGAACCCCTTGGGAGCTAAGGTCTAAGCCTCCCTCAACAGCCACAGTTGTATTCCCAAAGAAAGATATCCAAAAAACACCCCATCAACTGTCTCTACCTACATTTATCCCCCCCCCCCCAACCAGCCCCAACCCCAGCAACCTAAAAATAAGGGAAAGTATAAAACTGCCCCCCCCCCCGGCAGACCCCACTATCCTATCACTTCCCCCCACCTGAAATTCCACATAAGGTGAAGTTAAGCTCCAAGTTCAGCAGATGCAGCAGCCGATATTTCTTCCACAGCAAAGGTTTGAGGAATATAATGCGACTCCTTCCAATGAGGTAGTTCGCGAACCTCAATGTCTTCCATATGATTCCCAACAACAACAACCACCACAGAAAAAACCAGCACCTCCCCCATGGCAGTTGAAACATCAGTGTTTGTCCAGCTTGGCAATCCTTGCATGTTTGCAGTCCTCGTAAGAGCCACTTGCTCAAATGGTGGTGTTGTGGACCAAGGCTTCTTGTCTCTGCCGGTGTGCAATGCATCTGGTGGACACCACATAGGACATGCCTGCGAAATAAACTTCAGAAACAAGACATCTTCGAACGATAAAGGAAGTTCCCCCACTGTATACAGATGCTAATACGTGTTCCTTGGAACTCCTCCAGTCAACTCCCAGAAATAAACTCAAAGTTATTTGCTTCTGATGTTGTCTCTGCTGATACGGATTTGGATTGAAATATTGTCCATGTCGAACCAGTAACACAGCTTTAAAGAATGCTCCATTACTTCTTCCATCACTACTAGAAGTAGTATTGCCCAAGGCTTGAGGTCTGGCTCTGTCACCATCATCCAAGCGAGAGACATACTGCCATAAGATTCCACTCTCCCATATTCCAAGCAGCACTAGCAGCCATTGGCGCCATATCAAATCTAGAAGCTTGCACGGCTTGGACCCAACATGCTTTACATAAATTATTAAGCTCTTCCCGCCGAGCTAGTGTACCAAGACATCACATCCACCCTAGTGTTTCCCACAGAGCATGATCTGGAGCTGAAACAGTAAAGGGCTTGGCAGCGTAAGCCTTGAGAGCCTCATCCCGGCACTGTAATTCTTCATACCAGGATTCCTTTAATTGAACAGCCAAATGCTGTTGTGCATATGTCAATATTCCAACTGCGGCCTCAAGATGATAGAGCTGATTATTATTATAAATTGGATTTTTAACGAGCAACAGGTTCTACAACCAACTTCTTAGAGCATCCTCCTTCAAATTCCATTTCTTTATAAAGCAAGGCCTTAAAGGCATGACACTTATCTGCTAAAGCACCAAGAAAACAAATACCAATAGGAAGAGGCTTCTTATCAAGTTCCATGAACTAGGATAAGTTAAGAAGAGTGGAAAGAATTTCAGGTAGAATATTTGCCGATGAAAATGTCATTTCTTTCAAACCAACTGTTTTTGACTATTTCTATTCATTCATGCCCAGCAGCTAACAAATCCATCCGCAAATAGCTCTCGACAAACAAAAGGTTGCAACTGCACCTTGCACTGCTGCATTTGTCTGTTTATCGAACTGCCCTGTCTAATGCCGCAAACTTCATCCCCTGTCGTCTCTTCACCACTGTCACCACTTCTCGAGCTAGGAATGGAATGGTTCTTTTCACGGTGTAAAGAAAGAGAAACGATCAACTCCGTATCTTGCATTTCCTGTGCATATTGCGGAACTTTAGAATGTGGGCAGCCGGCAAGAGCACGCACAATCTTCAACATCTATCATGGTTCGTACACTTCTGGTCGAGCTGGATTAGGACTCAGTCCACTCCACACCATTCCTTTCCAGTTCAGTCTCAACAACAGCTAGTTTCAGAGGATCGTTTTCCAGAGGAATCCCAAAACGACTAAGGAGTTCCGCTTTTAGCACCTCCCAGTCCAAGGTCAGCCACAGTGTCAACAGTGAAAAGCATTTAATGCTTCACTAATCCTTTCATGCACAACTGTGCTATAGGCACTCGCATATAGCGATGAGTCTTGTGAATCATGAAGAACGACTCGGCCTGTGCAATCCAGACTACCGGATCATCTCCTGAAAATGCAGGCAGTTCAACACACCAGGCCAAAGCACTCAACTTTGTCCTAAGCACGTCACCTCCGTCGAAGGAATAGCAGTCTGTACGAATCTTCATTCTAGGTTCGTCGCTCCTGAAACAATGCCTATCTTTACCTGAACACAGATCGGAACTTCCCTCCGCAAGCAGAACTGGATTTGAATCGTTCTGAATTCGTGAGCCATTGATTTCAAGCGTTTCATGCCTTGAGGTCAATGGCGTGATTTGAATTCATCTGTTTTTCCAGAATCCTGCAATTTCAGACCTCCTAAGTTCCTAAAAACAGCAGTGTCATCATGACCAATCTCCTCTTTCTTCTTTTGTTCGGAATATGCACTATCCACAGTAGGTGGTGCCGAATGCGGACCGGGTTCAACTCGTTCCTCTTTGTCGCTGAGAGCAGAAAGCAAGGTAACATACTCTGCACCCCTACGCACATGAATAGCTAGCAGAACTCTAGGTCGCATCTCTTCCACAGACCAAGATTTTGAAGAAGCTGAAGGTAAGTGTTGATCAGAAGACTTAACTGATATTCACCCCTGCATGGTTTGTTGCGCCGTCGTCTAAAGTGCCCAGTAATACTTCTTCCTCAACATGTGCATTTGACATCCATCTAGAATCAGCCTATTGTGCAGAAACTTCACCGTTCGCCTTCGTCTCTTCCTGCAGAAATCACTTCAACTCGCATACCTCTCGCAGTGCATCCTCGATTGCTTCCAACATTTTTATTGAAAACTTCATTCACCTCGATCCTCCTCATCTGCATCAAATTCTATAATATCCAGCAGAGTACAACGTACAGAAATGCCAGAATACAACAGAAGATAAAGAAGAATGAAAAAATTGTGATGTCGAGTCTGCTGAATCTCCTCCGCTGTCGTTTTTTTCACTGTTGCATTTCGTTCGCCTCTATTGCACCAAATGCATTTGTGGCATCCGTCTCAGCCTATCCAGCTTCAAACTTTTGAACATAATCCTAGTTCAAGAAAGTTTTTCCACCTCTATTTTTCTTCACGGGTCAAAACCTCTTGTGTCTGCTGCATCCACAGCATTACAATCATGTTCGATTAAGATACTATTGTGACCACAGAATTTGTTGAGTCTGCTTCGGCCGCCTCTTAATGAGTTTTTCTCTCAATAAAAGCAACAAATGATAAATCGGTAGGTCTCAATTAACAGCAAAGGAATTAGAAAAAACAAAGGTAGAAGAAGAAGAAATGGAGAAAGGGAAGAAGACTCTCCACAGGAACCCCCCTTGGAGCCAAGGCTTAAACCTCCCTCGACAGCCACACTTGTATGCCCAAAGAAAGATATCTACAAAACTCCCCCTACCAATTGCCCCAGCCCGCATTTATTACCCCCCAACTAACCCCAAGAACCCATGTAACCTAAAAAAGGCGAAGTATGACCCCCACCCCCACCCCCCCCCCCCCCGACAGTGACCAACCCATACAGACAAACCCCGCTATCCTATCGGTGATTATCTCACTAATCATTTGCCTATCTTTCTCATGAAGTTCTTGGAGATATGAGTCAACATGGTGCATTCATCCATATCACAATGTTGAAACTTCATCTCGCGGGACATAGCTGATAACACAATGCATCAAGCATCTAATGCATCCTCCATGTGGTTCCAATAGGCATCCTCTCACCCTCACTCACTCCCCTAAGGCGTTTGATTAGGTATAGGGGAATCCAACACTTAAAAGATATTTTCTTATAGTAATACTACACGCAAGCATCTACACTGCTCTAGGAAATTTGTGTTGGTGAGGAAATTCTCTAACCAAAAATGATCACAGTGATTCGGTGGTGTTACTTGGCATTTTTCTAAAACAAATAAAATGGAAGATTTAGTACTTTATATTGATTGTTAGTTATGACATAACTAATAAGTTAATTAAGTCTCTCATTGTTTTATCAAATCCCAACAGCCCTCGCCATTGGGTTCAAAATATTCAATCGCTCGAATATTCTAAGGACAAGGATCCATATTTCCCTTCTTAGGACCCAAAAGAAGGCCTTATCAAATTATTTGATGGTATTTAGGTAGGCTTTATTCTTGACAACCGCGTTAACTCGCACCTCCATGATCTGTTGAGCGAACTCCCCAATCTAGAAATCCTATAATTGGATTCACTCAACACTTGTCTCCAAGTTAACCAAGCATGCTAGGAAAAAATCTCTTGATGCTAACTTAGTTAAGTCGACCCAAGACTTTCATTAGAATTCCCCGATAATTTAAAGTACTCTCACGAGAGGGCTAGACTAGTATTTTTGAACTATGGTTGAAAGTGATAAAAGGTGTTTGATGACTTAATATTTTAAGTTGAGAGTTTTGTTAGCTTATGCATAAATATCGTTTATGTTATTCTTCGATTGCTTGTTAATTTTATGTGAAACTTTCATAAATAATTAACCATGTTTGATAAAATAATTTATGCATTAAATATGTTTATATAAGATATTTTATTTTATCCTTTATATACTTGTTAGTTACTTTATGTGAAAACTTATATAAATAATTAACATTACCCGATAAAATATATCTTATACACTTTATTTTATTTATCTAAGCATGCTTGTTAATTTATTTATAATATGTGATCACGTTTAATCATCCAAATAAACCATGCATCGCATAAATAAATAAAAAATCATGCAGTGATAAAATAAAATAAAGACGTGAAATTATCATAAACTTTATATATTAGTTGATTTATCGAGTGATGATAAACCAATATACACCCTAGGAGAAATAACTCCTTGAGCCTTAGCTTGGATTGAGTAGCAACATCCATCATTCTCCTGTGCATCTCCCTGTTTGGATTCATTCTCGACTCGGGTCCTGAACTATCTCCTCTAACTAGGAACTTCATCCTTTACAAACGTATACTCACATGAAAGTGAGGGGTACCAGGGGTTTAGGATTGCATTAAATAAACCTTGGACATACAAACTCATGCATAATAAAGGAAGAAATAATTCACAGATCATCATACTTAATTCAATAAAAATTAACACATAAAAAAACATGTAATAAATAATAAAATTAAATAAATTCAGCATACACAAGTCGGTCAAAGCTCACGATCATTCACAATACGCAATGACAAGCACATTTAACATTGCTAGTATTCATTTACTATTTCCTTTTTATATAAATTTGCATCAATTAATAAATTAATAAACAAATTAATAAATTAATTCTTTATTTTAAAATCTGACCAATTGCTGGTCCTTGAGGAGTTTTAAGAATCACATCAATTATTATTAAATAAATTTAATAAATTTAATTTTTTAAATCTAAAATAATTAAGTACACAGCGTGTGCTTCGGAGGCCACACGAGGTGTACTACCAGTTATAATATTAAATCCAATTTCTAGAAATTTAATATATAACACAACGTTTGCGTCGTTTATCGCGTACTACACAACATGTAAGCCACAGTGTGTCGTTACATACACAACGTGTTAACCGCATAGTCAAATCACGTAGTCTTCGCAGCATGCATGATCGCATGACTTGTCATTGATGTACGGAATGAATACCGCTAGAAACCCGCGTGTAGTACATAGCATATAATGGATGATTACACATCATGTGTTGTCAGTCAATGCGCTATGAGAAATTACAATGTGTTGACCCACACGACACACTAAGAAGTACTCTGTGTGTACCTTGTGTGGAGTGAAACATGTCACACGGCCTATGCGCCAACTACGTGTAATGTAGTTTGTGTATTGTTGAGTTCGGGGCTAGCAAACAATACGCGGCATGTAATGACGTCACGTATTAACCCACACAACGCACCATAAAATACGCAGCGTGTACCTTGTGTGGGGGTTACGTGGCGTGTATTGTCCAGCTACAAGTCATGTATTTCCAGTCAACCCGCATTCTGCACTGGCAGTCAATAGTCAGCATGTAATGATACTATGTATTGACCCACACGACGCACAGTGATTTACGTGGTGTGGCTTGCATGGAAAAAAACTCATTACAAGGCATGTACTTTTCCATTACACACTGTGTAACCAGGTCATGCATCGAATGACCTTGGCTCCTCCAGATGGATTCTACAACCGTTCTTCGCACGTTTTGACCCATTCTTGGCCAAACAATGTCTGATTAATGTGTTGTTTAGACCTCAAAACAGAAATATGAACATGAAAACTATCAAACTAATGCATGAAATTGATCAAATAAATTATAAATGATTATAAATTAAAATCTAACCCTTCTGATGCCACTTTTGGAGATTCCAGGACGCAGCAAAAACGTTGGGCGGGCACCCAATTTTGTTTTTTTTTGTCAATATCAACAGATAAATCTGAACTCGATGAACGCACTCTGGAATCTCATAGAAATGGCCAGGCACATTTAATTTATAATTAATTTAAAAATAGAATTAACTCGATTGCAGTAGTCTTCTTAATCAAATTTATATCGTTGTTCTTGTTATGTTGTCGTTGCGATGGAGAATTCAGGCGAGGATTCTTCTATACATATCCACATGTGCTCCACGAATCTCTGAACAATGGAAGAATCGTTCTACGTTGTTCGTCGTCAATCACAACAAAATCATTTTGTTCTCTCTAGGTTCTTGAGAGGAAGGGGAAATTTCTTTCTAGGGCTTTAAGAGAATTCTAGAGAACGTCTCCATTGTGTCAATACATCCCCTCATGAAAAATGATATATTTTGAAATGTATACTTAGGATTAAATAATGATAATTCCATAAAGGTCCTTACATATTATTTAATCTAAGTAAAACCTCATGTCAAGTAACAATAATAATGCCATTATTATTATATCTCATGGCATGTGTTTATTCTAATATCATTTCTCAAATAGATTAATTAATATTTATTTAAATGATATTAAATATATCATTTTTATCGGATCATTAAACTCAACTCAAATTCTCTCATAGCATAAATTTATTCTTAAGCTTAAATTTAATAGAATTTGATGAAATTAAGGATATACTTGTTGTGTAACCCTCTAAACCCTTTCTTTAAATGCAATAAGTGAACTCATCTAAAGTCCAAGATCACCCTCTAGTAACACGTCAAGGCACCCATAGAGAATGAAGTTGGTATAGCAACTACAACAACCTTCCTATGAACGTTGTTGTTTATAATCCTTTGTCAACAGATATCTCATCAAGCTGGATGCATACTTTTTAGGTCCTTAAGGCACCCAGAGGGGGGGTGAATCCGGTTGTGAGTATTTTAAAACTTTTTGGCCCTCTTTTACTTATTTACCTTTTTGGATCTTGTTCACACGTGGGCAGGAATTGCGCTAAATCTGTTTCTTGATTACCTCTTTACTTTACTAGCCCCTTTATCGAGTATTATCAATGGTTGCTTTTACCCACTTCATTAAATTGTTTCATATAGAGAGTAAGTAAGACAAACGGATTTTTACTTGGTTCACCACTACAAGCTAATCCAAGGAGCATGCAATCAATAATGTGTTGATGCACCAAAATCCACTAAACTCGTTGTTTTTTGTGTGGGGTTTAGGATAGGTTACTCCTGTCTAGGGACACTCCCCTTATAATGGGTATTGGGTTGCCTTACTGTTACCCGAGGAATACTTCCCTCACTTCCTCTGTCACAAACCAGCCCGGGTACCCTGGTAACCCGATAACCGAGTCAATCCTGACATGGCCCGAAGGGTGTTCCCGATCCCCACAATTTGGCAACTAGCACCTAGCATCATACAATATGAAAATTGGAACGAATTTGCCAAAAATACAACGGAAGCAAAATAAACAAGTTGGCATGCATACAAAAACAACTCCACTGGGAGAAGTGTACCGAAAGTCAAATAGGTGTAACAACCCAAAGTACTACAACAAAATATCAAAAAACAGGAAAAACTGCCCAAGCCCCAACGAACGTAACTCAAAGTCCACGAATCAACAGCTAGATCCACCTTCAAGTGGTATTTTTCCCTTGCTTGAACCTAAAAGGAGATAATCTACAAACACGCGAAAGCAAAGGTAGGATGTGAGCTAAAAAGCCCAGTATGGTCTCACCAAAGATTCCAAACAGATGCCAACATTTAATTAACCAAAGAGAGCTTTCAATTTTAAATAAACAGCTTTGGTATTTCAAAAGCATATTTAAACAAATCATGTTTTACATTTCAAGTGATGGAAATACTTTCAAAAAAAACTTCACATTTCAAATGATGGAATATTTCTAAAACAATGGATTAAATAAACATTTTATATAAAACAGCTTATATAAATTCAGAAGGCATGTGAAACAGTTTACAAACATTGGCATATATTTATATCTCGATTATAAATAGGCGAGCAACATGGTCATTTGCCAAGAGGTACGATAGTTCCAGGTTATGTGATCCTCACACTCGTGATAATAACTGCAATGTGTACACACGTCCCTCGGCACTGGCAAGAGAGGACTCGTCAACATCCCACTGGGGAATTCGATTTGCTAAATAATGTTCATGTTTGAGTTGTAAAACGCCAATCTGGTGTTAGGGCATTCCCATCCTAACGTGCTTGTCCCTAATAAATCACTAACTACCTAGACTTACATGTGCTCTAGTAAACAACAAATGATGACAAATTTATTTTAAAAACAGTTTAAAATACAATTCATCTCATTCTCCCATTTCAAATAATGCCAATTCATCGTATGTGGTTGTTAATCACTCATACTCAGAGCGTGACTCAGACATTTTTCTCAAATGACACACACATGATGCCTCCATGACACGTACGCACTCTGGCAGATGACACATACGTGGCTGTGGGATGACTCAAACGTAGATGACACTTAGCCATTTTCCAGAATCGGCTTCTCGACCAGAATTTCTTCCAGAATTGATCCAAACAACTTCCAGCCTTCATGGAACATCCCATGAACTTCTCTAAGGCTGACATATGATTATCATGGGCTTCATGCACCTCAATCCCTTCATCTTTTGCCTTTGTCAACAAATCCATCAATACAAACAATCAAGCTCCATTTGTCAACAACTCCAAATCAGCCTTGACATGTCACCTTTGTGAGTCCTATAAGGATTAATCCATAACAATCCTCCAAGCATCACTCAGTCATCTCTCTTATGTATTGTCAATAAACCATGTATCTGGTCATCTTCCTTATGTATTTTCAATAAATCCAACACAAATCCATAGGGTTGTCAACAATACTTGTGTCGTCACCTTATATGCTCGATTTATCTTTCTTTGAATTTCCGAAATGAACTCATCTATAAACTACAATGGCCGTGGATTTCGTCCAGACTGTTCCATTTCAATCAAACAGCCAAAAATATCTTCTTCCATTAATGTGAAATTGACAAATTATTTTTTGACCACTCAATTAATGGCATATCACTTATAACACACTTAATATATGTTACCTCACCATGAGCATATGTAATCATGGTTTTCGTTCATACACCAAAGTATGTGATTCATGATACACATTAATAATAATCTCAAGTCGAAAAATCAACACACACGTCAACAGATAAGAATATCCAATGACACGTCAAACATGTAGAATCCCTATTGGTGAGAATCCCTATTGGTGAGTCTGTCTTCATGACCTCCCTTCTTGGAGATCACCAAATGTGAACTTCATACGAAGAAGTCTCGATGCATATGAGTCACCGACACCTGCTAATCAAACAACATATGTGTCCCATCAAAGAGATATATCTAGACCATAAGACATATTTACTTAAGAATACTGTCATAGAATCTTTGGGTTCTCATTATAGCAGGGAACTGCCTAAACATTATCACGTTAATTTTACGTGCAAGAACAATAAATATGTAATAAGGATAAATATATATATCCAAGTAATTGAAAGTACAAAGTCGGTTGATTCTAGGGCACCAACACAAAATCACATCTAACAACAATCCCATAATAAAACAAACAGGAAAAATAAAGATTGGGGATCGACCACAAGAAATTACAATCCCGACTCTCGCGCCCTGCCCCATCTCGTCTCGTCGGTCCTTACCGGGACTATCTGACAGACCACTCACGAAGAACTACTGGCTCGATCCCATATTTATCGCAAGTCGCCACAGGGGTTGGCTCCCACTACACGACAGTACAGCTCTCAAGTTGCACCTCAGTCACTCAGATGGTACATCAAAACCATCAACAAACAAATAAGAGTTTGCCAACTCTATTTCATGCAGCATGCTATCACCTCCCAGGGGTCGATCGCCATCCCACCTAGTGCCTCATCGTCCAGAGCTAGGCATCTAGACGCCCATGGGGAAAAGCACATCTAGGAAGAATCATATCCCAACTGGGCAAACAATGATGTACGCAACCTCACAAATAAGAGTATGCATGCTCCTCAAGCCAAACATCAATCCTGAAGGTCATCCTAAATGTCGCCTGCCATGAGCATTGATACTCCATTAAGAGGTCCGTCACACAGACTCGCCACTTTCATTTTAAAATCCCATTTAAAACTATTCATTAAAAAACAAACCATTTTCCTTAAAGAAAAGCCCCAACTCGAAACCATTTCCTTTAAAAAAATCCCATTTTAAAGAAAGTGACCATTTCCCCTTATGTCAAACCATTCACGCCACCAAACAAAACCATAATTTTGGCCACCGTCACTCGTTCGACCAAGGCGCCACCAATGAACCATTTAGCGCGTTATACGGTCCTTGTTCACTGTTAAGCGAGCTCGTCCCAAATTATGGGGTGAGATCACACAATATCATGCCACAGGTCACATGCCAAGAATAATAATTATGAACATATAAACCATAAAAATAATCCAAATAATCAAGAGACTTGGTAATGTAAAGGCCATCTCCCTCAATCACACGATCCAAAACATAATCCAAGCCCATACCAACCACCAACCAACCCACGAGCACCCGCCTCGTCCATAAATCATCTCAAATTAATGACCAAAACATTTTAAGACAAAACCCTCAATAAGCATAACCATCACCAAACTCATTGGGCGGCTCCATGACATCGAAACCACAAGCAATGAGGTGTGATCCACTCCAAACATACACCTGAGCCTATGACATATGAAAGCCCCAATTTGCCAACTCAAATCATTGAGTAATTTCATCCAAAATCACCAAAAACCAAAGGAATGCCCACCGGACAACATACTCCAAGTCAAACATTGCACAACGGCGAGCAAACACCCCTCTCAAGCCTCCTCACCACCCATGAAAGCCCCATGATTTTGATGTGATTCTGATAGGAACTTATGAGCTGGATGTAATTAAGGGGTATTTTTATCTTTGTAAGGGATAGTTTATTCAGAGTTCTGGTGTGGGGAGGATATTGTTAAGGAAAAAGAGAAATTGTTAGGCGATTAAGGGAGAGACGATTTTAGGACCACGTGGGTATGAGAATTTGTTATAAATAAAGAAGCAGGGGTGAGAGAAGGCAGGAGAAAGCATTATGGGAAATCGGCCTTTTGGCTTGGACTCGGCTTAGGCTTAGGCGGGAGTGAAAAATCCCAAAGTGTTCTCCATCCCCTTCTCCTTTTTTTCAACTCTTTGTAATCCTCTATATCGTTTCTTGCTTAAATATAAAGTGTTAGTCCTCAGTGTTTATCAATTGGTTCGATCGGCCGACCCCCATCCTGGGACGAGCTCAATCGAACAAGGCGGCCAACTGTTTTCTTCCCGGTTCCCCTCGGACGCGCGGCCTGCTTCCCTATTCCGCCGTTGTTTTTTCATATCCAGGCGACAATTACTATTTCCGTCTCCGGCTCGGACTGCCACCCATTCGTCGCCTTCAACTACTTACCGTTCGACGAGGCGATTCGAGCGACCAAAGGGACTTCACCGGGCGGCGACACTTTCGGACGTCTCTGTCGTCTCCGCCATCCCACGTTACGATCCAGTGCACACAGCCAAGCCACATCTGACGATTCTATGTTGCGGTATCACGCTCTTTGCCTCGTAAGTATCCCCTGCTCCCGCCTTTTTCTCTGGCGTGTTTTCAGCTCATTGCTGCTCACTACGACAAAAGAAAAAAAAAGATCTACAAAAAAAACAGAGGGGCGAGTCTCCGACTTTGGTCGGATAAAAAAAAAATATAAACCAAAAAAAACAGTGCGTCTCGATATTTTTTTCTTCTAGCCTATCAAGTCGCGCACAGTGCCCTACTATCAAACTCCTGCCCTGTTTTTTTTCCACACCACCGCCAATGGGTACAGAACCGATGGAGACTCGAAAGCAAAATCGTCAGGATGACATCGATCAGCGACTGGGCCGCCTCGAAACTATTGTCTCCAACCTAACGTCGGGAATAGAGACTATCACTGTGACACATCAGCAAACCTGGGAGCAGGAACGCTTTCAGCTGTCCGAATGACGCAAGGAACAAGCTGAATTGTGCACCTACATTACCGATGTTCTGCACTGCCTGGAGAAGGCGCCGCAGCTAGCAGCAGAACCCCCGCCATCTTGCAATGCGCCTTCAGCTTCGCACACCGTAGACACGGGCGTCTTCAGCAAACCCAGGGAGGACACTTGCCTCCCTGCACTCCCCACCGACGTGGGTACCGATCAACACCCAACTACCAAACGGGTGGACCTTCCGGTGTTCGATGGCAGGGACCCCAGGGGATGGATCACACGCGCCGAGCTTTACTTTCGCATCAATCAGACGTCGGACGATGTTAACGTACAGCTTGCACAGATTAGTATGGAAGGGATCGCGGTCCATTCGTTCAACATAGTGTTATGTAAAATAATTGAGAGGGAAAAATGAAGAGTGGAAATACAGCAATGGAAGGAGAGAGAGAAGAAAAAAGAGTGAAAGAAAGAGAGGAAACCCGTGGAAGACCACTCCCGAGCCTCCTGCTGGCCGTCCCAACGAACCAGCCCTCAACAGCAGCCTGCTGTGAAAATATTCCAGAAAAATCAGTCCCTCTAACACTGGCCCCCTTTATTTAAAGGTCCACCCAGCCCTCTGCAACCAACCAACTGCTCCAGGTGGTCCTCCTCCCAGCCAGAATATTCCCCTCTCCTCCAACAAACCAACTGCCTCATGTGGTTCCCCTCCCAACCAAAATATTTCCCTCTCTCCTCTAACAGCCCAACTGCTTCAAATTCAGGTGGTCCCCCTCCCAGCCAGAATACTCCCCTCTCCTCTAACAGCCCAAGTATGAATAGCCCCCAACAAGGCCACAACAACCCCCTGCCGGCCCCTATTCCTAACATCTCCCTTGTGCTGAAAAACCACCTTGCCCTCAAGGTGGGTCTCTATTACTCGGTTGGGCCCTTTGCGACGATGAAGCGCTTTCCAATGCGGTGGTTCTTGCTCTCCTATCCGGTCTCTAACAGCACAATAAGACCTCTTTTCTCCATAAATTCCAGCCAACCCCTCAACATTAATTTTCACTGTTTTTGGCTATTTGGGATGCCTAGCACTTGTAGCAACTCTTGGCATCACACTTCTTACTACACTTCCCTCATCAGCACTTTGCAAGAAATCTTCATCCTTGTTGTCAAAAATTTCTATTGCAGCCCCGTGGACAAAAGAATGATAAGTAGACCCCTTTTCCAAAAGCAGCCACAACACTGTCCAAACTCCAACTGGTGCTGCCCAACAAAGCATAACAAGAAGATTTGCCACAACCACCAGGACTACAAAATCAACACAACAAGAGGAAGCTTGTCCTGCCTCTGCACCAACAGTCACTGATGCAAGCTGCTCGATCAGCCCATAAGATGTCTCACAATTATCATTATAAATGTCTACCAACTGCATTTTTACCCCAACTCGAAAAAACCAATTAATCAGGCTGCCCCATCGCAACCACTGTGATTGGGTGTGGTTTATATCTACACAAACCTGCATGTGAGCCAACCAACACCACACTCGGCTCCTACATGACCAACTCAGCATTAGAACAACAACATAACTCCCCATTGAAATTTTGGCAGAACAAGCAAATTCATTTGGCAGTACTACCATACCTGCAACTAGTCGGCTTATTTCTGATGCGAAATTTTGCCCCAAAACCCAGTCATGGCAGCAAGATTTCATAAAGCGCTCCTTGATTTGTTCTGTGATGCATTTTTCTCTCTATGGCTCAGAAACTTTGGAAGACAACCTCTCATCTGTTTTTTGAACAACTATGACAGCAGAACCCTGAATCTGGCTCTCTCTGATAAAAACAAACTTATCAATGTCAGGATAAGGCACCCAAACTTCTCTAGCTTCCCGGCCCAATCTAGTGTGGTTATTAAGAACTCCAGTAGGGACTACCTCTTTGTACCCCCTGCCTGCTCCAAGGATGTTTCTGCCCCCCATTTGGGAGGCTTCAAAATTGTTGTATCCCCAGCAGCCAGCACTAGAGCCTTGATTCCAGCTGCCTCATCTGTCCATATAGGATCGATTCCAATCCGCTCTCCAAGTTCTACTATGTTGTTCTTTTCATGGCCGGATTGGAAACTCTTCAAACTCATGGCCGCTTCCCCAAGTCTTCCTGCTCCACAATCTGTAGTATCTTCTTCAGGGGTGTTGCTGTCTTTTTCTTGAACAAATGAAATATTTCCATGATTACAAGCGACTGTTTGATGTAAAACTACTTGTATGGCAACCTTCGAACAAAACTGTGGGGTGCAAGCAACTTCATGACATTTTGAAATAAATTGATAAATGAATGTTGATTTAAAAAAATTCCAATATATTAGTCATTTTATAAATTTATATAATTCAATATCTTTTTAGGTATTATTGAGATATTTAAAATATTGATTGTTATCTTTTTATGTTCCAACATTTTAATTTCCATTTATTAGAAATTTTTTAGGAATAAAAGTACCACTAAAAAACATTTATTTATTTGTATATTAAAAGAAAAATAAAATATAAAATATATCTATATATACAAGATAATGTTGCTTAGCATAAAGCAAATTAAAAAAATGGAGCATGTCTTGTATAAAATATACTGCTACGAATCATAAAATAAATTAAAAAACAAAAAAATAATGGAGCACTCAACTCGGCATTTTTGTCAAAGGGTAAGATGGTCCATCACTTTTTTTCCCTATTTTGTGGTCCTTCAACAGGATAATAAACTCCATGTTTTAGTCTCATTGACCTTTTCTCATTTTTCAGCATGCATAATGACTGTCAGCTTGGTTTTCAAAAAATAACCTTTTTTACATAATGGTTCTATTTAGCCACCCGGTGCTTTCACTAGTTCTAAATAGGTCACTTGTCTCACATTTCATATATTAATATTCCTGAAAAATTAGATGAACCATATGAAAATAGCAGTGGATGTTTGTTACGGGTCTGGTGTGTGAGTGTCTCGAAATTAACAAAACAAGAGCTGAGAAGAGAGAAATAGATTGATAATATCGGTTTACAGCTAGGGAGATAAGGGAAAATACAGCAGGTTGCCGATGAAGAGACCACCTCCAGCGTTGCCAGCAGCTGTTGGGAGGAGCTTCGGGAGTCAGGCCTCTGGCCTCCCGCCAATTTTGTTCCTACAGAAAATGGAGTAGTATATTCACCCCCCTGCGTAGGCCCAGCCTTCCACTTTATTCCCCTGGCTGAACTAACTGCTGGACCCCACACCTCTAATAGAATCTTTATTCCCCTGGCTGAACTAACTGTTGGACCCCACACCTCTAACAGAATCTGTATTCCCCATTTTACCCCTACGCTGGTAAGTGTGCAGAATAGGGGGCGTGGGCGCTGTGGGGAAACACCCCTTGGACCGGACCCCACACTGCTAACAATTTCCCCCTCGGCAAGCGACACCTTGTCCTCAAGGTGTAAATCTGGAAACTGGGAAATGATGAGATCAGCATCCTCCCATGTTGATTCTTCCGCAGGTAAACCGTGCCACTGAATTAACCAACTGCCACGTGATTGCCCAGGCGCTGCTCTGGATGCCACTGGCCGAGGCCCTGTGGATGAAGAACGATCCCAATCCTCCGGGAGCTCAGGTTGAACTGGAGAATTCCCAACTGCACGTTTTAGCTGTGAGACATGGAAGACCGGATGTATCCGTGCTGATGGGGGCAGAACCAACTTATAAGCGGTGTTTCCCAGGTGTGCTTCAACTGCATAGGGTCCATAATAGCGAGCTGCTAGTTTGGTCAAAGTTTGTGGACCTTGGAAGTCTGAATATTTGGTCGAAGTTTGACATAAACGAGTTCTCCAACATCATAAGTGGCGTCCCGACGATGCTTGTTAGCAGATCGAGCCATCAATTGCTGGGCTCGGGTGAGGTTATGCCGGAGCTGCTCAATCATCTGATCCCGCTCATCCAGAAGAGTGGACACTGAGTCCACTGGTGTAGTCTGTCCAGTAAGCCGCTGAACCGTAGGAGGTTTCCGCCCGTAAACAGCCTCAAAGGGAGTTATCTTAGTTGAGGAATGAGTCGTCGTGTTGTAACAGTATTCAGCCCAAGGTATCCATCGGGACCAAGATAGTGGCCTTTCAGAAGCAAAACAACGTAAGTATTTTCCAAGGCACTTCTTAACAATTTCTGTTTGTCCGTCCGTCTGGGGGTGGTAAGAAGAACTCATCTTGAGAGAGGTGCCCTCCAGGCGAAATAATTCCTTCCATAAATTATTGACAAAAATAGGGTCCCGATCACTAAGTATTGAGCTAGGAATGCCATGTAGCCGTACAACTTCCTTAATGAACAGTTCTGCAACATCTTTGGCTGTATAGGGGTGGCGCGGACAAACTGTTGAACCTGTTTAGTCATTCCCTTCCAAAATAAGCCCGAAGCTAGCCGTTTGTAGGTTTTATGGAATCCAGCATGGCCTCCTACTGGCGAGGAATGATAGTACTGTAAAAACTTGGGTATGAGGCTGGACTTGGAGGACAGAACAAGGCGGTCTTGAAAAAACAGCAAGCCGTGATGGATAGTATACCTGGGCTGTGTTGATGGGTGCTGCTGGACAGCAGAAATGATATTCTTCAATATTGAATCCTGTTGATACTCAGCCTTTATTGCATCTGTTTCCAACCAAAGTGGTTCGGATACGGTTGAACCTAGAGTTATAGATTCGTTTGAGCTGTCAAGTTCGCCCGCAGCCCGGCGGGAGAGGGAATCTGCCGCCTGATTTAGGCGTTCGGGTTTATAAATGATCTCAAAGCCATACCCCAATAGTTTTGTCTGCCAATCCTGCTGATTTGTTGTGTGGAGACGTTGACTGAGGAGATGTTTGAGAGCCTTGTGATCGGTGTATACAATAAAATGGTTCCCTATCAGATATTGTCTCCAATGGTGGACAGCTAAGACAAGTGTCATGACTTCTTTTTCATAAACCGATTTGGTGAGGTTGGTGTCTGCTAAAGCCTTGCTGAAATAGGCAATTGGACGTCCAGCTTGCATGAGAACAGCCCCAACTCCTAGACCAGAGGCATCACACTCAATGATAAAAGGCTGTTGGAAATCGGGCAAGGCAAGTAGAGGGGCTGAAACTAGGCATCCTTTAAGGGTATTAAAGGCTTGCTCAGCTTCCGGAGACCAACGGAAATTATCCTTTTTTGTCAATTCCGTGAAGGGCTTTGCTATCTTACCGTATCCTTCAACAAATTTTCTGTAGTAGCCGGTTAAACCCAAGAATCCCCTGACTCCTTTAACAGATTTCGGACGGGGCCAGCCGACAACACATTCAATCTTTGATGGTTCCACTGACACGCCATTAGCTGAAATAATATGGCCCAAGTATTCCATGGTTTGTTGTGCCAAAAAACATTTTTTTTGGTTCAGATGAAGCTGATTACGCTGCAGCACCTGGAAAACAACTCTCAAATGTTGAAGATGGTCTGCCCAGGTTTTACTAAAAACCAGAATGTCATCAAAAAACACCAAAACAATCTTCCTCAGATACTCCTTAAACATTTGGTTCATTGTGGACAGAAAAGTAGTCGGGGCATTCATGAGTCCAAACGGCATGACCAGAAATTCATAGTGTCCTTCGTGAGTTCGGAAGGCTGTTTTACTAACATCCGTTGTTCGGACCCGAATCTGATGGAATCCAGATTTCAAATCCAGTTTGGAAAAATATGTTGCTCCTTGCAACTCATCCAACAACTCATCAATGACAGGGATGGGAAATTTATCTGGTATGGTTAGTTTATTTGGCGCCCAGTAGTCTACACACATTCTCCAGCTACTGTCTTTCTTTTTAACAGGGATTATGGGGCTGGCAAATGGGTTGCAGCTGTGTCGCACTATCCCTTGAGTCAACATATCATTTATTTGGTGTTCAACCTCGTCCTTAAGATAATGGGTCAGCTTATACGGTCTAATGCTTACTGGTGTTGCCCCAGACACTAAGTTTATAGCATGATCTGTCACCCTCTATGGTGGGAGACCTCAAGGTTGGTCGAACAGAGTCTGAAATTTTTCCAGCATCTCCTTTAACTGGAGCAGTTCGGTCTGCACTTTGTCCAAACCTGCTGCTGGAAACTGGAGTTGCACTAACCAAGCCCACCCTTCAACAACTAGAGTCTTGGTCTGAGCTTGGTTTGGCTGCCGCTATGTGCTCACCTCATCGGTTGTTTTTCCCTGCAGTCGGATTTCTTCCCCCTGGCACATAAATTCCATTGTCTTGTGCCCCCAATCAGTCAACACGCTTCCCAAGCATCTCAACCATTGCATTCCCAGAATTACATCTGGTCCTCCTGTATCAAAGACATAAGCATCTATTATAACATCAAAATTCTCCAGATTGATTCGTATCTGTTTGCACAAGCCTTGTGAAAGAGCCCGGGATCCGTTGCCGAGTGTTATACCGAAGGGTCTGGTTGGGATAACTGTTACATTTGCAATTTTTGCTATCCGCCTGGAGATGAAATTATGGTTGGCTCCACTGTCTACTAAAATTAGAACCGGTACCCCTGTTATTTCCCCGACTAACATCATCAAATCTACCCCCACTCCATCCATGCTACGCAGCTCTACCGGCTCCCCTTGCTCGTCGGTTGGCAGCTCGTGCAGAACTTCTTCCTCAGCCATTGTTTCCCCCTCGGCTGCCTTTGCCACGTCATTTCTTCCTTGCTGCTCCTCTAGTTCCTCAAACTCCGAGATCAACAGCCGCAAATGCTTATCAGGACATTTGTGCATGGATCCGAATGGTTGGCCACATCCAAAACAGTCTCTTTTGCTTCCATTCTTCTCGTTCTTGCCGACTAAGTGTTCTTACCCCTCCTCATCGGTCATCTCCTACGGCCATCCGTAATTCATCGTCACGGCGGTTTCGATCAATGGTTGGTCGGGGTACCGAAAAATTTTCCGTACCTCCGAGATTCCGAGAGACGGGAGGTATAATTGGGCGGGTATGTGTACCTCGAAGCACTCCTTCACTAACCAATTCCCTTTCAACTTTCCTTGCCAGAATTATCATCCGAAATTTGTTTGTCGGTTCATGCGTGGAAACTCGATTCTCTATTTCAGAACGCAATCCACCCATGAAAAGGCTCATGTACCATGGTTCCGGGAAGTTGGGCAGCCTTAAGGTGACCTGTTCGAATTCCTCGATGTATTCATCCACCGATCCTGTCTGCTTCAGATTCTTCAAAAACCGTAGCGGGTCTCCATCGGTGTTCCTGCCAAACCGGTCCAGAAAAGCAGGTTTAAAAGAGCCCCAAGAGGCTTTCGGCGTTACATTGTTCCATGATAGGAACCAATACAGCGCAATGCCCTCCATGCAAATTTGTGCGTGATGTAATCTCAAATCTTCAGAAGTTCGATTTATGAGAAAGTAGGTTTCAGCTTTAGTGATCCATCCCAGAGGGTCATCTCCAGCAAAATTAGGCAATTCTATCCTCCGAGTCACAGAACGCAGCTCCTCAGATTGGTCTGCTACTTCCATAGCTGGAACTTTTCCCAAGCGTTTGACGTACTCCCTGTCGGATATTCTGTCCATCGCGCTTCTGCTCTGTTTTCCAACTTCTGAATTGCGCTCAATATGCGACTTTATTCCTCTTAGTTTGTCCATAGTCTGTTCTTCCATATTCCGAACTCGCAGCATTAATCGTTCCTCCGTTTGCTGCACCTCGTTCCAAGCTATTCGCAAGCTCTCATCCTGCCCGCTCATCATTTTTCCCACATTCTCTTGTATAGAAGCCATGGCAATTCTTATACTATCCATGGACGATTCAATAGAGGCTACTCGGTGCTCCATTCGAGTTTGCATGCAACACGAAACAACCAACCCAGTTTCGAAGAGAAATTACAGCGCTGGTTCTCAGCGTGCTTCCTTCTCTGTTCTGAGTCCTCAGCTCGCGTTCCCCAGCGGAGTCGCCAAAGATGTTACGGGTCTGGTGTGTGAGTGTCTCGAAATTAACAAAACAAGAGCTGAGAAGAGAGAAATAGATTGATAATACCGGTTTCCAGATGTTACAGCTAGGGAGATAAGGGAAAATACAGCAAGTTGTCGATGGAGAGACCACCTCCAGCGTTGCCAGCAGCTGTTGGGAGGAGCTTCGGGAGTCAGGCCTCTGGCCTCCCGCCAATTCTGTTCCTACAGAAAATGGAGTAGTATATTCACCCCCCTGCGTAGGCCCAGCCTTACACTTTATTCCCCTAGCTGAACTAACTGTTGGACCCCACACCTCTAACAGAATTTTTATTCCCCTGGCTGAACTAACTACTGGACCCCACACCTCTAACAGAATCTTTATTCCCCTGGTTGAACTAACTACTGGACCCCACACCTCTAACAGAATCTTTAATCCCCATTTTACCCCTACGCTGGTAAGTGTGCAGAATAGGGGGGCGTGGGCACTGTGAGGAAACACCCCTTGGACCGAACCCCGCACTGCTAACAATGTTTCTCACACAGCAAAATCTTGAACATGTTTTATTATTACTTTTGTGGCATTTCAAGTGTTCGTGTCATTATTAAAACATAGCACGCCTACAAATGCATAAATAAGGTCAATAATCACAAAAAAAACATTAATCACAAAAGAAAAATAAATCAACGATATTCAAAACCGAACCAAACCAAAAAACCGAATCATAAATATTCACTAACCAATTTTAACTAATTCACCCATTTTTACCGGTTTATGTTGATTCGATTTGGTCAATTTTGGTCGGTTCGGTTTAACCTACACACTCCTATAGAAGAGTCTTTTTTCCCATATTAGTAGATAGGAAAGATAAAAACCTAAAACATTAGTTGGTTTTTATTAACTTTCTCTCATTTTGATACATGCACGAATCAATGTGAACTCGACATTCAAAGAATAATTAATTTACATAATGTTTCTACTTAGCTACCTAGTGCTTTCAATAATACTAAGTAGGTCGCTTGGCCTCATATTCCAAATATTAATGTTCTTGAAAAGTTGGATGTTCCATAAGAAAAACATATGAAAATAGCAGTGGATGATTCTAAACCACACCAAAAGCATGAATGACCCATTGGTACAAAACACGTTATCCCTTGAAAGAAGTGAGCATCGGATAAAAATTATACTCCTAAAGAGAATACAGTACAAGACATCTTCAAAAACTATAACAACGACTTACATAAACTACTCTAGAAGTGGTGCCAGTACCAAAAAAATTATGATGTGGGAGACCTGCATAAAAGAAATGTGATTGGTATTGCTTCTGAGATTCTCAATGATGAATCTAAATCTTAACATGTTGAAAAATGTCGACATCAAAATGATTAGCTGAAATAGGAGGAAATACAATCTCAGCTTCCACAGTTAGTAAAACGTAATTTTTTTTATCAGTAGTCCAAACCCATGAAAGCATTCATCCTATAGGATACCAATGAGTTTTTTTTCAATAAAAGAAAATAATAAAATGAAATTAAGTGAAATAAGACATGACTGGTCACGAATTTTATGACAAAGGTGAAATTACAATAATACATATCCTCCGATCATGGATGTTACTTTCATATTCCAAATTAATTTATAACCTTATGAAATGCTTGAAATTTGCTGAACGGATGTCGTAGAACCTTACATGTAAAGTTTATTAAATAAGAATATATACATGAGATTATGGAAGTTCACGAGAGGGGTCATTAGTGTATATGCTTAAAATCAATGATTTGATAAATAAATATTATAGAAAAATATGAAGAGAAATATTAAATCACTATATTACATGAGAGCAATGTTGTGTATATTAATGAAAGAAAAAACTAAACCCTTTAAATGAGATTTGTAGAAAAACCTTCAAGACCATCTAATGGACATTGGATGTAGGGCACCAGCCCCTGAGCCAAGCAGCAATGATGCCAACATTTCGGCTCACGTCATCAGGGGAATCACTCTTCAATGCCATTACCACTTCCTCAGGGTAGCTCTCCTTTGCCTCCTCCAGCAAAACTTGGAAGATCTCGCACTCCATGTTGTTCATCCGTTTCTCCTCCGAGTAGCCCCTGCATCAGCAAGGAAATTCAGTGGAATGATGAAAAGAATACGCAGAAGAATCAATCCATTGGCTACTGGGAACTGCTCCCACCTCTTCCCCAACCGATCAAACAAGATAGAGTTCTCTGTTTGAAGAACCACCACAAGGCCAAACCATCGTTCTGGAAAGAAGTCGCATCCATGGTAATCAACGATGTTTCCTCCCTCTTCCATTGCATCTTCCAACTCATCACACACCTATAGCAACAAAAAAACATAAGAGGTATTCGAGGCAGATACGCATCAAAACTTACACCCGGTTTGGCATGAGAAAGGAAAGGGAATCGATCCATCAGAGAAAATAAACTCCCAGTAACAGCTCCCAATCAAGGAGGTAAGGCTTGATAAATATGCAAGCCACCAAATTTGCAAATTAACACTATTCAATGCATCCTAATCAAAATCAAAAAAAAAATCATTCACATTCTAAATAATCAAAGAGGCTTTATTATCATTGGTTTAGCACATTCAATGGGCTTTTAAGTGCTTTTGGTTTCCTATGCAAAGCTTAAAAGAACAGCTGACCCAGAGGGCCAAAACTGAAAAAAAAAATTAAAATGGATGGCATCGTCAGTTTAGTCCAGAAATTAGGATGGCATAACAAAAAAACCATTACACCAATGCAACCAAATGATATGACAGCCTACGAGGGTTTTTAACCAATTACACCCGAAGGGAACCATGTCGCAGGAAGAGAAGAAACACACACACCCATTTGGGAACCTGTTTGGAACCAATTGCTTAATGAATTGAAATAATTTGATAGAAATCAAATTATTCATTTTGAATCAAGCAGAAGTAGAATGATTTATAGCCAATTATCATGTTTACAACATCACAAGTCCCATTAATTGTCTATAGAAAACTCATATTACTAAAATTATTTCTTCCCCTCAATTGCATACATTACTCTAGAATTATAATTCATTTTTTCAGAGAAATTGGAGTCTTCAAAAATTAAAACTCGTATACTAATTTGTAGTTGAGAGAAACCAAAATTAGAGCTACAACAATAAAATAGGGTTTTAAAAACAAGAAACGTACAGGGGATTGGGAGGAGAAAAAGTTCAGGTGGCAAGTTTACTACTTTGGGATGGGGAATTTTAGGGTTGATTCTCATTTCTCGCTTAATTTGCATTTAATTCCTAACAGCTACCTAAGGCCATACAAATCCTTGTAAGTGCTAAATTTAAAAGCAAGCCTTTCCATTCCAAACACCGAATTAGATCTCCAGGTTAAATTCAAATCAAACAAAATCATTATTAGGGGTTAGAGCAGTCATGAATCGCGATTTCAAAGAAAACTCATAAAGTTGGGATCATATTGCCATACCAGATCTTCATTAATGATGAAGGAGTCCGAAGCATGATCATAGCCATCATGCAGGCTCTTCTCCTTGACAAGCTCAGTAAGATTGATGTGGCGAAGCTGGGTGGTCTCTGCCAATTGAGATGAGGTGGTCGTCTTTCCTGTCCCTGGAGTCCCAGTTATCAGTATGTTTGGTTTCTTCCTGATACTGCGAGCCATGAATTACTCTATGTCTCTACTGGCTGAGATTAGAAGAAATTTATAGGCGGTGGCTTCTCCTTACAAAGGAGTTCAGGGGTTGGGAGTTCTGAGGCGTGTGGCAGAGGGTGGATTAGGCGGCGGTGTCTTCTCCAGCAAGGCGGTGTAGCGAGCTCCGGTGGTGCGACAGTGGCTCACGGTAGCCTCGGCGCTCGACTGTCCTTCAAGATTCACCAAGCGGCAGTAGGGTCGGAAGAGGAGTAATTGGTTTCTCATGGTACTGCTATTGTTTTTAAATCACACTAAAATTAGGATGATTTGGAGAGAAATAATAGTGGAGGGTTGTTAATATTTTAAAATTTCAATTTTATCCCTATTTTCTACATGTATCACAATATAATTTATTTTCTTTTCTTTTAAAAATATTCACCAAACAAGATGAAGTTATAAAATATCAAATCTTTTCTTTTCTTTTACTAAAATCTCACCAAACACAGTGGAAGTGGTGACTCTCGGCGGTGGTCGGATCGATAGTAGTGTTCAATCAGATCTTCAATCTTATATCGGACTCATTTGGTGTTGGCCGTGACTCCAGTAGTGAGGCATATTCTCTGATTCGGGTGAGCACACCGGGGAAAAATCGTCTCAAGTTCACTGTTGAACCTGAGGGTCAGGTTGGTCAATGGATGACCGCCGCGTCGGGAAATTTCCAGGGGAAATTTCTAGGGGAAATTTTCCTCCGACGTGGCGGTCATCCATTGGCCAAAACCCAACCTGAGGGTCAGGTTGGGGTGCCCAACCCGAGACGATGTGAATCCGAGCACAGCGCGGTGGTGGCCTTAGGTTAACGTCGAATTCTTCCTTTGCAAGCTTCAGTAATCCATGGTAGCATGGGTGGTGTTGGACTTCAGCCCACAAGTGATTGTTTTCATATTCAAGATAAGATATATTTTTTAAATATGATATGTCTTTTATCATATTACGACTCCAAGTGTATCTGCCAGCATGAGATACATGAGATCTCAAAATATATTTTTTCTGATATATTTTTTTAGATTTTCATTTCAAACAAGATATGTGGCATATGAGAACCTATAAAAGGAGAAGCAGCTGGTGGCGAAAAAAAGTGAGAGCTGCTCAAGATGTATTCCATCGAGATTAAGAGTAAAAGAGTTGTCGTGTTTGCGGTAGTCTGTGTGGGTCGTCATTAATGGCGAACGTGACATCAACGGTGGATCTACGATGTGACGGGATACCGCGCATGTTTGTGTGCGGCTCTCCTCGCAATCTTCAACGCAGTGCAGTTCAGATTTTACCCGGCGGTTTTAAGTTCTGCAACCTTCAAAACTACTCTGATCTGATCGGATTTCATCTGCAGTGGTTTTTTATCTGATCCCGGTGCTTTTTTATTTGTACCTTTTGTTCGGGCATCAATCTTCTGCTTTCACGGTCAGATCTATTTGAGTTTCTTTTTCAGACTGTGTTCTCTGTTACAGGCTGGCTTCAGACTCCATCAGCTTTTCGACTTTGATCCACTATTTTATTCTTGAGTATTACTTTCGAGATCTCTTCAACTTTGGAAAGTCTCTACCATGTACCTCCTGATTTTTAGTGGATCCCTCTTTTCTGGACTAAGTCTCGTGGTTTTTCCCTTTTGGGTTTTCCACGTTAAAAATCTTGCATGCTGATTTATTTATTCTGCTATATACCGCTTACATATTTCATCGGGTTTCTCACAAGTTGTTTCGTAAGAGTTTTTAATTCCGAGGTCGACATTCTCCCCTAACAAGTGGTATCAGAGGTGATGGTTCGAACTCGCAATCTGTGGTGAAAAATTTGGATGTTTTTGAAGAGGATCGATGGCGCGTGCGTGAAGTAGAATAAGTTTTGAAAATCAGGTTGAGAAAGATGTTCCAGAATGTGTGGAGATCACAATTATGGGGGAACCATATATTGTTGATTCTAGTATTAGCGGTGCAGATTCAGATATGACGAAGACTTCTGCGTCTGGATTTCTTTTGCAGGGGGAGCAGTCAGGTTTCTGTTAGAGCTACAAAAGGGCATCGTCATTTTTTTGTAGAGGATGATGGTTGGTGCGATGCCAACAAATTTTCAGTCCAACTGAGTTTGTTGGATAGTATCTCCGTTGACGGGCTGAAGGGGGAGATTGTTGGAGTTCAGCCCGCACGTGATTGTTTCCATATTTGAGATAAGATATATTTTTTGAATATGATATATCTTTTATCATATCACACAGATATGGCTCCATGTGTATCAGCCAACATGAGACACATGAGATCTCATAATATCTTTTTTCCGAGATATATTTTTAGATTTCCATTTCAAACAATATATGTGGCATATGAGAGCCTGTAAAAGGGAAAATAGTTGGTGGCAAAAAAAAGCGAGAGCTCCTCAAGATGTGGTCCACCGAGATAAAGAGTAAAGGGGTTATCGCATTTGCGGTAGTCCGTGTGGACCGTCATCAATGGAAAATGTGACATCAACGGTGGATCTATGATGTGACGGGATACCGCACGTGTGTGTGTGCGGCTCTCCTCGCAATCTTCAATGCAATGTAATTCAGATTTTACCCAGTGTTTTTAAGTTTTGCAACCTTCAGAACTACTTTGATCTGACCAGCTTTCATCTGCGGTGGTTTTTGATCCGATCTCGGTGCATTTTCATTTGCACCTTTTGTTCAGGCATCAATCTCTTACTTTCACAGTCAGATCTATTTGGGTTTCTTTTTCAGGGTGCGTTCTCTGTTTCAGGCTGGCTTCAGACTGCATCAACTTTCTGAATTTGATCCACTATTTTATTCTTGAGTATTACTTTTGAGATCCCTTCCATTTTGGAGAGTCTCTACCGTGTACCTCTTGATTTTTGGTGGATCCCTCTTTTTGTACTAGGTCCAGTGATTTTTCCCTTTTGGGTTTTCCACATTAAAAATCTTGTGTGCTGATTTATTTATTCTACTATATATCACTTTCATATTTCATTAGGTTTCTCACAAGTTGTTTCACAAGCATTTTTTATCCCGAGGTCGAGATTCTCCCCCAACTGCTGGAAGATATGGTTTGCTTCAATTTTTAGTAGTTGGTGGTTATCTTCATCATTGACGGTGCTCGCATCCCTGATTTCATCAATGGTGAAATGGTTGTGGCTCTTCCTTCAAATACTACGTTGGTGGAGGTTCAGCTTTGGCGATTATTTCACATATGAATGATGGAAAGAATTAATACTAAAATAAATCCAATTCCAGATTAAATTACAACAATTTTACTTCCAGTTTTAAATCAAAAAACAATTTTTATGGCATATCAAATTAATTCCAAAACATGAATATATCAATAAAAATAGTAATTAGACCATTTCAGAAAATAAGTTCCAAATTATCAAAAGTAACAGGAACTACTGTTTACACCATATTTGTTTAATTAATATAGGTTATTTCAGATAATAAAAGACAAAAATGTTGAAAATTTCATCTCATATCAGGGATATATCAAGTTTAGTCTCATAAAGTGTTATTAAACTATTTTACCTTTATTGATGATGCAACATGGATGGTTTGGATGTTATTTCTCAATAAGAAGTTTGACGTATTTCATTTGATGGAGGCCTGTGGTAGAAAGATAGTCTAATTTGAATCATAAGTGTTTAAGGTTTAATAGTGATGTGGAGTGTAGAAGTAGAGAGTTCTAAAAGTTTTTTTTGGAATAAATAAATTCATTTAGATAAGATGATTCTTAGAACTTTGAAATAAAATGGAGTATTAGAGTGGATTAACTAGACATTGTATGAGAACTATAGAACAATGAGAATTCATTATGGGCTTCCTAAGGAGTTTTGGATATAAATATGGAATTGTGTGGTATAATTGATAAATAGAATTCCCTTTTCACCACCAGGGCATGAGCTTCCAAAAGACATGCGGATCATAAGAAATTTATATGCATCCTACCTTAAAGTCTTTGGGTTTATTTCATATGTCCATATTAATTCTAGTAAGAAGGAAAGATTACAAGCAATGTCAATAGTATGTTTCTTTGAAGGTTATGTCAATGAAGACATTCAATGGTCATGGGATAATGTTTTCAAAATGGAAATCATAATCCAAAATGTTTATTTGAATAAAGGGATCCTTTGGAAGGATCAAAACCAAGAGGAAGATATAGATGAAATCAAAGAATCATCACATGATGAGTTTTTCTTGAACGAAATTCTGGAAAGTTTAGTTAGCATAAGAACCAATCATGTTTTGGAAGGACCTTGCAATTTGAAAGGTGAAGTTTTGGATAGATATAAGATTTTCAAGCTTCATCCAAGCATAGATCTACTAGAAAGATCAAGGACTGCAGAATCTCAGGGAAGATTTCTATAAGATGAAATACTAGAAGGAGTAACACTATAAGGGATGAGGCAGTCTGCCAAAATCTGATGACCAGTGAAAATGTATGGATCTAACTTAAATTATCTACCTCTTATGGATGATGGAGAACACAAGTTCTCAAAGGAGGTAGAAATTCTCAATTATTCAGTGTAGTGGGAGTTAGCGATGATGAAGTACATGGAATGATTACATGCTTCTAGAACATTGAATAATTGAAGTTCATATAATACAACAGGGATCATTCTTTGTTCTTAGAGGTTTTATATGATGGGAGATTCATCATACTTCACTTATATGTGGATACATGCTCTTGGAGGGTTAAAAAACATATTTAAGAGTTAAAGGTTGAGTTATTTAGAAGGTTTGAGAGGAAGTATCTTAGGAAATCCAAATGGATTTTTGGGATGATGATCCTAATGGACTGAAATCACAAAACCTTGATTTTTTCACAGATGGGGTAAATATTCAAGATAGTAGAATGTTTCAGAATTTCCATAGAAAACTTGTCTCTACCACAGTAGCTGAAAGCATCAAACTATCCAAAGAGAGGGTACTATGAATGAAAGAAGTGTCTAAGTACATGGAAAAGGTTCTTTATGCATTAATGGTTGTAAGTTTCAAGTTTGATTTTAGATGTTGCTCTTACTATGGGAGTGGTTAGTAGATTCATAGAATTATAATAAAGGTGTATTGGGAAGTGGTGAAGTAGATTCTCTTATATCTCAAATGTTTTGAATCACTAGACCTATGTTTTATAATTCATGATCTATTACAAGGGTATACTTATATGGATATCGGAGGGGATGTAGAATGTTGGTGAAGTACCACAATCTTTGTGTCTACATATAATGTAACTTTCAAAAGTTGGATGTTAGGAAATTAATTAGTAGCTGAACAATCAACAATGGAAGCATATTATGTTACCACAACAAATGTAGGGGAGGATATGATATTGTTGAAGGGTTTGTTAAAGGATCTTATAAGGAAGATGAGGAATATAACAATATTTTGTGATAGTCAGAGTGTAATCCATCTAGCGTGGAATCTAGTATTTAGATCAAGGATAAAATACATTCATTCAAAATATAACATAATTTGGAATCTTATATAAGAAGAATTGTTGAATCTATAGAAGAAAACATGAAGTCAGAATCAGGATGATATGTTAACAACAATCATAGTTTGGGAATTTCTAAGGTATTGATATGTTTTTGTGAGATATGGGTGACCATGAAGAAAGGAATGGAGACTCACTAACTACTTTTTCATAAGGAATAAGGAAGGAAGAAATTCATAAGTGGTCCAAATGGATTTGGTGTAATTGAGAAATCAGTTTTCAAGTTGGATATTTTTAGGTTACTATGAGATTTTTTTTTCAGCAAAGGCATTATAACTTATGGAATACATGTTTCTAGTGGATATATTTTGTATCTTGATGAAGTCATGAGTATTAGAACTAGGGAAGTCAAGAATATAATGATGTAACAAGTGAAAATGATAGATGACTATATGATCTGAATGTATGGATGATGCTTTGAATCATATAAGAATAATTCTAAAGGGCATGCATAATAATAGATTGATGAAGGCAGTGTAAGATTATTCAATAGTTCTATATAAATATATTCAGTTAACTTTCACCCTTAATCAACAATATATAGTTAATGTTGTGAATTTACTTATATCTTGGACCTGATGGAGGGCCACCCACATAGAAAGAAAGGTGGTAGAGATCGCTCGTATAGATAGGATGGTGGTGGAACTACCTATAAGACACCTCTATAAATAGAGGAGTGGGATCACATGTTTTTTTATTAAAATATTGTAATCATTATCTTCCATAATTAATAAATATAAGTAGTTTTTCTTTAATGGAATAGGATTATGTATCTTAATTTCATAATAACTTTTTGTTATGTGTTTTGAGTGTGAGTCCTTTTGTGTTTCTTCTGGTGGTTGTGTGTTTCAAAAGGTATGTGTGATCAAGGTGATTCAACATGAGATGTTGGATCTTAGTTCCCTCATCCAAACATTTCAATAATGTCCTTCTAAATTCTTTAACTTTCATCATTGAAGATATTAACGAATATTGGGAAAACAAAAGAAAAAAGTGTATAAAAAACTGAAGATATTAACGAATTGTATATCCCTGTTACCTCAATGGTCAACCACTTAGATGGATGGATCCTTCATTTAGGTTGTTCATTCCACATGTTGAAATTGAGACTGGTTTAAAATCCTTAAAGTGACTGATGGAGGTATGTTGATTGTGCCAATATATTGGAACCGAGGTTATTTTTTTTGAATATTGATGGAATCCAGGTCATACTTGGGAGAATACAAGAAATTAGTGGATTCTATTACATGTATGGTATAGATATTGGGTATGTTATGTTTATTTTCAATAAAATTAATGATTACTCACCCTAGTTGAACAAGGAGTTTGATTTCAATGAGTGATGGTTAAAAAGAGTCATAATTATGATCAATCTTTCCAAGTGATTATGAATTATAAGTGGGATTTGAATCTTATGCGTAGATCTGGTGTAAATAGGAATTTCTTATGAAATTTAATATTTAGTTAGTCATTGTGAATTTAGAGAAAAGTATTATGTTTAGCTACAATTTAGAGTAAATGATAAATTTTCATGAAAAATCTAGATCAAATGAAGAATTTCTATAAAGAAATTTCTTGGGAAATAGTTTTCAAAAGATTTATGCTAAATCTTTTTCATGAATATAGTTTTTGAAACCGTAAACGAATCATGTGGAAGATGGATCATTTTGTGAAGGGAAGGTGGTAATAATTTTTGAATCATGAAAATTGGGTTTTATTAGAATGTCAAAAAAGGAAGTCATTTACATGATGAGGAAGTAACTAACACACTGTAAATCCAATGTCATTTTTGAAAGGGTGGTAGTGATTATCATTTCTCATAAAAGAGAAAAATGAATTCCTATTGAATCGTATTTTCCAATATCCTTTTACTATAAATTTCCCATCAATATCCTTATTATGTAACGAGAAAGGAATTGAATATGATCAGAGAAAATTAATCTTTTTTTCTATGAAGACATGAACTGAAAAAATGTGAAAAACATATGAAGATCTATGAATCATATCACGATGGTAATAAATATGAAGGATTTTTATGTAAGGAGTTCTGTGAAGGGATTTCAAAAATGGTATACCATAAAAGTGTTTCATGAAGGAGTTACACATAAGGCAGACCATGAAATAATTTCATGAATGATAAACTGTAAAGGATTTTCTTGATGTAGTTGTGTGTAAGGAAAACTATTAAGGAATTTAAGTAATGTTATACTGTAAAGGTGTATTTTAAATGTTATATTTTGAAGGAGTCTCATAAAGGGAAAATCAAAAAGAAATTTAATAACATAAGGATTTTTCAAAAAGTTTTTTTTTAAAAATAACTTACACTGTTATTAATAGTGATAATTATTGAGATCATGGATTTCTTTTTAGAATCCAATTCTATCTCTCATGATGAAAATAATATTACATAGAAATGATGATATCTAAATGACCTTCATATTGATAAACTGTGAAGACATATATCTAGATCAATGAGTAATAGAGGAGTTTCTAGGAGTATCCTGAGGGAGGTAGTGTGCTAATCCCTAAACTAGATTTTAAAGGAAATGATCTTGGCATGGAGTGAACATGTCCAAAAAGTTATATCTATCAGAGTAGTGTAATTTAGTGTTTTCTTGGAATATTGATACATCATAAGTGTGTTGTTTATTTATATAGAACTTAGTGGTGAACCATATAAAATTTTTATTTCATGTTTTAATTCTTTCATTTTTGATTGTGGTGGATGTGAAAGTAACATTGACAGGTTCAATTATTTCCTACAATGAGGGAACACGGTCAAATGTGCCACGATAAAATGTTCACACCTTATTTAACCCCCCATATTATGGCATGTTTGGGCCTTTGGTTATAACAAGTGGTATTAGAGCCATAAGTTATAGGTGTTGAATCTTTCATCTGAAGATTTTCATTATTTAGAACATAGTTAATGAAAAAGAAGCACCCTTATCTGATAGTCACAATTTCCAAATATGGAAGAATATAATGAGATCACATTTATGGTTACATATTCTTAACATATTCTCTACTTCTATACATGGGATATATGTTAGTGAAATTTTAAAATGTTTTATAATTAAATAAAATAGAAAGTTGCTCGATGAACATTCTAAATATCAAAATTCATAATGTAGAGATCTGTCAAACCAATTTATATAATGGTGATGAGTTGCACTAGAGACAAGAAAATTTGGGATAAATTGGAAAATATATATGAAATTTATTACAACGTAAATAATTCCATGCTATATGTGATACAAAATAAGTTTTATGATTTGAAAATGTACCCAGATAAAATTGTTGATGAATTATTCAACTGAAACATTATGGTTGTTAGAGCTATTTTGGGACTTGGCTAAGAGATAAAAGATATTTATATTGTGAAGAATATCATTTAATTATTTCTAATTATTTATAATCCAATTATATCAACTTTTAAAGAAATGAATTTGGTTGAACTGAAATTAAAATATCTACATAGGAGATTAGCTGCATATGAAATTCAGGTGAAGTAGGAAGGAACACAAAATTACTCAAATAAGAAGATATAATTTATATATATGAAAAATAATTACATTTATAAATCTAGAGATGATAAATAATATGCAATTGATGAATTACTATCTCTTGTGGTGAGGAAATTTAAGAGATGAATGTGTATGTTAAAAGTCAAGCTACCTTTGGCATGTTTTTGATGTGGTAGAGATGGTAAAATTTTAGTGAGGTGTCCAAGGAGTCATGATAAAGATGGATATGAAGAAAAAACCCTACAAAATCCATGAATGATATTCCCTTCTAAAATATACTTCAAACTAATAAATTCTTACTAAAATAAGATTCATAGAAATATCTTGTTGAAAAATGAATAATATAAAAATGTGGTTTTTTAAGGAAGAATAAATATAATTTAAGTCAGGTTTATAATATTATATTGTGGATACTACCGACATAAAATAATATGAAATGAAAGATAATAATAAAATATACGGTTTTATTAATATCTAAGGTGGAACTTAGCTGTATCTTGATGATCTTGATACTTAAAAGAAATAAAAAATAAATGATTGCTGGATTATTGAAAGACTATTATGATTATTTAGATCAGCTTGAAACTAACATTAACTGGATATAAAATGATTTAAGAGATCAATCAGCTACTCAAGTAAACTCAGGAGAAGTATATAATTTCATACTACTGATTGAAGAAAACTATAAGGTGATTTATGACCTAAATTTTTGTTTATAGGAGTGTAAAAAGAATGTTTCATCCCATGAAGAAGAGTTAGTAACTTTGATAAATAAAATAAAATATGAAATGAAATAAATAAACCAAAAGAAAAAGTTACAGTCTAGAATATTCTCTGATGATTAATTATTAGAAAGGGAAAACAAGGTTCATAATCCATTGAGAAAATGCTAATTGATCAAAGACCCATATACATGTGTAAAAGTGGAGCTTGCCTCAATGCTGAGACATCAAAAGCAGGAACAATGATATCACTGGATAAAGGGAAGCAAATGGTTGATGATATTATCTTCAACATTGAGACATCAAAATCATGATTAATTAAAACTCATAATAAAGGAAAAAATAGGGTTAGATATAGTCCTCAATCATTGAGGGGTAATCGACAACTGAGTACATATTCTGAGGTTGTAGACATGTGAAATGATGAAGGTGATAGGATATTTCCTATAATGAAGTGACAATTTTTTACCTATATTATCCACACCAAGTATTATTATGAGGAGGCATAGATCTATGTGAGAGGAGAAGAAATTTAAAGTTAATAAACAAGAATGGTACCATATACTCCATCCCATAGAATAAATTATTTCTTTGGATGTTGCTTTCATTGTATGAGTTTTGGGTATAAATATATTAATTACAGACAAAGAAGAAATAGGAATTTCCACACTCAAAGTAAAAGATGGATGAATGAAAAACAACTTGACAAGATTTAATTGATAAATAAATACTTTATATTGGAATAAGAAGAAGTGTATATTTTTCCTACCAATGGTGGAGAGAAATGGGAGATTTCATCTTACGTCTCAACTTGATATGGAATCTCTTGGAATGAAAAAAAAGAAAATTAAGAAGTAAATATTGAATGAAATCTCTCTAAAATCCATAAATAAAAGTAGTACCTAGATATTTTCCAATGGATGTTCATTACACATTACTAAGAACGTGAATCTCTTGAATAATTTTAAGGGGATTATTAATGGAATGGTTCAATTTGGACATGATGTTGATGTGAAGATCAATGAAAGTGAAAAAAATTGACTAGTAGGTGATGAGATGAATAATATGGAAGTAGTCCATGTAATAGGTTATGATGAAACATATTTAGTGTAAGTAAACTTGGTGACCCTATACATGAGGTTACATTTAATTGAAAAGGGATCTTAATAAAAGGGACGGTTGTCAACTCTCTCATGAAAGTATGGAAGAAAAATGAAAATCTATACGAAGCGTCTAGTGAAAAAACACCTATATTCATACAATGGAAGAGTGTAATAGCTTATTTCACCAGAGGCTCTGCCACAATCACCAAATTATCAGGTTAAATGTATCTATACTAAATGTTTTAGTGGAAATTCGAACATAAATTCAGAATTTAAAAATATATGTGATGCATATATATGGGGGAAGATGGTCTGGAATTTTTATCGATAAATAAAGTGAAATTTTATCAAGGCATGACTAATCACTTAAGTAAGATTCACTTAATATTAACATGCACGTTATAATATAAAATTTTCAATTTAGGAATAAAATATAAAATACCTAAAATCTAAATATTAAGTTAGTATACCCTTCTATTACCAGATTTAAAATGAACCCACTAGTCAAAGTGTTTGATCTATCCCTCCTCAGGACACTACCATTTAATAAAGAGTTTTAAAGAAGGATTTTGGTTAACTTAACCAAATTTACATCAAGAGTAGTAACCTTCACTTGTGTAAATATGAAGGCAAGTGTTGAGGAAATATGAACATAATATTTATAGACTAGGGAGTTCACTCAATCGACTAAGGAGCTACATTGTTAATACATTTTGAAAGAACCTACCTACCTAAATACCTTTGAGTAATTGACCAGGCCCTCACTAGCATTATGAGTAGGGGTATATGAATCCTTTCCACCATAATATCCATGTGACAGGGTATTCTAAAACCAATGGTGAGGGTCATTGGGTTTCTATAATATAGTGGCAGAGTAATAAAAATAAAATAAAGATTTATTTCATCATATCAGTTGGTAAAAAATATAAAACTAAAAACTTATTTTAATTAATCTTGAATATGGGACAAAAAATCATCATAACACTGTGAAATAGTTTCCTTCCTCAATAGAAAATATTTCCAAGTGTTGTACATAATGCAAACCAAGATAAAATCTACTTAAATATTACATTATTCACATGATTTAAATAATTCATCTAACAAAATCACATAACCCAAGGACCAAAAGGTTTAGTGTCTTGGATATTGGCTATATAAAAATTTCATTTTATTACACTTGTGAAACTTTCTCCATAATCATGCTCCTTTAGAACCTTTCCTAGATATCTCACATGATATAATTATCTTCATAACCTGGTGATTGGAAACATAATAAAGGGGGTGAGTTCAGATGGTTTATAATGGGAAACATATCATAACTTGAAAAAAAAACACAATAAATACATAAATATCATAATAAATGATGAAAATACCTTATATGATAATAATAAAAAATGTTAGAGTATTATAATATCTTAAAAATATCATTATAGAAGCATAAAAGATATTAACTGGATCAAAACACATTTCAATAGTCATATAACATGTGAGCATGACATAAAATTATAGAAGACTTTAAAAATATGGCATTATATTGAAAACATGTAATTTCATGTAAATGAGATGAATCATGAAAATTTAGCATAACTTGGTGAAAAAATTGAATTTTGGAACATCTATAAGGATAAAAAAATATTGTGAATGGATCTTTTTACATCACATTCACACATCAACTTGTGAAAAAAGCTTCCCACATCTCATTCACACAATAAACTTGTGAATAAAGCTTCTTGAATCTCATTTACATAACAACATGTGAAAAAATCTTCCCACATATCATTCACACAACACATTTGTAAATAAAGATCCTTACATATCATTCATACAACATCTCATGTGATATAAAACATTAACTAATGTATTCAAGGGCTATATAGGACCCCACCCTTTACCATCCATACATATGTGTGCCATATAAAATAAATCATCAACATTTCTTAAAGAACCCAAGGAAAAACAATTGGATTCTTAAAATTCTAAAAACATCACATAACATAAAATTAAAATATTATAAAATATCAATAATCTCATCCTCCAAAAGGATTATATCATAATAAAATATAAGGGTGGTCAAAACATCACTTCATGGGAGATAAAACTTAGAGAAAAAAATAGATGTGAAAATACCAAAGTTGAAGTACAAATTAATTTCAATAAAAATATTTCTGTGAAGGGAAAGAGAATACTTTTGAAAATCTTATTTCCAAATAAATTATCCTTGAAAATACATAAAGGTTTAAAAAAGGAGAAGCTAAAATACTTTGAAAAATTTTACTTTTAAAATATTTTTTTATAATAAAGGAATAAAAAATAAATAATGATTTCAAAAAGGGGAAGTGAAAATACTTTGAAAGATTTTACTTTTAAAATAATATTTAATAATAGAGACTTGAAAAAGACACATTTTTTTAAAAAAAAATCGAATGTGAAAATAATTTGAAAACTTTTACTTTCAAAAGAATTTTATTAATGTAGACTCAAAAAAGACATAATGTTTTCAAAAAGGGGATGTAAAAACATTATAAAACATTTACATTTAAACAGAATCTTATGGTGGAATAAATCGATCTTAGAAGAAATAATTTTACAAAGAATCATTTTAACTCAATGAAGGGAGTTGATTCAAAAATAAACCTCATAGCCTTGATATCTATTGAATAGAAAGACAAAGAAAGAAAAAAATATAGATCTTAAAACCCCATGAATTACATGAATATTTTAAATTAAATTAATTATGATATAATTACACCATATCAGGGATACCATGCTGAAAAATAAGAAATATTTCTCAAGAGATTTAATTTAAGACATGAAATTGTTACCTTTTTCCTAGTTACTTGAATATACTCTAAGATCATGTATAAACAAGGAAAATATCTTAACACCTATCTTCGTACAATGGTAGAGGAGAATATCTTATTTCACCATAGGTTATGCCATATTCACCAAATGATCAGGGAGAATGTATCTATACTAAATGTTTTGGTGGAAAGTCGAACATAAATTGAGACTTTAAAAATACATGTGATGCATATATATGGGGGAAGATGGTCTGGAATTTTTATCGATAAATAAAGTGAAATTTTATCAAGACATGACCAATCACTTGAGTAAGATTCACTTAATATTAACATTCATGTAATAATATAAAATTTTCAATTTATGAATAAAAGATAAAATACCTAAAATCTAAATATTAAGTCAGTATATCCTTCTATTACCAGATATAAAATGAACCCACTAGATCAAAGTGTTTGATATATCCCTCCTCAGGACACTACCATTTAATAAAGAGTTTTAAATAAAGATTTTGGTTAACTTAACCAAATTCACATCAAGAGTAGCAGCCTTCACTAGACTTTGTGTAAATATGGAGGAAATTGTTGAGGAAATATGAACAAAATATTTATAGACTAGGGAGTCCACTCAATCTTCTAATGAGATACATTGTTAATATATTTTGAAAACACATACCTTCCTAAGTACCTTTGAGTAATTGACCAGGCCCTCACTAGCATTATGAGAAGGGGTATATGAATCTTTTCCATTATAATATCCATGTGACAGGGTATTCTAAAACCAATGGTGAGGGTCATTGGGTTTCTATAATATAGTGGGAGAGTAATAAAAATAAAATAAAAATTTATTTCATCATATCAATTGGTAAACAAGATAAATCTAAAAACTTATTTTAATTAATCTTGAATATGGGACACAAAATCATCATAACACTGTGAAATAGTTTCCTTCCTCACTAGAAAATATTTCCAAGTGTAGTACATAATGAGAACCAAGATAAACTATACATAAATATTACATTATTCACATGATTTAAATAACACATCTCACAAAATCACATAACCCAAAGACCAAAAGGTTTAATTTATTGAATATTAACTAATTTTTTTATTTTATTACACTTGTGAAACTTTCTCCATAATCATGATCCTTTAGAACCTTTCCTAGACATCTCACATGATATAATTATCTTCATAACCTAGTGATTGGAAACATAAGAAAGGGGTGAGGTCAGATGGTTAATAATGAGAAACATATCATAACGTGAATAAAAACACAAGAAAGACAAAAATATCATAATAAATGATGAAAATACCTTATATGATAATAATAAAAAATGTTAGAGTAATATAATATCTTAAAAATATCATTATAGATGCATAAAAGATATTAACTGGATCAAAACACATTTAAATATCCATATAACATGTGAGCATGACATAAAATTATAGAAGACTTTAAAAATACAGCATTATATTGAAAACATGGAATTTCATGTAGATGAGACGAATCATGAAAATTTAGAATAACTTGATGAACAAAACTGAATTTTGGAACATCTATAAGGATAGAAAAATACTGTGAATGAAGCTTTCTACATCATATTCACACATCAACTTGTGAAAAATGCTTCCCACATCTCATTCACACAACAAACTTGTGAACAAAGCTTCTCGCATCTCATTTACATAACAACATGTGAAAAAATCTTCCCACATCTCATTCACACAACACATTTGTAAATAAATATCCTTACATCTCATTCATACAACATATCATGTGATATAAAACATTAACCAATGTATTTGAGGTCTATAAAGGACCCCACCCTTCACCATCTATACCTATGTGTGCCATCTAAAATAAATCATCCATATTTCTTAAAGAACCAAAGGAAAAACAATTGGATTCTTAAAATTATAAAAACATGACATAACATTAAATTAAAAGATTATAAAATATCAATAATCTCATCCTCCAAAAAGATTATATCATAATAAAATATAAGGGTGGTCAAAACATCACTTCATGAGAGATAAACCTTGGAGAAAAAATAGAAGTGAAAATACCAAAGTTGTCACACAACTTTTTAAAAAATTGAAGTAAAAATTAATTTCAATAAAAATATTTTTTGTAAAGGGATAGAGAATAATTTTGAAAATCTTATTTCCAAATAAATTATCCTTGAAAATACATAAAGTTTTCAAAAAAAAAGAAGCTAAAATACTTTGAAATTTTTTACTTTTAAAATATTTTTAATAATAAAGGAATGAAAAACAAATAATTATTTTAAAAATGGGAAGTGGAAATACTTTGAAATATTTTACTTTTAAAATAATATTTAATAATCAAGACTTGAAAAAGACACATTTAAAAAAAATCAAATGTTAAAATAATTTGAAAACTTTTACTTTTAAAAGAATTTTATTAATGTAGACTCAAAAAAGACATAACGTTTTCAGAAAGGGGATGTAAAAAAATTATAAAACATTTACATTTAAAAAAAATCTTATGGTGGAATAAATCTATCATGGAAGAAATAATTTCATGAAGAATCATTTTAACTCAACAAAGGGAGTTGATTAAAAAATAAAACTCATAGCCTTGATATCTATTGAATAGAAAGAAAAAGAAAGAAAAAGATATAGATATTAAAACCCCATGAATTACATGAATATTTTAAATTAAATTAATTATGATATAATCACACCATATCAGAGATACCATGGTGAAAAATAAGAAATATTTCTCAAGAGATTTAATTTGAAACATGAAATTGTTACCTTTTTCCCTAGTTGGTTGAATATACTCTAAGATCCTGTATAACCAAGAAAAATATATCAATAAATAATTTCAAAACCATGTTCACACCCAAAAATATTTATAATTTCAATTTATAATCATTATCTACAAGTATATTAGTTATTTTTTCATATTTTCTTACATCAGATGTTTATAGTTCTGACCATTTACAATAGTTTTGTAGGAATGATGACGATATTCATTCCTCTTCCAAAGATAATCATCACATGTTATTTATAGTTACTATAATTGTTTACTTATAATTATTTATAAATTTAAAATTTAATTCCATGAGTACATTAGACTTTATCTTTTAAGATGAAATCAATAATGAGCATTTTTTAGTTATTTTCAACCTATGAATGGTATTTTCTTAATTAATGAGTTAAATGTTGATATATCTTTTCCAAAAACAAAAAAAAATAATTATTTAAATATTTAAATATTATTATAATATAAATTATGTTTTTCTAATTATCCGTGATATAATTTCACAACATTTTTCAAGTAGGTGGTCAAACCGACCCAAACACGAACATATCACGATTGTCGATGATTATGAGGTGATTTAATCATAATAACATTTCACCAGCAACATAATGATATCATTTAATATTTTTTAGTATGATATATAATAATTATAATGGAATAATAAGATGAATAAATGGATATGAAAATATTAAATAACTTGAGTTAATGATTTTCCTCTTAGCATGCCTGTTTTAAATGATTGAATTAATGATAATAATTTGTTGATAATGTCTATAATAGTATCTCCAATTTTACATACCAGAAAAATAATTATATTATAAATATCATATTAATCCTTTAAAACCATTATCTTTACCAGAAATTTAAGGTGGTGATGAAATAAAAAAATGAGAATTAGTCATCCCAAGGAGGCAGTAGTCAACACATATGCAAGGTTGACGATTTCATTATCAATAAAACAGGAAAAATGATTCATATAGTTTATCATTTTAAAACCTAATATATCTTCTTAATATCATAATTATATATATTATATTCCCTTTTTGTACCATCCTTTTGAGGTGATGAAGGAAAATGAAAAATGTTGAGTTGTGGATGTGGTAATCCGCACAACACATGATTCAGGTTTTTGTTTTATTCAATGGAAAAGGGGAGGGTGGTTAATGCTTGTAGAATCATTATAATAACATACCAGTATAATAATTATACTGATTATATCATTTTAATATAGTGAAAGAAAATTTTAGGGAGAAGAAAATAACTTTAATGAATAGAAAAAGAAATAGAGTTTTTGGAACTTATACCTCACTTATTAGATTATATCATTTGTGAAGGGGATTAAAACTTTAAGGAATGACCTTTTGAGAAGAAAATAACATCCTTAATATGTTAAAGGGTGTGTATAAGAGGTTTGGGTAAGGTTTGGGCTGAGAATTGTGGGTTTTTGTGTGAGGGGAAGTGAGGTGATGAGTTCCCCTTTTATAAGTGAAAAAGAGTAGCATTTTTGTAAATTCCCAAATCTTTTCAATAACTGGAAGTCACTATCAAGGAAAGTGGCACAAAAATTGATAAATAATAGATTATAGGAATGATAAGGTTGATCCACACAACCATAAATCAAATAAAAACATTTTGTTAAGCATGTTAGTCCCTTTACCTTTAAGGTTACTTTTAAAATTTTAGTTTTCACAACGGTAACTCATTTTTACCTAGGTAATTTATCCTTTAATCCAAATAATAAAACAGTTCGTATTAAATAATTTTGACCTAAAGATTCCAAATTTTAAATTCATTTGTATTAAATTTTTAAAATTCATAAAAATTAATTTTAAAATACTATTATTATAATGTATTAAAAATTATTTTCATGAAAAATATAATGTAAATTATAAAATGTCAAATATGGATTTATAAATTAAAAAAATAAATATTTTTAAAATTAAAAATTCACTTATAATATAAATATTTTCTATTATAAAATTGTTTCAAGATTCTCAAATTCATAATTATATATTAATAATGACATAATGTCTTGTTATTTTAAAAAACTGTATTTTATAATATTCACCTATAAACCAATATTTTTAGAAAATATAAAAAATTCATCTTAAGACTATATTATTATGATTAGTACAAAAATGATGTTCATTTTTTAAATTAATTTTTTAAAATCTGTGAATTAAATATTTAAATAAAATCCCAAAATATAGCAGAAAACTGATCATACTAGAAAATAGCTTTTTAAAACGTTCACTATTATTTATTCTTATTTCCAATAATTTACTAATTAATTTTTTGGAAATATATTATTAAAATTATCAATATATATTATTATTATTTAATCATAATATAATTAGCATTTTGAAATAAAACACCAATTTTTGAAAAATATATTTTTAAACATAAAATGATTTTCTTAGTTATTTTACATGTTCTAATTGAATTTAACTAGTATTAAAAGTAAAATTTATTTTCAATATACCCACATTTCATTATGTAGTTACAACAATATATACCTTCTAATTCATTAGATAAGTTTTAGCAGTTATATTTAATAATTATATTTTTATCTAAATATATCATGATTTCGTTTAAGTTCAGTATTGATTATAAAGAAAGTTTTCGAACATATTATTTATTTAAGGAAGATATAACACAGTTTCTCAAGTAACACAGTTTCTCTAACCATGCCAAATCCCACTGCCTCAAACATCTCAGAGTTTCCATGGAGATACTTTAAGTAAAACATGATCACTTACCTCGAAAGATAGATCTTTCCTCCAGTTATCCACATAACATTTCTGAAAACTCTAAGTTGTCCTCATATATTGTTGAATTGCCTTCACCTTCTCAACCATTTCCTCTACCAATTCTAGTCCCACCAGCTTCCTTTCACTTACTTTGTCCTAAAAAGCAGGAGTTAGACACTTCTCTCCATATAATGCCTAAAAATGTGTCATCTATATACTAAAATGAAAGATTCGATTATAAGAAAACTCAACTAAAGAAAGATGTTGATCTCAACTTACCTGGTAATCCATTGAAAAAGCATGAAGCATCCAATGTCTAAATTTTTCATTCATATTATCCATCATATTGAGGATGAACGACTGTAGTGAAATTTAATTCAGTGCCTAATGACTTCTAAAGTCCTTCCCAAAAATCAAAAGTGAACCTAGGATCACAGTTATATATAATGAAGAGAGGAACTCCATGTAACCTAACTATCTCCTTAATATATAGTTGAGAAAGATGATATGCAGAAATAATATCTTGAATGGGCAGGAAATGCACAAATTTAGTTAATCAATCAACAATAACCCAAATCGCATTATTACCTTAAGATGACTTTGGTAATCCCACTATGAAATACATGGATACATTTTACCATTTCCACTCCATAACTAGAAAAGGAAGAAGCACCCCCTTCCTCAATTGTCATTCCGCCTTAAACTGTTGAAAAGTCAAAAATTTCATGGAAAAAATAACAATATCTCTTTTAATTCCATCCCAACAGTCATACTCCTAAAGGTCTTTGTACATCTTAGTACTTCCAGGATGAATGGAAAATGGAGAACTATGATCTTCACTCAATAATTCTATATTCAATTGGGAATATAAATGCACACATAATCTTTTTACAAATCTTAAAACATGATCTTTATCAATTTTAAAATCATGAAACTTACCCTTCTTAACCAATTCTACATTTTCTTATAACTCACAATCTTCCTTCTGATATTTTCTCAATTCTATCTGAAAAAATTGACTACAATGAAATATGAAACAAATCAAAGGAAGTTCCTCTATCCATAACTTCTAGGAAAAAATTAATCATATCATTAACCAAATGTTCATGTTCCAAACACAACATGGTTAATGCAACATCAATTTTCTGACTCAAAACATTGGTTACTTTGTCTGATTTTTTAGAATGATAATAAATTATGTAGTCATAATCCTTTATCAATTCCAAAAATCTCCTATTCCTCACGTTCAACTCCTCTTTAGTGAATATATAATTCAAAATTTTATGATTAGTATATATTTCACACTTGGATCCATATAAATGATGTCTCCAAATTTTTAAAGTAAACACTACAGTTTCCAGTTTGAGGTCATGTGTAGGATAATTTTTCTCATGTGGTTTTAATTAATGTGAAGCATAATCAATTACCTGATCATTCTGAATCAGGACACGACCAAGTCCTTTTAATAAAGTCGCACTGTATATGAAAAATTCACCATTTTTTAGGGAAGATCCAAAACTAGTGTATTCACCAATCTTCTTTTCAGTTCCTAAAAATAATCATCATATTCTCTTTTCAAGATAAACCTAACTCCCTTTTGAGCTAACTTAGTTAGTGTGATAGATAACCATGAAAAGTTTTCAATAAACCATGAGTAATAACCTACTAATACAAGAAAACTAAGAATATAGGTTACATTTTTAGTTCTTGGCCATTCATCAAGAACTTTAGTTTTAGCAGGATCAATTGTTATGTCGTATTTATTTATGATGTGTCCAAGGAATGGAATATACTACAACCAAAAATCACATTTGCTAAATCTTCCATGTAATTTTTTTTCTTTCAGGGGTTGTATAAAAATCCTTAGATGTTTTTCATGATCCTCATAAATTTTTGAATAAATAAATATATCATCAATAAAAAAAACCACAAAATTATCCAAATATTCATGGAAGACTATATTCATAAAATCTATAAATGAAACTGGGGTATTTTTTCAACCCAAAGGGCATAACTACAAACTCATAATCCTCATATTTAGTCCAAAACTCTATTTTTATAATTTCATCCTCCTTAACCTTCAAATAATAGTACTCAGGCCTTAGGACAACCTTCAAAAAATACAGATATCCCTAAAGATGATCAAACAAATCATCAATATGAGGCAATGAATACTTATTCTTAATAGTAATTTTATTCAAAGCTCTATAATCAATGAAAAACCTCATGGAACCATATTTTTTTTAAAAAAAAGGATAACCCTCTAGTGAAGTTCTAGGATGAATGAAAACATTATCAACCAAATTACGCAACTGCTTTTGTTAGGTCCAAAAGGGGCCTAAATACCCTAAGAGGGGGGTGAATCAGGGTATGGATATTCTTTTCAAAATTATTCATGCCCCACTAGATCTTGACATCTTTATCAAGAGGGTCACTTTATTTACTCTTAAATTTTTATGCATATCGTATTATTTCCTTCTTTATCTGATGGTGATGCACTGAAAGTAAAAGAGAAAAGAAATCACAAGGACACATAGATTTTAATTGGTTCAATCTCACTGGGCTACATCCAAGGAGCATACAATGATAATGCACTGAGGTATCAAATCCACTAAGGCTCCCTACTAAATTACAAGGTTTAGGAAATATCACTTCTATTCCAAGGATCACTGCCTTTAAAATGTTTAGGGTCATATCACTGCTTTCCCAAGGATCACTCCCTAAGTCTCTTTCTCTTGATCACTACCAGTGGAAAGGACCACCTTCTTCCTCTTCCTTTTCTCAATACTCTAGAAAGGATCCACTCATAGTTTATAGACATGTAGTTCTATTCATTATCACTAATGAATGCATCCTCAACTATAGGTAGATGCTCTATTGAAATTATGTTTTGACCTATAAATGAAACCCACTTTTATTCATACTGTTAGTTTTCAAAAATTATTTTCCCAAACTATTTTAGTTCCTTCAAAAACTTCCTTACTTCCTCTATGAACTGTCCTGCACCTCATGGCGCGAGTGCTTCGCAGACAACCTCTCCTTCTGCAGACTGCCTCTCCTTTCATAGACCGCCTCTCCTTCCACAGATGGCTAATGCCTTGTGGACTGCCCCTACTTTGTGATCCTTTTCTTTTGTGAGCTACCAATCCCTGCAAACCCATTTTCATGAACTATTCTTGCAAAATATCTCCTTCGCAGAATAAATTCCCTCATAAACTACTTCACTTCAGGGAATCCTCCCTCATGAACTACTTCACTTTACGGAATCCTCCCTCGCAAACCACTTCAGAATTTGAAGAATTATTCCCAAAGTGATGATATTTTCTAATGAAATTAACTCTTCTTAATGATCTGATTAGGGGTCCTTGTACAATAAAATAGATCTGCAAAATTTTCTAATCAGAATTACTTGAAACTTCGATGTGGCACAACCTTCACTGCAAACTATGATATGAAGTTCGCATAGCATCTTTCTCCTTTGTTGTGGCCGATGTATTCTATAAAAAAACCCCTTTGCATCTCCCCTAATCACCACATCCTTTCCTCAAACTAAAAGACTCTCGGGATCTACAAGCTTCCTGCAAATTATGAGGCTCCCGTGAACTAATTTCACTACACGGTCATCTGGCTTTGTAAACAAACACAATCACCCCAAAAACACTGACATGATGCCTCAAGGGATTTTTTCCCAATAATATACCCCTTTGGGTTTGTTGAAAACTCTTCACATTTTGATACATTGTTAAAACTTCTGTCATCTTCTTCACAATTTTCTTCTTACGATTTAGATAGTGATCGAAGATCTACTCAACACATAATCTAACACCATGTGATCCATGATCAGCATGAGAAACAAGATTATAATGAAACGTTCATCAATGAATCACTTCTTTCAAAAACCACTCAACTACTTTCATCACGAACCACATTGGTTGTGATATATAACCTTTGATCGATCACCTTTAGCATCGTCAAATTTAATACCCCCTACTTCAATTATCCCCCTACTATATTCTCCCCCCGTCTTGATTAAGACATTTTATCCCTTTTATATCCACAATTTCTCCCCCCTTTTCAATAAAATCAAAGGTTACTTTGTTGTGGTCTACAACATGGTAAAGAACATAGATCATAAAATTAGGGAAAAACACACCATACCTTAGGGAGAGGGGGTCCCACATCCACATTTTTTTAAGTGCGGGGAGTCGTCTAAACTCCCATATAAAATTGATATCATTCAAGAACTTATTTGGGTAAGGACTTTGTGAGAATGTCTACAACCTGTAGTTCTATAGGAACATACTACAACTTCATAAGCCCTTGCTCCACCTTCTCCTTGATAAAATGATACTTGATTTCAATGTGTTTTGTTATTGAGTGATGGACTAAATTTTTTATCAAATTTATAACACTTGAATTATCGTAATGGATTCTGATAGGAGACTTCACTTCAAATCCCATATCAACAAGCTACTGCTTCATCCACAATAACTGTGTGCATACTTGAGTGGTCATAATATATTAATCTTCTGTAGTGCTCAATGAAATGCAATCTTGTTTCTTACTTATCCAAGAAATACACAAACCACTAAGATATAATGCACCACCTGATGTTGATTTTCTATTATCTTTTGATTCGGCCCAATCCTCATCTTTATAGCCCAATAACTCTTGCTGAGATTTGTTATTGTACAGCAAACCAAAATCCATCATGCCCTTGATATACTAAAGTATTATTTTCACTACAAGAAAGTGTATTTACTTGGGATTACTTTGATATTGTGCTACTTGACATGTGGTAAAAACAATATCTGGTCATGTCACTATTAAGTAAAACAGGCTTCCAATGATCTACCTGTATTCTGTGACATTAATTGCTTTGCCTTCATCATCCTATGATAGTTTCATCTGGGTAGCCACCAGAATCATCATCTCCTTGGAATTATCCATTCAAAATCTTATCAAAACCTCCTTGGCATATTTATATTGAAAAATAAATGTTCCATCATTTCCTCGTGTCACCTGTAAACCAAGGAAAAACATTATTTCACCAATCATAGACATTTCAAACTCACTTTTAATGAATTTGAAAAACTATATGCATTGCGCTTCATCTGATCCACTAAATATTGTGTCATCAACATACACCAACACCATCATCCTTTGATTAATTTTATTATTGACATAGAGATTGCAATCAACTCCACTGCGCTGAAAACTGATCTTCTTCAAAAACTGATTGAGCCCTGAATACCAAGATCTTTGTGCTTTATTTAACCCATACAATGTCTTCTTCAACAAAAAAACCCTATTCTCATATTAATGAATGAGAAAACCATATGGATGCTCAATATAAACTTCTTCTTCCAGAACCCCATTTAGAAATTTTGACTTGAAATCCATCTGGAAAACTTTGAACTTCCTTTTCACTATTAAGGCCAAGAATAATCTGATTGTCTCTAACATTACAATAGGTGAAAATATTTCATCAACATCGATACCCTCTATCTGGGAGTACCCTTTTCACACTAGTTATGATTTTTTTCAAATTGCTACATTGTATTAATTTATCTTATTGTGAAAGACCCATTTTTTCAATGAAATTATTATCTGTTGGCCTTGAAATAATTTCTCATGTCTGATTCTTCTCAATTTGGTCAAGCTCTTCATTCATATCCTAGAACCATTTTTCATCTACAACTGCTTCCTCAAAAAATTTAGGCTTTACCTGTGATAAGAACAATTCTTGTTGTAGAGTATTCATCCTCCTTGTCTGTGCTAGCGTTGTCTGATCACCAATTATGTTCTATTTATCAATTTCATCTCAGATCTTTAGATTTCATGTTGATATATATTTAACATCCTCCAATTAATCATCGATATCTTCTTCTAAATCATCATTTTCCAATTCTACTCCCCCTATGTCTATTACCTCCTTATCGCTTTCATCAAACAACTAGTCACTGTGTTTTTGAAGATTCTATTCACTCTCTACTACAATGACATCATTTTTTTAAAATAATTTTCCCAAATTATTGTTAAAAATTTGTTGATATTCTCTCATAGCTTCTTGGTATCCTAAAAGTAGTTAGTTGATACCATATTTTTAGAACAAAATAGATAATCATGAAATACATGAATGTTGCTGCTTCTCCCATAATATTTATTCTCTCAGTGGATAAATAACACCTTAACTGGGGAATGATACTGATGATTATATATACAATGCAACTTAGAACCACTGGATCATCCGTGTATAGATTTGAAAGTTCTTCAGTTTCAAATAAGACTCTTCGTCATATCATCCCTTTTTCCACATCACACAACCTTCAGATACATATTTGAAAAATAGAATTATTTTGTAACACCGTGTGTTGAATCTAATATCATATGTGAATTTCAATTGTTCAAATTATTCTCTTCTCATTTATCTCTATTTAACTTATGCACTTGTCCCCTTTCAGCACACACACACCCCATGAATTTTATCTTCCCCTTAGTCCTTCACAAATTCCAGTAGATATTAGAAACATTTAATGCATGGGAAGGGGGTACCTTAGGAATCCCAAATAATAGGATTGTGGTTGATCCCGATGGATCAACCCTTTGATACTTTCATGCAAAGCACTGTATTGTTTGTGTGCTTGTTCCAACTGCCCAACTAACTTCAACTATTTTGGCCATATGACTCAGCATTCTTTACCCACATAATGAGTCTTCTTCTGATATTTAGTTTTTTAGGCTCGACCCTTTTCATAATTTGGGGTTTACACCCATTAGTATAAATTTCTTTCATTGATACTTCACCAATATTCCATTTTTCATGACTCTTTCTTTGAGTAGGAATCCTTCCACTTGTTGTCTTCTCTTGCTCCTTCTTCCATTGGAGGGATCTTCCTCTTGCCTTCACATCTCACCACGGGGCATGAAATGAAAATTTGTCAAGGCATTATTTATTCATTTTTCTTTTATAAATTATCCAAGCCTCTACACTGTTTCTTGCTAGTAGTGGGTCCTTCACTAAATGCACATTTTTTACTCAAAATTGGAGTAGCTGCTCCATTTTTCTTCTAGGTTTGTTCACATTCTTTCTAAGAAAGCTATTGTGAGTGTAACGTAGGAGTTGATTGATACACATTTTTTTGAGCTCCTTGTGTTTCTTCTAAAGATGTAAACCTATTTTTCAACATAACATGTTGTATTCTAGTATATGATTTTTCTTTTTACACTTCCAGAGTTGGGTATCTCTTTCTGGGTTCCTTTTCCTTCCCTTCTTTCTTTCTACTTCATTGTATTTCCAAATGCCCATGATTAGCACATATAAAACACATTCCTTTAAATACATACCTCGTTTCTTCATTTATCGGTTGAGATGTTGATACCGTTATAGTTCTCATGGGCTTCTTGACACATACTCATGATGTGTCCTAGTCTTCCACAGTAGTAACATTTCATGTCTACCTTCTTATGAGAGACACTTCTTTTAGATTTCTGAAGATGTTTCTACTTATTATCATATTTATAAGTATTTTTATCTTCATAGCATGAAATATATTCCATATCCTCAATAAAAAAACTTGATGTATGACCATGCATCCCACAAAAGTAGCACATGTTGTCATTACCTCCTGTAAAATACTTTTTAGATCTATCTACAATGCCTACATGATTTTTCCTATTTATAAAACTATTCACAAAAATCTTTCTATCTTGCATGGTAGAGGGTTCACCATATCCAATACCAATTTTTTCCATACTGCATGGCCTTTGGGATAAGACAATCCTTTCATGTTTTTCCTATGAAGTAACATATTTTCTTTTCATTTCATTATCACCCGCCAAAGGATAATCAAATAGTATGTGAAATAAATCCTTAAATTTGGGATTCCCTTTAGCATTAGATTTCTTCACTTCCTTCTTGAATTATTCTATATCTTCTCTCAATTTTTGAATCTTCTCATCCCTTGATTCAAGTTGAGCATTAAGTTCTCTCTTGAGAGTCTTCCCACTACTCATCTTGTCTTTCAATTTTCTTGTGAGCTTATCCACCATGTCACTTTTCTCTTTTATTTTAAATTTTTTCTAAGAAATATAATAAGCACATAATGCATTATCATGTTGTATTATCTGGTTCTCCTTAACCAGTTCAGATAGTTGTATAGCAAGATCATCATTTCTGGCTTTCAGATTCTAAATTTCAGCTGAGTTTGGATTCTTTCCCTTTTCATCAGCTTTGGTTTTTTCTATATTTCTAGAAATATTTTGTAGTTCTTTGTATTGGGAACCATTATTTTCCCTAAGATCAGTAGCCACATCAATCAGTCTTTTATTTAAACCTTTTAGCTTATTGACTTAAATTTCCTACACTTAGATTTGGATATCTTTAGATTTAATTTCTTCATCCAATTTCTGAACCAATTCCTTTGTTTCATGAAAAAATTACACTTTTTTCCTTCTTGGAGTTTCTTTATCATCAGTATTTTCAACATCACCTAGAATATCTGGTTCTTCACTCATTCCTATGACATCATTGAATGAGTAAGTGTTTTCACAGTATGATTTATCTAAATCATTCTTCTATTCACTACTTCTTTCCTTCAACAGAACCACACTCTTTCCATATACACTTCCACACTGAGGAATACCACCTAACTTATGCTTATTCTTTGAAGTTCTTCCCTTTTCCATGGAACACCGATATAAGAGAAAACTAAAATTATAATTTCAAAAATCAACTGAACCATTTCATAGAAAACAAACATGATAAAATAAACCAAGGCTATGATGCCAATTTTTGGGTCCAAAAGGGGCCTAGATACCCTGAGGGGGGGGGGGTGAATCAGGTTATAGATATTCTTTTTAAAATTATTCTTGTCTCACTAGATCTTGACCTCTTTATTAAGAGGGTCACTTTATTTACTCTTAAGTGTTTATGTTTATCTTATTCTTTCCTTCCTTATCTAATGATGATGCACTGAAAGTAAAATAGGAAATCAAGCATAAGGACACACAGATTTTACTTGGTTCACCCTCACTGGGCTAAATCTAAGGAGCATACAACAGTAATGTGACGATATACCAAATCCACTAAGGCTCGCTTCCAAATTACAAGGTTTGGTCTAGATAAATTATATGCCCAAGATCACTGCCTTTATAATGTTTAGGGTCATCTCATTGCTTTCCCAAGGGTCACTCCTTAAGTCCCTTTCTCTGGCTCACTACTAGTGGAAAGGACCACCTTCTTCCTCTTACTTTTCTCACTACTCTGGAAAGGATCCACTCACAGTTTTTGTACATGTAGGTCCCTTAATTATCACTAATGAATGCATCCTCAAGTGTAGGTAGATGCTTTATTGAAGTTCTAATTCACCCATAGATGAAACCCACTTTTCTTCATATTATTAGTTTACAAAAATTTCTTTTGTGAACTATTTTAGTTCCTTCGCAAACTTCCTTGCTTCTTTCGTAAACTGTCTTGAACCACATGGTGTGAGTGATTTATGAAAAACCTCTCCTTCCACGAACTGCCTCTCCCACAGATGGTTGATGCCTCACAGACCGCCCCAGCTTCACGGTCCCTTTTCCTTTGCAAGCTACCAAGCTCGGTAAACCCCTTTCACGAACTGTTCTCATGAACTATCTCCTTCATGGAATAAATTTCCTCACAAACTAATTCACTTCATGGAATCCTCCCTCACAGACTACTTCACTTCGTAGAATTCTCCCTCGCAAACCACTTCAGAATTTGCTGAATTCTTCTCAGAGTGATGATATTTTCTAATGAAATTCACTCTACATAATTATCTTATTAGGGGTCCTTATATAGGCAAATAGATCCAAAAAACACACTAATCAAAATTACCTGAAAGTTTGATGTGGTACAACCTTCATCGTAAATTGTGTTATGCAGTCAGCATAACGTCTTTCTCCTTCGTGGCGGCTGATGTCTTCAAAAAACAAAAACCCTTTTTGACTCCTCTAATCACTACCTCCTTTCCGAAAATGACAAGCCTCCTGTGATCTACAAGCTTCTCACGAACTATGATCCTCCCACAAACTAATTTTGCTACATGGTCCACGTAGTGCGCTTTGCGTTTTGCATAGCACTGCTATGTGGAAATATTCCTTTTGCCAATTTTACTTCATCATTCCAAGTACCTCCTTCACGACATGTGAATTGTGAAATACTTTGTGGAAAACCTTCCTTTACCAAAAAAACAAACTCTATATTTTGAGGCTCAAAAATTTTGCAAACACTGGGAAAATGCACCACCTTAAACATATGCTTCAGCAGCACCAACCATATTGATTCACGATCATCTAGATTTTTTAAACACATATGATCACCCCAAAAACATCGACATGATGTGTCAAGGTATTTTTTCCCAACATATTTTTCAATTCCAAAAGTTCTAATTGATCCATTCGATAAGGGGGTTTTGAAATTGGCTTAGTCCCATGAACAAATTTAATAGCAAATTTAACTTCCTGATCAGGTATAACACTAGTCAAATCATTAGGAAAAACATTCAGGTATTCTTTTACCATGCAAGTCATTAATATGAATAGTTCCCTTATTTTCGAAAATATGTGCAAGATAACTTTTATTTCCACATTTTAACATTTTTTCATATTCTCGATATGTTATGAAGTGTATGGGTTTATTATTGTATAAAAACTGAAACCCTTTCTAAAAAAAATCTTTAGCTCTACAATATATCTTATTTTGGTAAACAGGGAGCCAATTCATACCCAAAATAACATCAAACTCTACCAGGGGCAAGACAATAAGGTTTGCAGGTAAAATCTCTCCAAAAATAATGATGGGAGGATTCTTATAATTTTTTTATCTTAATAATTCCCCCAGGTGTTTTTGTCATAAGTTATGGATTCATTTATTAAAGTGGGATTTCCAATTTACCAGAAAATTGCTCAGAAATGAAAGAATTTGTAGACCCATAATCAATCAAAAAATTAGCATAATATGAATAGATAATAAATATACATGATACCACATCATTTAATGGCCCAATATCTACTGAAGTAGTTTCAAAGGATTTCACCACACATTTTTGCTTATATTTTGGATGCTTCCCATTATTCAGGTTCTTATCCAAACACACATATGCATAATGACCCATCTTGTTATATTTAAAACACTTTATTTTCTATTTATCAGAATTGGATTTACCACTACTAAGATATTTTTTGTTGTAATTACGATCCATATGTCCAAACCCACCACATCAGAAGCACTTATTGGACTTCAAAAGGCATTCCCTAGCGTGATTTTTACCACAACTCTCACAAATTGAAAACTTAATTTTCTTACCATCAGATTTCTTTGATCCATTATTCTCCTTTACCTGCCACATAGTCCTCTTTTTTATGGTTTTTTATGTACACATGATCATCGGAAAACTCCATTTCTACCTTCTCACCACATAACACAAGTTTCTCATAACTTTTGAATTCAAGGGAAGCCAATACCCTTCGATATATTGGCTTCAATCCTAAGTAAAACTGATTATTTTTTCTATCAAGATCCCAGATAAAATGTGTTGTGTACCTTTCCAATCAGGTGTTTTTTTCTTTATATGCATCCACAAAATCTTCCTCCTTTTGTTTCAATTCCAATAATTGTTTTTCCATCCAAAGTCGAACCTCCTTAGGAAAATATTTCTCAAGGAAAATATTATTAAATTCATCACATTCCAAGGCATCAATTTCTTCTTTTTCTATGATATTCTTGACCATTGACCACCACTAATCAGCTTCTCCATCAAAATAGTAAATAACAAGACTTAAATTTTGAAGATCCAATATCTCATGACATCAAATATCTTTTCTAGGGATTTAATCCATCCTTCAACTTCCACTGTGTCATATGATCCATTGAATGTTGAAGGATGTTGTCTCATAAAATGCTCTATTATCATCATGTTCCTATATAGTGGATCTAGATTTTATATCGCATGTATACCACCACCATTTATAACCTATTTCAATTGATCTATCACTGTAACAAACTACTCAGTTCTAATTCCAACCATTTTGGGTTGCTGATTCGGAAGGATACCATGCTCTTGATGCCTTCATACTCCAGCTTCCATGTTCCCTTTATGGAAAACCATTTTGAAAAAACATAGTTTAGATGAAGCAATAAAGTAATCATTAAATTCTATATCATTTAAATTTGACCATTAAGTAAAATATTTTAAGGATATTCTATTAACATTATCCTAACCACCAAAGTTATCTAAACTTTTCTCTAATACCAACTATAAGGCCCCGACCTTATAAATTACATTATCCAGAGTCTTTAGACTATAATTCATTTCTTTAATTCCCAAAGATCTTTTAGGTTTAGAGTTTTAGAGAGTTGGGTTAAAACTATTACATAACAAACTCATATATTATAAAGTGGAAACTTTTATTCAGTATCCATTTTCCCCATCAAGCAAAACTTTTAAAAAGATTCATGTATGTTTTTCATGAAAAATATTTACGACTCTCAACTTGACTTCTTATTTTCCATTACCCATCCTTAAAATCTGTGAAAAAAAAATAAATGTGAGATAAGCACAAAAAATTCAGTAAGGGACGTAAAAATAAATAATTCGTTAGTCCATTAAAAAACAAGAAAACCCATAAAATACTCTCCTTTATCACACCTATGAAATAAATCATTTCCACATAAAATACACATACTTTTAGCTCAAATGAAACTTTTAAAATCAATAGAAATCATAGATAAAAAATATAGGAAACTTGGGAATCATTTTCATATGACTCTTACATATAGAATAACCCTCATGGTTACACATAGGAAATAATCATCTCGGTTATACTTGGATTAACCATTATAGTTACACTTAGAGTAACCATCACATTTATACTTGGAATAACCATCATAGTATATTACCATAATTTATTAGGAGAAACCTAATCAGTTAACTCCATCCCATATTTTGAATAACCATTGCATCATATTACCATATTATCTTAGGAGAAACCTACTTAGTTAACTATGTCCCTTTATCTGATGCATTAGAGAGCTATAACGAGCTCACCCGACCTTGGTTTATCACGAAACCACCCTTCCTTGGTTAATAATGTAACCACTCATATTTGGTTTATAAAGGAACCACTTATAATTATAAATAATTCCCAAGAATCATAACATAATCATAACACATAAAATCATAAAAACATTCATTTCACCCATAAGAAAGCATTTTTGGATATTGATATATTCATTTTCTTTAAAACCCATTTTTCAAAACTAAAATTATTATAACAAAGGGAAATAGGTTTTTTCTTTGAATAAAACATAAAATCTTATAAAGGAATCCAAACAAAAAATAATGGTTATGGTGGAAGTAAAATTCATTATCTCCATATATGTTAAAATAGAACATTTATTTTGTCTTTTGTAAAGAAATTCGAAACATTTCATAAAAAGATTCCTTTTTGAAACCCTTTGTGAAATAAATTCAAAAGTGACATAAAATATCCTTTATAAATATTTTATGTCCATATAAAAATATATATAAAATAATTTTAGAAATAGTGACATGGAAGAAAAATATAGTTTTAAGGGCCACTTTAAAAGGTAAATTTCAAAAATAAATCCCCTTACCTTGAGTATGACTCGTCACGTATATTATTTATCTTTCAGAATAATAATATTATGTTAATTATTTACTTGTTTTAGAACCTTTTTCAAATTTATTATTTATTTTATCTCACTTATTATCATGTTATAAAAATTACTTAATCATTTAAGTTCACATCAGATGTTTTGATGATATTCAGTTCATAAATCCAAAATGAATTTGATAAGTTAACTATAGTCAAAGTGGTAATTTTTACATAAAATATAGAATAATAATCATGAAATAATTATCATTTTTATACATTAATTACACTTTTAAAACCAATCATGAAATATGGTTATGAAAAATAAACTGCGTTATAATCATGGAGACGATAGGTTGTACGTATGTCTAAGTAACGTTTCCATTTGTCAACGATCATTATGGAAAGAAGTTAAGCGTAATTTTATCTCTAAATAATGATAATAATATCATAAATATCATATTATTTATTTAATTATACTTATATATATCATCCATGTGATGTGGTGATGAAAAATGAATCACAATGCTTCGTGGAGGTGGTAGTCCACACGTATGTGCGAATGACATTATTAACTTTTAGCGAATGGAAATGTAAGAAATTAATTGATATATTATCATTTAAGAATGATAAATATGTCATGAATATCATATATAATCATTCATTTCAGCATTATATCCATCCATTAGAGTTAGTGATGGAAAACGAATTACTTCAGTACGTGAGGTGGTAGTCCGTCATACACATGAAAGATGAATTCCTTTCCCAACTAAAGGATGTTGGAGATGGATGTAAGTTATTTCATTAACATAATAAAATATCATTATATATAGGATAATTATGTAATTATTTTATCATGGTTAAAGAATATTTGAAGGAAGTGTAAAAAGAAATAAAGAGAAATATATGGTTAAAACTATACATCTTGGGAAAATCTCTTTTGCTTAACACCTTAAGGCCTCTAAGATTGGTATTATTCCAAAACTAAGGCCTATGGAACATGAGAAGGGATGTTTGTAATGGATTTGGTCAGATATTGGACGATATAAATGGGTTATTAAGTGTGAATAAATGAGAAGAAGTGTCCTTTTATAAGAGAGGAGAGGGGCACTCTTGGGATTTATTAAAATATTAACTTAATATAAATTAATTTTGATACCTGAATGGACCCAAATTGATAATATTATAAGATAAGATAAGTATGAGTCAAAATAATCTCATATAATAATTTTTGGACAAGTTTAAATCACATTTTTACCATTTTATTTTTATTTTAACCCTTCGTTGACCCTTTTGTTAATTACCGGAATATTAAAGTTTTCTACCCTTTAAGGGTTAATAACGCTACTATAAAATGAAAAATGACACATAAAGGGAACATGGTTGATGTAATTAACCACATATCATTAATTTGATAAAATCTAATATTTTTATGAATTTAAATCATTTAATAAATTATTATTTATTATAAAATATAATTAATGTCAATTTTAGAACAATTCATTTACTTTCATATTAATAACATCAATAAAACAAATGAATTCAAATACAATGCATAAAAAACTCTATAATATGTCATGTTTATCTATAAAATTTGTGGGTTACATTAATTATTTCAAATTATACTACTTTTGATATTTTTAATATTATTTATTTTATTTTTCAATTAATTGAATAATTACTATGTCACTGTTGTGTAAGCATTTAAGGTAATTATTTTTTCACTAATTTTTAAAAAAAATGCTTGATGAAAAGAAATAATTTATATTTAGAAAGAATATTCATAACTGAACATATCTTTTGATTATTCCTATGTTAAAAATATTTTAGTTATTAAGAGACAAACATTTTTTACTTTACATAAAATATTATAATGGTCAAAATCACATCAAAATGGAAACTAAAGGTCATATATTAGACCTATGGATGATTATGGATGAGATATAATCATGCAGTAAAATTTAGGAAAGTGTTAGGGTCATTATTTATTCTTTATCACTTTATTGTTTACCTTAATTACCCAATTTACCCTTTACCATGGTAACACAAATTATTAAGGTTACCATTCATATTGACCAAAAATAAAAAGGAACTATTTACTAAATTTTGACTCACTAATTCCAAATATAGAATCCATTTTTCAAATATCCAAACACAAAAATGGAAGAATTTAATTTAAAATTAAACCGCCAAAATGCAATGAAAAAAGATTTTTCAGAAAAATTTAATTTTAAGTATAAAATGTTTTCATACTAAATGTAATTATAAAATTAATTTAAAAACCCATAAATGGATTGTTTTAAATAAAAATTATCTAATCAAATTTTGAAACTGATTTAAAAAATAATTTGACTTTATAAATACTTTAAAAGAATATACAGTTTTTAATAAAAATCTATATTTTTCAATTTTTATTGAAAAATCATACTTTTCGGAAAAAAAATCTCAAAAAAATCATCCTAAGATAATTTTAACATCATGAATTAAAAAATGAGGTTCATTTTATCAAATTAAAATTCTATAATTTATAAATTAATATTTTAAATAAAACCATATGATGCATAAAAATCCAATTTGGTTAGAAATAAAGCCTTTTTCCTTTTGACTGAATTTTTTTCTAATATTTTATAATTAACTAATGAATATATGAAAATGATTTATATCAACATTACTTTGGTTATTAAACATAGTGTTTCCCACTCTTCCACATAAGTATCACTTTATTTCTACCCTTCTTAGTGAGACTTTTATTCTAGATTTTTCATGAATCTTTTTGTCATTTTTTGTTTTGGGATTTGAAATTCTACACACTTAACTTATTGAGGCTAATTTGAAAGGATTTTCCAACTTCTCATTTTCATTTGATGATCTGATCTTTGACTTGAGTACATTGATCCTCTCATATTTCTCCTTCAATTGAGCAGTCATCTCCTTCATCCTTGATCCATCTTTTACCTTAGATCTTATCCTATCATCAAGTTATGTCTTGAGAGGGATAATAATTTATTTCAACTCCTTTTATGTGGAAATCTATATACTTTCATATTTCTTATGAAAGTTTTTTTAAGTAAATCATTGTGTTCCTTTATCATTACACCCATATTATTTATGTTAAAATTTAAGGTCGCCTATATTCTTCTTAGCCTTTTATTTTCGATGAAAAGATCTTATATAAAGGAAAGATCCACCTAATCCATGATTCCCCATTGATTCAAATTTTCCTACAAGTATTGGAATGTATATTGATCTATGCAGAAGTATTATCCTGATTAGAAGCTAGTTGTTGTTGATCTTTCTTCCAACAAATCTTCATCTTCTCTAACTTTTATAAGGGGGTATGCAACTCCATATTTGCACGTGTCTTCCAAAACATTGTTAGAATCAGATTTAATAATAAAATCATAATTTTTCACCTTGGTTATAGGATCCAAATTCCTAAGACATTTCTTATTATTTTTCTTCTTTCCTTTTTCTATGGGGTAATCTTTAACAGGTTTGTTGACATGATTCTCATCATGACCAGATTTATAATCTTTTTTCATGGTAGGTTCTACAACCTTCATTACTTCCACTTGTTTTCTATATATCTCCAAAAATGTCCAAATATCAAAAGCCCTAGAAAAATTAATTCTTTTATAGTATAGCTTTTTATAGATACCAATGTTGATGATTATATATCTCTGTATCATGAACGTGTCCACTGTGATTATTTGGGTCAGCATTACGTTGGACATATTCCACAATCTATTCACCACAAGCCTATAGAAACATAAAAATATCCTTTTTTAGTCATTAAAGTTAACCCTGTTGAAGAATGGTGGCTTCATCATAGAATCCATGAGTACAAAAAATCCAAAAACATCTTTTGTGGTTGAACACCAAGACATAACCTTTTGGTTTTGATACCACTTGTTATAACCTAAGACACCCTGAGAGGGGGATGAATCAAGGTGTTGAACAATTTAAACTTGTTCTTTTTCCTGTTTATCTTTCATTTAGGATCTTGTTTCTATGTGAGCAAGAACTATGTTCTAACTATTAATCTTGATGGCCTCCTCATTGAAATATACAAAAATATGTAGGAAAGTAAAACATAAACAAATAAGGATTTTACTTGGTTCACCACTAAGAACTAATCCAAGGAGCATATGCCAAAAATGTTTTAATCATACCAAAACCCACTATTAAACTAGTTCTATGGATACATATTTGATCATAGTCACTCCACACCAAGGATAACTTCCTTACAATGTTTTTGGGTTTGGTCACTCCTCAACCAAGGTGCATTGCCTCCTCATCTCATTCATGCACTACTCTGAGAGGATATTTAATATTTTACATACATGTGAGACTCTTCATGGTCATTAATGAAAGCATAACTATGTACGTATCCAAATCTAGGTAGATGCTCAGTTTATCTTCGCATTCACTATACCTCATACTATGAGGGACTACTCTATGTCTTCCCCCAATTACAGTAGTAGCAATACTTCCTCTAGATAAGGATAATTTCAAAATAGATTTATCATACTCCACTCTTTTTCAACATCCAGATGTATCAATGGCATACCGACTTTCTTCAAACCTATTTCACTTTAACTAAACCAGATATGATCATTAGAATCCTTCTATGGATTGTCTCCTTTTCCTTCTTCCTTATCTTCAGAACTAGATCTTCAATATTGCTCGGATTACACTCTCTTAATTTTTGAGTCATAGATATTTTGATAATAATATTTGAGTCTCTCTTTTCTCTTTATTCCCCTTCGTCTCTTCTTATAAAAATACAGAATATTCATGTGAGAAATATTTTCCATATTTGGAATATGAAACACAATAAATCTTACAAGATTCTTTTCTTTAAATTTGGGTCATGGTAAGTCATTTAATTTATAGATTTCCCTTTTATAGAATAGGATTCTTGAATATCAATATTGATTAATCGACACACTCATGCATGAATACCCCTCTATCTTTCATTGTAAATTGCAAAAAATGTCGCAGTATGCCCCCTTTTTTTATTCTCTATAAACCTTCATGATCTCCCATATATCTCACTGTCTTCAATCATTCAAAAAACCTACAACATTGTTGATCACAATTGAGAAAATTATCAATCATGTATTACGATTAATAATGAGCATTCTAATCCATGTTGAACTATGGTGTGGAACCCTCCGCATGGTGAAACTATATATTAAACTCTAGAACCAGATTCAACTTATATTTCCATAGTCATCTTTACAATGTATCTTTCTCCCTTGTGGTGCATAACAAATTCAACTTCATTATTTGACACTAAAACTATTTTAATAATGATAATAAATTTAATTGTGATATTTAAACTACTGAAGAATAGGACACCATCATCAAAGTTAATTCTCTTCTTCAGAATTTTCTTTCCTGTAAATTCCATACTCTTCTCAAAATGTGAAAGGTTGCGTATGAAGATTCACTTCTTATGTACAAAGATAAACTTCTTACATATCTAGTAAACTTTTTTGTTGTCTTATTCAACACTTTAAAGAAAACATATTATGCATTTTCCCAGTCTTCTAATGTATAAGGAAAAACCTCTTATGTATAAGGAATAACCTATTAAGTATAAGGGGAACCCTATAAAACCTCTTACATACGAGGAATAACCTCTTGAATTTATAGGGAATCCTACCTGAGCCTCCAAAAGATCTTACACAACATATAAATATATTACGCATTACTCTTCCCTTATGCCTTTTTCATATTTACACCTCTTACTTATAAAACTGAACTTCATATGTAACAAGATAGACATAGCCATTTCCCCCTCTTTCAAACACCATATATAGGAAACATATTTTTTTACATTTGTAAAGAATTTTACCTTTTCTGCAATTCATGTAATCTGGGAAAATAAATTATGTAACACCCATACCACTTATATACGAAGATGAACTTCTTACATATACAATGAGGGGTCTCCTTTTTCGATATTTCAGCACCCTGAATCATATTACCAATCACCTCAAGATTCTTATATATTTTCTTATATATCATAGTTAGCCTCATACATTTTTCAAAACTACAACTTTCAGACTTCTTATGTACTCAAGGAACTCTCAGACTTTGCTCAATTTGAGCTTTCCAAACATCATATATATTCAGTATAACCTATTAAATATCCAAAGAGCTTCAAGAATTTTACATTTATTCCATTCCAAAATGTTTTACATATACTAGGGCCTTCATAACTTAGCAAATTTTCTAGAATTCCAGTGTATCCAGGACATTCCAAAAACTTTTGAATTAACTATAGACTTCTAAAATACATACCAAACTTCTTCCAAAACATACTATTGGAATCGGAAAACGCATCCAAAAAATATTCCAAATGCTTCCATAAATGATCCAAGATCATATTCTGTTTCGCAAGATTCTATTTGACAGGTCGTAGAGCCCGACGGAGTTACAGATTAGGAGTTATGGACATTTGAATTTGGGCTGGAAAACTGGTTCACGGAGCCCATTCACGAAGCTCCCTCCGCGATCGTGGAGCAAGGGAACTCAACCAGAGCCTCCGCGAGCACCAAAAAGCTCGATGAGGGTCGGCTCCACGGTTATGACGAACTTTACTAGAGCCTCTGAGAACACCGCGAAGCTCAATGACGGTCGACTACGCGATTATGAGAAACTTGAGGGAACTCCCTCAAGTTGCGAAGCGTGATTTGCTTCGCGGTGCGCATTTGTGCTTTGTGGCGCGCTCTGCCGACCTCCATCACCTATAAATACCTGTCTCACCCCCCTTCATAAGGACGGTCATACCACCCCTTGGGCGGCCAACTCCCATTTCGTGGAGCTCAAATGATCCGTGAAGTGGTGCCCTTCGCAAAGGGCTCCGCGAGAGGCTTTGCTCCGCAAGATGCTTTTCTCCACGAGAGTCTTTGCTCCGCGAGATGCTTTTATCAGTGAGACACTTTGCTTCATGAAAATCCATGCTCTACGAGCAGATTTTCTTTGTGAAGCTTCTCCGTGAGTCCATTCTCTATGAGTCACTAGCCCCATGGAAAATGGAGAGTCACACCGCGAACTTTTCAGGCCAGGACGTCGACATTTTCCATTGCGCCCTTATGTGCACCCACCTTCCACCTATGAAATACCATGATTCGAGATACTCATCCGCACATCAAAAAACACATTGAGTTGACATATTCCTCTTGGTTCGTTTTCCATGTCACGAGTTGAGATTCTCATCATCAATTCCCCGAGTACCTTGAGTCGAACCATTCCTCAATTAACTCATCCAAAACCCATCACTTGGCTCATATTCCAGGTTGAACTAGAAAGGGGCGCTCTTGCGTAAGTCCCAACACTAGCCATTTCTAGGCGCCTTCTGCCTAACAGTCCTTTCTACATGATTATAAACTGTAGTGCACCCTATGTTCCAAACATAGGATGCCTCTTGCTCCAAACAAGAAATGCCTCATGCTCCAAGCATGAGATGCAAATAGTCCTTCTACATGACTCTAAACTGTAGTAAGCCCTATGTTCCAAACATAGAATGCCTCTTTCTCCAAACAAGAGATACCTTATGCTCCAAACATGAGAAGCCAACAGTCCTATATACATGACTATAAACTGTAGTGCACCCTATATTCCAAACATAGGATGCCTCTTGCTCCAAACAAGAGACGCCTTATGCTCCAAGCATGATATGTCAACAATCCTTTCTACATGACTCTAAACTATAGTACGTCCTATGTTCCAAAAATAGTTCGCCTCTTACTCCAAATAGGATATGCCTTATGCTCCAAGTATGAGAAGCCAATAGTCCTATCTACATGAATATAAACTATAGTACTCCATATGTGACAAATATAGGATGCCTCTTACTCCAAACAAGATATGCCTTATGCTCCAAGCATAAGATGTCAACAATCCTCTCTACATGAATATAAACTATAGTATTCCCTATTATTCAATAATAGGATGCCTCTTGTTCCAAATAAGATATGCCTTATGTGTTAAGCATAAGATACTTCATGCCATGATTACAGTGGCATAATTTCAAGAGCGTTGGAATATGTTCAAACATTCCATCACTCCACCTCACACTTTTCTTGTCCTTCATTCAAATCTTTATCCTCTTCCATGTCTGAAGGGACCCCCTAATGGCCTGGTACCATGCTGCATCGGCTCACCTACCGTCCTGGTACAACGCTCCGTAAGACTTTGGACGACACTTCGAGTCAGGTCTTGTGTTTCGAACAAAGTCAGCAGTCGACCCCCATTTGTTTGTCCCCATTTCAAGCTAACATGATATGAATGCTGTGTTTCGAACATGATCAACAGTTATCCTCCATCTTCACGCCACCCTCACCATGTTCTGAATGTCGGGCATGCAATTCACACTTTTCATCTCCCTTTGTTCAGACTGATTCAAATACCCCTTGGTGTTATCTTGCTTGTGCACCAGCGCATAAGTGTATACCTCTATTATATGCCTCAATCCACCAGTGAGTTGGGATGCCCTCATGGACAGACATGAGGAATGCACCCGGGCAGCTTCCTTGTGTAAGCCCCATTCTCCATTGCCACTCCATAGCGGCACCCGGGCAACTTCCCTGCGTAAGCCCCAATCACCATTGCCGCTCCATAGCAGCACCTGGGCATATTTCTTGTGTAAGACCCATTCCCCAGTACTGCTCCATAGCAGCACCCATGCAGCTTCCTTGCATAAGCCCCATTTACCACTGTCACTCCATAGCGGCACTCAGGAAGCTTCCTTGCGTAAGCCCCATTCACCATTGTCGCTCTATAGCGGCACCCGAGTAGCTTCCTTGCGTAATCCCTATCCACCATTACCGCTCCATAGCGGCACCCGAGCAACTTACTTGCATAAGCCCCATTCACCACCCTTCATGGATGCACCTTTGCATCGTGATCGTCAGGTCCTTGCTGCCTTTTGTTTCTCACACCGATAATGACTCACGTGGGCTTAGAGTAAGCATCAACCATGACATCCTCCTGGGAATCCTAGAGTGTAATCCCCACACACCACATCTGAACTACGTGGACTTTGATCCTTTCCAAGGCGGGGTACGTAGGAAGCCTCCCTGAGGTTCAATCCCAACACCCATTGGTCCTGACTATCTTCACATCGGTTCACCAAACACCATCCCGAACTACAGAGACTTTGATCCTTTCCAAGCAAAGGTATGTAGGAAGCCTCCCTGAGGTTCAAGCCCAACACCGTTGGTTTTGAACCCCTTCATGTCAGTTCCCACCATTCCGAACTACGCGGACTTTGATCCTTGCCAAGGAAAGATACGTAGGAAGACTCCCTGAGATTCAAGCCCAACAACCATTGGTTTTGACCATCTTCATGTCGGTTCCCACCATTCTAAACTACGTGGACTTTGATCCTTGCCAAGGTAAGGTACGTAGGAAGCCTCCCTGAGGTTCAAGCCCACCATCCATTGGTTCTAACCATTTTTATCCCGAACTATGTGGACTTTGATCCTTGCCAAGACAAGGTATGTAGGAAGCCTCCCATAGGTTCAAGCCTACCATTCATTGGTCTCAACCATCTTCACGTCGGTTCCAACTATCTCGAACTACGTGCACTTTGATCCTTACCAAGGAAAGGTACATAGGAAGCCTCCCTGATGTTCAAGACCAACAACCATTGGTTCCTCCCCCCTTCATGTCGGTTCCCACCATTCTCGAACTATGTGGACTTTGATCATTACTAAGGTAGGGTGCGTAGGAATCCTCCCAGAGGTTCAATCCCAACACCAATTGGTCCTGACCATCTTCACGTCGGCTCACCAACACATCTGTAACTACGTGGACTTTGATCCTTACTAAGGCAAGGTACGTAGGAAGCCTCCATGGGGTTCAAACTTGACACCCATTGGTCCCAAACATCTTCACGTCGTCTCACCAACACATCTGTAACTATGTTGACTTTGATCCTTTCCAAGGCAAGGTACGTAGGAAGCCTCCCTGAGGTTCAATCCCAACATCCATTGGTCCCGATCATCTTCATGTCGGTTCACCAAAACCCATTCTGAACTACATGGAATTTGATCCTTGCCAAGGAAAGCTACGTAGGAAGCCTCCCTGAGGTTCAATCCCAACACCCATTGGTCCCGACCGTCTTCACGTCGGTTCACCAAAACCCATCCCCTGGGCAGCTTAGAGTGTAAGACCCTAAACGCTCCTTCTGAACTACATGGAATTTGATCCTTGCCAAGGCGGGGTACGTGTGAAGCCTCCTTGAGGTTCAAGCCCAACATCTATTGGTCCCAAACATCTTCACATCGATTCACCAAAACCCATTCCGAACTATAAAGACTTTGATCCTTGCCAAGACGAGGTACATAGGAAGCCTCCCTAAGGTTCAAGCCCAACACCCATTGGTCCCGACCATATTCACATCGGTTCCCACCCATTCCGAACTACATGGACTTTGATCCTTGCCAAGACAGGGTACGTAGGAAGCCTCCTTGAGATTCAATCCCAACCTCTATTGGCCCCGACCATCTTCACGTCGGTTCACTAAAACCCATTCCGAACTATGTGGACATTGATCCTTGCCAAGGCGGGGTACATAGGAAGCCTCCCTGAAATTCAAGCCCAACACCCATTGGTCCCGACCATCTTCACATTGGTTCCCATCCATTCTGAACTACGTGGTCTTTGATCCTTGCCAAGGCAAGGTACGTAGGAAGCCTCCCTGAGGTTCAAGACTAGCATCCATTGGTTCTGACCTCCCTTCACGTTGGTTCCCACTCCTTATGAACTACGTGGTATTTGATCCTTGCCAAGGAAAGGTATGTAGGAAGCCTCCCTGAGGTTAAAGCCCAACAACCATCGGTCCTGACTACTTCACATTGATCCACCCCTGTCCTGCACGACGTTAAACTATATGGCCCCTTTTTACCCTATAAGATGTTAAAATATACCCATTCGAACTACGTGGGCTTTGTTCCCTATCTCCTAGACAAGGTATGTAGGAATCCTCCCCATGGTTCATCCCCATTCAGTGGTAATCCATTGTTAACCCCATTTAGCGGTAAGCCATTGTCAACCCCATTCAGCGGTAAGCCGTTGTCAGCCCCATTCGGCGGTAAGCTGTTGAAGTCCCCCAATTGAAGATATGTCATTGAAGTCCCCAATCGATGATAAGTTATTTTCATATGAACTATGTAGACTTTGATTCCCTACCACAGGGATACGTAGGAAGCCTCCCTGAGTTTCAATACCATCACTCATGTCTTATCCTGATCTCTCCCTCAAGCCTATGTGTTTTGGGAAGGTCATGACCCAACCTGGAGGTTTTATTTTCTCCAGATCCCATCCATGCATCCATTCTCATGGGTTGCCTCCTCAGGTGTCCCATCGTCCCACCAAACTATGCGAACTTTGATTCCCTGCCACGGGGATATGTAGGAAGTATCTTCGAGGCACAAGACCAACACTACCATCACCCTCATGATGGTTCCATATCATCCCCCCCCCACTTCATTCAACACTCCATCATCCATCCTAATTCTCACCCAGGCCGCCACATCCTGGTGAGATCATGGCATTCATCCCAGCACCGCTCCTTGCAGCACCCAGGCAGCTAACCATGCATAAGCCCCACACAATCCATAATAATTCGACCAAGAGTGTCCCTCTTGCGATGGGCCGATATCCGTTCATAATCCCCAGTATGTATCCGGGTTATTGTCCTTTGTGTACACCTTGATTCATCGCCCCTTCGAACTACGTGGGTTTTGATCCCTATCGTCTACACAGGGTACGTAGGAAACCTCCATGAGGTTCAATCCTAGCCAAGGGTAAACCTTGGTGTTCCCCCATTATGGGGTGCACACTCCCTGATCCTCCATTAGTGGTGTCCATATCAACCTTCACGGTGTGACATCTTCCCTTTATGGGACACGCCATATTGGGTCTTCTCTTATTGAGTGTTATGATCCATCCACCTGGTAAACACTCTTGGCGCTCCCTCCTAGGGATGTACCAATCTGATCCATCTCTATGGGACGTTTTGATCACCCTCATTCCGTCTCTGTAAGACATTAAACCCACAACCTACCTTGGGTTAAACATGAGATGCCTGAGGAAAACCTAAAAAGACATGCCTTTGGCGTAACCGTCTCTGTGAGACGTTAAAATTGCGGCATACCCCGTGTTAAACATGGGAAGATGAATAAAATCTCAGAGACATGCCTCTAGCATAAGATACCCTGCGATTGATGTGGGATGCCTCGGGTTCTGCGCCCTTGAGATTCCCTCTTATGAGGAAGAATATAGATTCTCCAATGTCCACACATCTAGAGATTCCCTGACATACCTGATGTTATCATCTACTCCAACCGAAGGTTTCTACCATGTCAAGACCCCATGGAATGTCCTGAAGAAAGTAGTGTAATTAACTAGTGTCTACAAAGATATGGTACCGGGAATGAGATTCACGAACCACGACTTAATCTTTAAGGGATACCCAGAATAGGTAATGAGTTTCAAGGAGTAATCCACAGAAGAAAGAACCGATATCCCATCATCCTTTTTTGATCAAGGAGCAAATTTCCTCGAATAAGGAATGAATGTTGCCCGCCTTTGGAAAGCAGGAATGTGGGGCAATAGTCAACGCGTCCTTGTCCTCCTCAAACAGACGGATGTGCACGCCCCAACAAAAGCATCAGAAACACATACTTCTAGATCTCCAAGCTTTTATCTTCCAAATAGATATTTATCCATTTTCCTCAAACTTTAAATCCATGTATGAAACTACTATTATGAATTCTCAATCAACCCAGATATGATTCCCAAGTGTCTAGTAACCATCTTATGCAGTATCCATCACCACATCTTTGATGCTATCCTTAACAGCTTAAATATTAAAATATCTAACAACCATTGTCAAAACTACCTCTACACATCCAATAGTTTTTGTCAAAAAATCCAACAACCTTCTGGTTGCAACACATACAAAAGAAGGTGAAAGTAATAAGGGGGAGATCTTAGAGTTCAATATTGATAATGATGGAGTTGTATGATTTGGGACTCGATTGTGTATAACATCTAAGCCCAAGATAAATGAGGAAATATTGGATAATTCTCATAGATCAAATTATATATCAACCTTGGGAGCACAAAGATTTATATAGATCTCTGAGAGTATGTCTGGCACTATAACATAAATCACCTTTAGCGGTGGTCTTTTAGCGGCGGTTTTGTAAACCGCCCCTGAACCTTTTTTTAAAAGGGTTTAGTGGCGGTTTATTAAAAACCACTGCTAAACCTAGTGTTTTTTACAATGGCGACACTTCCCCCCCCCCCCACCCGACCCCGACCCCCCTTCTCCCCCTGACCCCCGCGATGCCATCTTCTCCCCCCAACCTGAACCCTAGATCGGCTGTCGGTGACCTTGCCGCCCATAAGCGCGCCCCGCCGCCCATCCGCACACCTCACCGCCTATCACCACCGACCTGTTGAAGCCCTAGCTTGCCTGCCAGGTATAGTTTCCACCCTATAATATTTGTTTTAACTCTTAATAAATTACACTTGTAATTTTATCCCATCCCAATGGAGATGACCTGGTAATTTTAAGTGGAATTATAATGGTAATTAGTAAACTTAAAACATTCATGTATCATAGGATATATGATAATGAAAAAGTATATAATCATACACATTTTAGTGTTTTATGATAATAAATGGTTATTATAAACACAATAGCATCCCTCATGAACTTGAAAATTCTTTATAACATGATATAAAAATGATAACATAAAAATCATATAATATTATAAATCTTGGGATGTGAAAACAATCATGGATGACTAATATAGTAGTTGATGACCTTAAAATAGTGTGTGAAAAGTAGTTTGGACTAGTCGTTTTTGACAAGAGTGTTGTGGAACCCTATGTGATTGTTTGCAAGGTGGGTTGGGGAATCAAGGTTCTTTCCAAATTTATTTTTTCATTACTTTAAATATTTAACCCTCACCAGTCATCAAATATTATTCTTGTGTGAGCCAGATCATGATTAATCTAGCACTTTTTTGTCATTGACATTGAATTTCAAAAACAAATATGGACCTTAATGCACAGAAAAACATAATATTTTATTTACTTGTTTCACATGCACTAGGTTTCATCTAAATGGAACACACATGATGAAGTTTCAATATAAAAAAATTCCCTATCAAATAATTTTTCTATTAGATATAAATATTTTAGTTATGGTCACTACATTCCAAGGAACACTTCCTTTATAATTATTTGGTTTTTGATTAATGGCCACCCAAGTGAAACTCCCTTTGCTTCATTCTACACACACTACTTCAAGGAAAAAATTGGTTTATACAATTGTATTTCTCTTCCAAATTAGTATAGAAAGCTAATTTTTTGTACTTATTTAATCCCAGGTTTTATGTGGTGTCGATCTCAATGTTTTTGTGCACTTCTTCTTCAAGGCCAGATGATATCATCTTCTTGATGAGAAATTAGATTAATTGAACTCCACATAATGAAAACAACAACAATATAAAACTCCATATAAAGAATAATTCTATCAATATAATTATCTTATTATGCTCTATTTTAATCACAATTAACTAGATTAATCATTGTAACTCCATAAACAATAAAACTTTATCCTTAAACACCTCATTATGGAACTATATAGTTGGTTGAATCTTACTTCTTTATTTTCAATCCTGATTGTTGTGGTATGTTCTTCCATTTATAGGTTCCCATTGTGGTGTGGATTCATGTGGTTTCAATAATGGTCATTTATGATCAAGATCTTAATTTACCTCACAGTTGTAAAAGATTTTGTAGCATGCGTTTTTTTCATTATTTTTTCTAAGAAATACTTTTCATCCTCGGATGGAAGGTCAGATAGAGAGAATGATCCAAATTCTAATGGATGTATTGAAGATGTTTATTCTTGATTTTATAGGTTCTTGGGTGAATCATTTCCCTTTGGTTGAGTTTTACTATGATAATAACTATTGATTAACCATTAGTAAAACTTCATTTAAAGAATCGTATGAGTGTTCTTACATATCTCTATTGTGTTGGAACGAGGTTAGAGAGTTAATTAATCTTAGACCAAATTTGGTGAAGAATATGATAAAGAAGGCGTAGTTGTTCTATGACCGAATAAAATATTCTCAAGACCATCATGTGATGGACCTGGGTATAGAGTTTTTTAAGTGAGATGGGTTTGAACCAGTGAACAATAATTCATTTCTCTTTTTATGATTTCTTGAAAAATAAACCTAATTTACCTATTAGAGTGAGAAAACTCACTACTTAACTCACACACACTATGGAAACAAAATAGAAAAATACACTTGATATATAAGTTTCACCACCCAAATTGATAATTTAACCCTTGGCATGATCCAGAATCTCCTAAGCCTATATGATCCACTTGAATCACCATGATGGATGCAATGAGAAGGGTATATCTTTAACTTGATTATCACATTAACAACAATTTCATCACCCAAAATATCTCATTATTGTTTTCACTACCATGCTGAGACAGTTCACTCTAGAACCAAGAGAAACAAAGAAGACAACCCAACCTCTATATTTCAAAGAAGACATGGATTTTTCATATCCTTGTTATTCCACTTATACCTACCCACCAATGGGTCAAATATACATTGTATACTTACCTATCTACTTAAAAATAAAGTTCCACTAAGGTAAGAGTTTGTTTCCATTTCATATACCTAACTTCTATTCAATTATTATATGATTTATCAAGCCCTTACCTTAGTGATATCAAAGTTATGGCATCATTAGTTTTTTCATCTGTTTTGGTGGAGCACGACATACAAAAATCTACAAGGATGGGATCCTTGTTCTCGTCTTCTTTTATGGATATTTTTAATTTGCATGCTTTGGTTTTCTAGTGGTTGATTTACCATATGTATTTATATGGGAAACCCTTATATAACATATTTATATATTTTTTCAACTAGTATATATGAATCTCTTTCCCTATTTAGTAGTAACAACGTGTTTTAAATTTTTTTAATATTGTGTAGGCACATTGTGATATACATCGATAAAAGCTGGATCACATTACCAAGGAACACACCTCAGTATGTTAATGGTTTGAAGAGTTTTTAGATTTTGTAATTTCCAATTGATCCATTGAAGGGAGAATAAGATGTCCATGTCCTAAATGTAAATTTAGAATATAGTTGAATAGAGATGAAGTTTATGAACATTTAATACTGAAGCAATTCCCTAATAAATATTTGTGTTGGATTCGGCATGGAGAATCGAACGTTATAGAAAGGTTGAGCACTAATGTTAATCCACAGAATGAGATCCCAGCTTCTTCGACAATAGAAAATGAAATAAAAAACCTCATAAATGATGCATTCGACACTGCAAGACACCACTATCAACATCAAAACATAACAGAACAACCAGATGAGGTTTCTGCAAATTGCAATGTGACAAGTGATGTTTTCGAGACTATAACACAGCCAGATCAAGATTGTAACATATCATTAGATCATCATCTTGATTCTGTGGAGAAAAATGTAAGAGAAAACTTCACTGAGGAAAATATGTTTCATGATTTAGTTGATGATGGAAATCTAGAGTTGTATAGTGGATGTTTGAAATATTCAAAGCTTTCTTTTCTATGAAGTTTTACGATATCAAATGTCTGTGAAATTACAAATAAGGCAATGTCCATGATATTGGAATTGTTACATGATGCATTTCCTGAAGAAAAAATCCCCGAGTCTTTTTATGATATGAAAAAAGTTGTTAACAGGCTTGGTCTGAATTATAAAAAAATATATGTGTGTCCTAATAATTGTATACTTTATTGGAAAGAGAATTCAAGTAGACAGAATTTCAAAAAATGTTCTTCTTCTAGATGACAGTCAATGGGTGATGTTGGAAGTCCGAATCAACATACTTTCATGAAGAAGAATAAAGAGAACACACCTGTAAAGGTCTTGCATTACTTTCCTTTAAATCCTTGATTGCAAAGATTATTCATGTCATCAAAAACCACCGAACACATGAAGTGACATTCTGTAGATAATAACAATGATGGGTTAATGATACATCCACGAGATTCACAATCATGTAAGACATTTGATTCATTACATCCATATTTCTCAGATGATCCTAGGAATGTTCAATTGGGATTGGTTTTTAATGGATTCAACCCATTTGGGATGTTGACCACCAGTTATAGCATTTGGCCAGTTGTTTTGATCTCTTACAATCTGTCTCCGTGGATGTGTATGCAACCAACATCTTTTATCATTTCAATGATTATTCTTGGAAAAAAAATGTCTGGAAATGATATTGATGTATACTTGAAGCCTTTGATTGAATAATTACAGGAGTTATGGAGAAATGGTGTTGAGATATTTGATGCTTCTTCTAAAACAATGTTCAAAATGCATACTACTTTAATGTGGACCATTAATGACTTCCTTGGGCTTGGAAATTTATCTGGTTGGAACATTTACATAGGTTTGGTGTGTCCTATTTGTAACTTTGATTTTGAGCCCAAATGGCTACCTCACAGTAGAAAATGGTGCTTTTTATGCCATCGAAGATTTCTCAATGCATCTCATAGATTTCGGATGAACAGATCAAAATTTAACAGTTTCATTGATTGTAGACCACCTCCAAAGTTGTTAACTGGTTCTGAAATATTGACACAAATTGAAAATGTTGAAACAGAATTTGGGAAGGTTTATAATTTGAATGGTAGCAGGAAATGGGTTCGAAGTGCATTGTCAAGTGAAATCAGAATGCAACAATGGAAGAAAAAACGTATATTTTTCAAACTTCCGTATTGGGAATTTAATTTGTTGCGACATAATCTTGACGTGATGCATATTGAGAAGAATGCCAGTGATAATTTGATTTTAACATTGCTTAATGATCATGGAAAGTAAAAGGATCATCTCAATGCTTACAAATACTTACAAGTAATGAACATAAAACGTGATCTCTGGCCAGATGAGGATGAAAAGTATGCTTTGACAATTTTTGCAATGAAAAATAGGGATAAAGATACATTCCTTTGATTTTTAAAAAATGTGAAGGTATCTGATGGGTATTCAAGTAACATCTCGAGGTGTGTTGACTTGAAGAATCATAAGTTACATGGATTGAAAAGTCACGATTCACATATTTTGTTACAATAGTTACTACCATTAGCATTGTGTACATTGTTACTTGAAAAAATTACTGCTGTTGTACTCCAATTATGCACATTTTTCAGAAAACTATGTGAGAAATATCTACATCTATTTCGTCTTGACAACCTCCAGGAGAGGTTTGTATTGACCCTTTATTCAATGGAGATGATCTTTCCTCCGTCGTTTTTTACTGTCATGATGCATTTAACTATGCATTTGGTTGAGGAAGCTAAATTAGGAGGCCCCGTTCATTATTGATGGATGTATCCAATTGATAGGTACTTTATTTATATGTTTTTCAGTTAAGTAAACAATTTTTGGAACTTAATTAAATGCATAATTATGTTTATTTTATTTTACAGATATCTTGGGCATTTGAAATCATACGTGATAAATAAAGATCAACCAGAAGGCTCTATTGTTGAAGGCTATTTGGATGAGAAGTGTCTTGCCTTTTGTTTTAGATACTTAGATGATATTGAGACAAGATTTAATCGAGTTGGATGTGTTGATGACACATCGAATCAATCTCAAATGCATCAAAAATCAAAAATATTTACTGCTATTGGCCGATCAGTTGGGAGGACCTCAAATATGACACTGACAGAATTGGAATTATTACAGGCATATAGATATGTGCTGTTGAATAGTGAAATTACAGATCCATTTATTGCAGAGTTGAGAATACAAACAAAGATATGAATGAGAGGCCAGATAAGAAATGAGAAAGAAATAACGAAATCTGTTAATAAAGAGCTTGTAGAATGGTTTTCACGGCATGTAAGTTCATAAATATTGCAATTAATACAAATATTAGTTCGACACATATATTTTGTAAATATAATAAAGTACATTTCTTTTTTTAGATCATAAATACTGATACTCTAGCAGAGTTGTTAGAAGATTTGAAGTTTCTTGCTCGAGGTCCTCCAAAACAAGTTAGAAAGTTTGACGCTTACAACGTGAATGGTTTTAGATTTCATACAGTTGATCGAGAAAGGGTTTTGAAAACATAGAATAGTGGTATATTTACATTTTATGAAGTGGGATACTATGGAAAGCTAACTGATATTATTGAATTAAACTACCACGAGCATTTTTCTGATGTTTTATTCAAATACAATTGGGTCGATATTATCAGAGGTGTTAAAAGAGATTCCTTTCAATTTACTTCTGTGAACTTCTCTCACTTGATGAATGTTGGTGATCATGAACTGCATGATCCATATATCTTATCATTTCAAGAAAAAATTGTATATTATGAGAATGATGTTGTGGATGAAGGGTGGAGTGTAGTTGCTCATGTAATACAAAGAGATTTGTATGATATGAGTGATGAAGTGGAAGATTTGACCTCTGAAATTGAATCTCATCAACAACAAGAAGTAGAATTATTTTTCCATCATGATATTGAAAATATTATTCTAGCAAGGATGAATGAAGTGGATGAAGTAATGGAGCAGGAAACCGACATTATTTAAGGGGGAAATGATTGTATGTATAGTTATTTATTCATTCAGCAACCACTTATTTCATTTGTGCAGTCATTCATTATCATTGTTATGTATATTTTGTTTGTTCGTACTAGGCATCTATTATCATTTTTAATTTTTTTTTGCATATTTTTTTGAAATATATGTTCTGAAGTTAATTTTATTTGATTAAATGACAGGAATTCCAAGGAGTAAGCGATACACTATTTCATCCACTACTGCAACAGATGATGATCCATCTGTCTCCCTCCCTACGTCATCTGAGCCACTAGATGCCTGCCCCACCTGCACCATCTCTCACACCCTCTATGAGCATTCCTTTAGAAGCTGAGTCATCAACTCCCCCTTCAGAAGCCTCAGTAGTAGGGTGGTGTCGCTCCACTTCTAGTTCATCACGGGCATACTAGAGGGTCACTGTTATAGGTACAAATTTTAATATAAATAAATTTATTTCATTTTTTATACTAATTGTTTGTTCATTAAAGATGAAAAATAAAACTGTGGAGAAAAATATAAAAAGTGCAGATGTGTGGAATATGAATGGAGATAAGATAGTTGTCCCATTTGATTCATACGGGGTCCCTACAGATGACGTCGTGGGATTACTTGGCCAAATTCTAGGCCAGCTGGCAATGGAGCCCATTTCCCTTCCTATTTCTTATGATGATTGGAGACATATGACTCCAAGTTGGAAAATGAAGTTTTTGATTCCAAAATAAAGGTAATTTTAATACATTATGGTGTAATTGAATGTCATGTTATTAATATGTTCAAAATGAATTTCTATATACAAATGTTTTTCACTTTACAGTTGCTGATGTGATAACACGAAATTAGATGTTGAAAAATCTTGGTAAGAAATGGAAAGACTTCAAATAGAGATTTTGGAGTGACGTCAATGATACTTCTTTGACCGTCCAACAAATTTATGAGAAGCTACCCAATGGGGTACCCAAAGAATAGTTGAAAGTTTTTGTTGACAGAAATCGTGATGAGAAGCAGATGGTATTTAAATATATATTATTATATTAACCTCATTTTAAATTTATACATGTATATGAAGAGGAGATGACATTGAATACATTACTATTAAATTTCATTTTATTTATTTCAGGATCTCTTAAGAAAGAATGCATCAAGCCGAGCTAAGCAAGTCATCCCTCACACTGCGGGGTCAAAAATTTTTTCTAGAATCCGATCGACTCTGGTAATATTTTCATTAGTTTAAATATTTATAAGACAATATTATCTGTTTAATATATTAAATTGTTGATTTATCATTTTTTAACATAGTCATAGAGTTTAGGGCATGAAGCATCCCGAACTGAAGTGTGGTTGGATGTTCACAAAAAATATGATGGAAGTTTTGTTAATGAGTCTGCCAAAGAAGTTGGGGTATGAATTCATTTTTTCATTATAATAACTTATTATAAGTTTTAACTATATTAATATATATTGATATTTGATTTATAAGTAAAAATTAAAGAAATATGGGATGCCAATCCTGGGCAGTCCTACTCAGTCTCCCAGGATGACTCGGTTGCTAAAGTCCTTAGGAATGAGCATCCTAGTAGAGTACGCAGGATGGGTTTGAGACCCGTACCATCTGAGGTCTTTGGAAGGCCATCAGGGATTGAAACTGCATATACTCCTAGTTGTAGTTAGTCCATACCCGAAGATGTTCAGAGAGAGATTTTTTCCCTATGAAACACAATTCAAGACCAGGGGTCTCAGATATCCGCTTTGTAGAAAGTGTTGACTAATATATGTCAGCAGATGAGAAGATATCCCCCTGGTGGTATTGCATCGACTGGTGGTGAGTAGGTAAATCAAAAAAATTCAAAATCATTTAGTTTTAAAACTTTTATTGGTTTTAAGTTTAAATATAAATATGCAACACTATTTAATTTTTAATATAATGTTCTTATAGGTGGTAGCAGAAAGTGGAGATGGAGGTGGAGGGTGACGATATCTGTTCATCATCGAATAATGATTAGTAGTATTGTTGATATGTGGAAAAATATTGACATTCAGTTTGTATATGTATCATTTGTGGCACATAGTTGTCTCCAAACATTTTTAGGACCTAACATTTTCTTGATTTCTCATGTTTCCTTGTATGTATTTTATTGATTTCTGATGTTTCCTTTTATGTCTTGATTTCTCGAGTGTGGTATGCACCATATATATCGACTCTTTATTGTGATGATTCATTTTTTCATTATAATAACTTATCCTACATTTTCTAGCCAAATGCATTTACCACTACATTTCCATTTCGAAGAAGTGATTCTTAGTTATGATCTTATATCAATCCCTAGGGATGAGAATGTGTGTCTCGCTAACATGTTTAAGATAGCTCACCCTTTAGTGTGGCATAATCCTAGTATCCAAAATTTCAAAAAATAGTTGGAATCCATAGATACTGATACGAGATTAGGGGAAATTTTGCTACATTGTCTGAAATGAGGTTTTCCCACCATTTCCAAAGTGGCCTCCAAGAATAGTCAGGTAGTATGAATGAAAATGTCCATCATCTCAGTAGGCATGGCATGCCGATGGGAAACTCCCAATAGATTCTGTAGAACCCCCTGCCCTAGAAAAATGTTAAATAGACTACATGATCAGTTACTTACTATTAATAACATCAACTACCCTATCAAAAATAATTTATTATAAGCATCCATATTCCTTGATAGAATATATCAACCCCCTTCACGAGATACCCTTCCCTTTGAAGGAATGTTCCTGATCACTTCTATTATATTCTGCACATCAAAATAACTAGGATACATAATGGTAGTTACAATATATTAGGAGCTAGATTCCATTACTTCTAAGGAAACCACACTAAAGACTCCTTTTCCAAAGAAATCACATGTCTGAAACAAATATGATACTTGAACTTGATCCATCACTTTTAAAAAATTAGGAAACCTTATCCATGGGAGATATGATTTTACCTTTTTTCTATCTTTAGTGTCAAGTATAATAATTCCACATGGAATAACCCAAGCAATAGATGATCGGGGAATGATGAGGATGGGAGATCCTGACGAAACCGCTGCAAACACTAGGGTTTTCTCGTCTCATCACTCTCGTCGATGCTGATTGATTCAATCATCCTCTGGCTAATGGCGGGTTTTGATCCAGAGGTGGAATTCACATTCGTGTGGAAATTTATCAATGTTGAACCCCCTCCAGTCGACAAACTGAGAGGTATTTCATTTGTTGAGGCTCTCAAAGGCGTCGACCATAGCATATATTGTACCTCAAAAGCCTCTCTCTATAAGAAGCTTGAGGATGGTCGATTTGTGGTTGATGCTGATCCGGATGCACTTCAACAAAGATCGGCTCTCTGTAATTTTTCTGTTATGGCTCGAATTTCATATCTTAAAGGTGATAAACCATGGTCAAACACGGATCTGAAGCTACGCATCTCGCACATTTGGGGGCTCACCAATTGGAAATTAGTTCCAATCAAAAAAGGATACTTTCATTTTCTGATGAAGTCACAGGAAGATCATACTTGTGTTTGGCAGATGGGTAACCTGCATCTCAAACTGGGGGCTCTTCGCATCTCGGAGTGGGATCTAACTTTCAATCCATACAATACTCACAACACTCTGGTCCAAATCTGGGCACGACTTCATGGCCTTAACTGTTTTTTTTTGCACCCGAAGATCCTCAACGACATTGCATCGTGTATCGGGATGCCGCTCAAAATTGACCAACGAACTCTTAATGCGGAACTGGGCTTATATGCTCGTGTGATGGTCGAGGTGGATATGTTGGAAAAAATTCCTGAAGTTATTGTTTTCAATGACAACAAGCAAAAATTAGAGATTCGGGTTGAATATGAGAGGATGCCTCCATATTGTGAACTCTGCAAAATTGTCGGGCATTCCCTGTTGAAGTGTAGGGTAGTTAAAATCCAGGTGCTCCCTCCAACGGATAATGGATGGACCGAGGACAAGAATAAAAAGAAGAAAAAATCTGTGAATCCAGTGCCTACGACTAAAATAACAGATGTTTGGGTCAAGAAACCTAATGTGCTGGGCAAATCCTTGAATCCCACCTGGGCCGAGCAGGTTGAGGAAGAAGAAAACATGGAACAGGACCAGATCATTCTTGAAGATACTGAAAGGCTCCTGTTGGACACATGCGAGATTGAGCTGGACAAATCTCTTTAGGATCTAGTGCATGTTGGCCAGTCTTCGGTGATGCAAATTGGGAGTACTTCAACTGTTGCTGAGGCAACTCATATTTCTATACAATCTTTTGTCTACGACTCAGCAGGTAAGCTTGATTTAACAATTTCTACTACTTAGGTTCTAGTTCAAAACAATTCAGGAACTACTAATGTTTCATCTTTGGTACCTATTGAAGTTGCTTCTCCAGTGGATCTGCTTGATAGTACAAGTACTAACTCTCTAGTACCTGATTTTTCTATTTTTACATCATGTTTGGTTGTGACCTCTATTCCCCAGGCTGCTTCTAAGGTTCCTCTGGAAGCTAATATAGGCATGAAATCTAATGGGGCAATAGATTTTCTCACAACATCTGATGCTCCACAAATTCCAAGCGCATAAAGTGATGCACCTATGAATACTTTGGTTAACGGTAAATCTGAAGAACATGCCTTAGTTTCTAATAAATCTATTGCTATTAATACAAATGATGTTAATTTATTGAGTAAATAGGATTTGAAATCCTCCCCAGCTCCAGCCTCTACTCTCATAAGATCTAAGAGGAATAAAAGCTTGAGAGGCTCTAAAAAGAAGAAGAGGAGTGCTGGCTCCAAAACCAGGTCTTAATGGATATTGTTTTTTGGAACTGCCAGGGTGTAGCAAACCCGGGCACTATTGCTGTTCTTAAAAGACTTTTCTTAAATCATAAACCAAATTTTTTTACTATTACTGAGCCCAAAATTTGCTTTACTAGACAATACATGCACTTTGCTGCTTTGGGCTACTCTTTTCTAGGTGCTTGTAAGAATGATACTCTTATTTATTCCCTTTGGGTCTTTTATCATAGTTCTTTGCAGAATATTAAAATCTTTAATCTTTCTGATCAACTGCTTACTTGTGATTTTAATTTGGATGGTCAACATATTTTTTTTCCTTTCATATATTCCAAGAATAGATATCAAGACTGTCGAAATCTTTGGCACGACCTTTTTGTGATGGCTCCTGCCATCCATGACCCTTGGTTAGTCATGAGAGATTTTAATGCTATTCTCTCACCTAGTGAAAAAATTGTTCCAACGAACTCTCACATTGCTTCTAGAGAATTTAAGTATGCGTTTGAGGACTGTAATTTAATTAAATTCAATCTGACTGGTGCTAAGTTCACTTGGTATCGTCGTCACTACAATAAAACTGTGGCTAGAAAACTTGATAGGGATATTGTGAGCATTCCTGATTTGGATGCTTGGAACACCATTTCCAGTATTACGTTACCTAAATTAAATTCAGACCATCATCCAATTCTTCTTAGTCTTCTACCTAAATGGCCCAAACCCAATATACCTTTCAAATTTAATAATGCTTGGTCTACAGATCTTGGATGTTCCACTCTTATAAAAAATTGTTTGGATTCCATGAGCCACCACTCTGATGTCTTTGCCTGTGTCATTAAAATCAAACTTCTAAAACAAAATCTCAAAAGTTGGTGTGCGACTAAATATAAACAAATTGATAAGGACATTGTCTCTTTGGAGGCTGACCTCAATCTCATTCAAAACACTACCACTAATGCTGACTTCGATCAAGATCCCCAGGATGAAATCAACATTTCCCTAAAACTTAATTCCCTTCTTGTGATCAAAGATATCATCTGTAATCAAGTCTTCAAAACAAAATGGCTTACTGACGGGGATATAAATTCCAAGTTCTATAATTCTTTGCAACGTATTAGGAAAGTCTGCCGACCTCTTTCCTTCCTCAAGGATAATGACATTCTTTTGGACAAGGAAGCGGCCATTGCAAATCATGTTGTCTCATATTTTGAGAACATTTTTAATGGTCCGCCCATTAACAAATATCTCATTCTTGATATTGTTCCTCCTCTTATTGATGAGGAAGACAATCACTTGCTTCTGAGAATCCCTCTTAATCATGAAATTAAAGCTACTGTCTTTGATCTGAATCCTCACAGTGCCTCGGGTCTAGATGGTTTTAATAACGGTTTTTATCAACATCATTGGGATGTTATCCATGCTGATGTTTGTAAGCTTGTTAAAACTTTCTTTTCTCATGGTAACCTCCCTCATGGTCTCAATTCTCAATTCTTTACTTTGATTCCTAAAGTATAAAATGCTTCAGAAATTCATTTATTCTGACCTATTTCTCTTATTAACTCTCTTTATAAAATTATTAATAAGATCCTAGCTAGTCGCCTCTCACTTCTCTATAATAAAATTATTTCTTGGAACCAATTTGGATTCATTAAAAACAGATCCATTCAAGATTGCATTTGCCTTGCCTCAGAATGTACCAATGTGATTAATAAAGCTTCAAGAGGAGGCAATGTGTCCATTAATCTTGACATTAGGAAGGCCTTTGATACCATTGACTGGAACTTTATCTTCAAGGTTCTCTGTTAATTTGGTTTTAATGAGGTTTTTATTAATATGATTAACTCTTTGTTCGCATCTTCTGCTATTTCTATCCTTGTCAATGGCTCCCCTAGAGGATATTTTAAATGCACCAAGGGTGTTCGACAAGGAGATCCTTTATTTTCCATCCTTTTTTCCATTGCGGAAGACTATCTTAACAGACTTATCTCTAATTTGGTTTATCAAAATAAGTTGAAACCGATCCAAGTTGCTCGAGGCCTTAATGCTCTGACCCATCTTCTTTATGCGGATGACATTATCCTCTTTATTAATGGAAGCAAAATAAGTATTCTGAATCTTAAGAATGCTTTATCTCATTATGAGGAGGTTTCAGGTCAAGCTGTCAGTTGGAAAAAGTCTTTTATCTTCTTTGGAAAAAGTTTCCCTACCAACCGTAAAATCAACATCATTGAAAGCCTTGGCATTAAGGAAGGTATCTTAACTTTTACTTATTTAGGTGTTCCCTTATTCTGGGGAAGACCTAAAGCTGTGTATTTCTCTTCTGTGGTGGATCAGATTCTTCATCAACTCTCTTCCTAGAAGGGGAAATCTATTTCCATGGATGGTAGGATTTTCCTTGTCAAATATACCATTATTTCCAAAATGGTTTACTCTCTAATGATTTACAAATGTCTAGCCTCTCTTCTTAAAATAATTAATAGTTACATTAAAGACATTGTTTGGACTGACAACACTGTTGAGAGAAATCTCATCACTATACCTTGGTCTACGTGCTGCAAACCGTTGGAAAAAGGGGGCCTCGACATTAAGAATATCAAGCTTTTTAATGATGCGATTCAAGCCAAGCTCACTTGGAATTTGATCAATCAAAATACTAATGCCACCAAGTTTCTTAGAAAAAGATTCTTGGACAGTATTAAAAAAGGTAACTTGAGATATATTAGCTCCTCTATCTGGCCCTCCATCAGAGACTCTTTTCACAACATCATGCATAACTCTAGATGGTTGGTTAGTAAAAATTCCTCTTTGAATTTCTGGCTTGATAACTGGTCTGGCTCCCCCCTGATCTCCATGTTATCTCCACACTCCCCTCCTGACTCCATAAATCTCTCTATACAAGAGGTTATGAATGACCACTATCCCAATCTCCCAGAATCTATTATGCAAGTGGTTGATAGTCACACCTATATTAATGAAAATGATTTCCTAGTTTGGTAACCTTCTCATAACGGTATCTTGGATTCCAAGGCTTTCTATAATCATAATTTTTCTTCTTCTGAAAATCTTTGTGGGTGGATCAAACATTTTGATAATCATTGGATCAATCCCTCTAGACTTAATCTTATTTGGAGAATTTCCCATAATCATGTTCCTACCGAGGTTTTCCTTCAAACCTTTGGCATCCAACTTTGTTCTAAATGTCATATGTGTCATCAGCATAGAGAGGATACCAATCATCTTTTTCCTATCACGTGCTATTGCTGCTGCTCTCTGGAATTTTATTACTAACATGTTTGATTGCAAATGGATTTGTTCTGATTCAATTCTTACTCATCTTAAATGTTGTGTGAAGCTCAATGCCTCGAAGCAAATCAAGAATCTTCTTCTTGTGGCTGTTGTCAAGCTCCTCTACATTATCTGGTATGATCGTAATGATATTTTACATAACAGGCACTCACTCAATCTCAATGAAGGTCGTTCGAGAATTCTCACTACTATCAGGGATGCCGCCTCGATTCAAAAAGACTTTTGTAACAATTCTATTGAAGACTTTGTGATTCTCAGACGTCTCCGGGTTTCCGGACTCTACAAAAAACTGCATCAATCAATTGAGGTGTTCTGGCAAACCCCTATTCCTGTGTGGATCAAAATAAACGTGGATGGAGCTTCAAAAGGAAACCCGAGTCCAACAGGTTTTGGAGCTGTCTGCAGGGATTATCTGGCTCACTGTCATGGGTGCTTCTATGGAGGTTGCTCCAGCACCACTTCCTTAGAAGGTGAGATGATGGCGGTGATCCAGGCTATTGATATTATTCAAAGGAAGGGCTGGAATGACATTTGGATTAAAAACAACTTTACTTCCATCGTCCAAGCAATTTGGAATGGCGTGTTCCACATTTCCTGGACTCTTACATCTCGTTGGATGAGATGTATGGCCTCTCTTCGGGAAATTAGATATATTTCCACACATGCCTGCTGGGAAGCAAACATGGTGGCTGATGCTCTTGCTAATAAAGGTATCAATCGGGAAGTTACGTGGTTTGATAATCTACCGATTGATCTTCTTCCTCTTTATGAAAGAGACTGTAATAAAATCCCATCTTTTAGAATTTTGTATTTCTCTTCTTTCTTTATTAATAAATTGTGTCTTGGTCTTTGACCAAGACATTACCTTTAAAAAAAACCCAAGCGAGAGATGATTTTACCTAATTCCTATGTTATGTTTCATTTATAATAATTCCACACAGAACACCAACATAAATTAATCCCAAGAAAATATTACCACATCATTATTCCCATGATAAAGGGTCTACCACCAACATACTACACCCCACATCTTTTGAGTAACTAAGGAATAAATAAATAACCACCCAATAATGTTCCTAAAGAACTGTAGGAGGGTTTAAATTTATCAACACATAGATGAAATAGAAATCGAAATAGTTACTATATATATAGTAGTAATATATATAGTTTATATATATTTCATACACCTATATTATCAAGGTATGTGAAGATGTATGTAGCCATATACTTATAATAATACTGATGAATAGACCATGGCATAACTCAGACATCCCTAACCAGTCTAATGAGCCTATGTGCTCATGTAATTGGGTACATGCCTTATATCCCAATAGAGTGAGTGATGCCATGAAACAACACATGGGATGTTGAGTGCACCATCAGGTCAAAATTCTAGTCATGGAATGTGGTGAGTAAATCACAATACTTATATAGTAACATTTTTGTGATACACCATGCTCAACACCTGATGTAAGGAATTGTGATATCTCCTTGCTCAACAATCTCATACCATCATACCACAACCTCTATAAAGGCATATATTAAATATAACTAGCAAGGGGAATTACCTCAAATCCATCTCTTATATCTACACCATATACATAATAAAGGCCTAATCATTTGTGTCATAATAGATAAGGAATAACCTCTTATTCATGTCTTTATCCATGTTCAATTCCCATTTAAAATATTACAGTTCGTATGAAGCATTTTATAAAGAATAAATCAAGAGCATGACATTACAATTACTTGGGGTCATTCCATTTAAAACTAATTGATTTATTTTAAGAAAGAAAACCCATCATTAATTATCCATTTCACATTATCAGTTACATTTAACTCATTCAATTCATTAAAACATGGGAAACCCATATATAATCTCAATAGAGCCACTTAGATGGTGACATGTTAATATAGGAAAGTTACCACTCTAGAAATTCCAACTATAAGTGTCCAAACACCTAAGGGATGCCTTGGGTTCTATCAAATAATCACATATAAAGGGATATTACATTCTTTAACAATTCCAAAAGATATTTGGGAGTACCAACATTTGAAAAAAATCATATTGTCCCATTTCACCTAGATCATCCAATGGGTGACCATATAAGTTGCACACAACATGTGAACATCCAATCAAGGATCAACTAGTAC